>ML785630.1:1182713-1221155 GCA_009831015.1 Picea engelmannii | reverse complement strand
GCTTCTGGATATGTAGAAAATGGACTTTATAAGTTTGGAAGGTTTACCTCAAATGAGAAAGCTTTGGTTGCAGAAGTTGATAATGTGAGTAGGTTGTGGCATGAGAGGATGGGACATTTAAATTACAAAAGTCTAAGTTTAATTAAAAGGTTTGAAATAGTGTATGGACTACCTAAAATTTCTCAAAGTCAAGGAGTTTGTGAAGGATGCATGTCTGGAAAGCAACATATGGAGAAATTCATAAAAGGAAAATCATGAAGAGCTAAGACTCCACTTCACTTGGTTCATAGTGACCTCATGGGGCCATTAGAACATCTTTCTATGTCTGGTTCTAGGTATGTTCTAACATTTATTGATGACTATACCAGAAGGATTTGGGTTTATTTTCTAAAGAACAAAGATGAGGTATTTGGAAAGTTCAAGGAATTTAAAGTTTTTGTAGAAAAGCAAAGTGGAAAGTCTATTAAGATTTTAAGGACTCATAATGGAAAAGAATATGTAAACAAAGCGTTTGATCATTATTGTAAGTATAATGGAATTAAAAGAAAACATACAATCCCTTATACACTTCAACAAAATGGGGTAGTTGAAAGGAAGAATAGGACTCTTATGGAGATGGCTAGGTGTATGCTACATGCTAGAAATATGGATCCAAAATTTTGGGCGAAAGCTATAAATACTATAACTTATATTGTCAATAGGACACCTACAATTGCTGTCAAACATAAGACTCTTGAAGAAGCTTGGAGTAGAAGAAAACCAACTGTAATTCATGTCAAGGTTTTTGGGTGTGATGCTTATGTTCATATTCCTGATGAAAAGAGAAAGAAACTTGATAGAAAAAGTCACAAATGTATATGGTTGGTTACAGTGAAACATCTAAGGCCTATAGGGTGTATGATCCTGAAAAGAATGAAATAATCATTAGGAGAGATGTAATATTTGATGAAAGATGCATACCATCTACCAAATCTTCTTCCCTTTCTCCTACCTCATCAATTCTTAGTGACCAAACTAGTGAAGAAAATCTTGATGAAATGGTTAATGAAGAAAGTTCTGAATCTTGTGAAGAAGAAATTGTTGCTCCAGGTACACAAGACGGTTCTTCCACAAAAACAAGAAGTCTTCAAGAGATTTATTAAGAAGGCCCAAGACAACATTATGCCAACTATGCTCTTATGACTAGAGTAATGCATGTTGATGATCCGCAGGTCTTTGAAGAAGCTCAAGGAAAACCTGAATGGGATGCTGCAATGAAAGATGAATATGATTTTTTAATGAAGAATCAAACTTGGGAGTTGACTCCTCTCCCAGAAGGTAAAAATCTCATTGGCTACAAATGGATATATAGGACAAAGTTCACATATGATGGAGCAATCGAGAAGCATAAGGCTAGATTGGTTGCAAAAAGATTCTCACAAAAAGAAGGTATTGACTATACTGAAACATTTGCTCCTGTTGCTAAAATGACTACAATTCGCATTGTAGTTTCTCTAGCTGCAAAATTTGGTTGGGAAATTCATCAAATGGATGTAAAAAGTGCTTTTCTGCATGGTTATTTACTTGAATAAATTTATATGAAACAACCCCTAGGTTTTATAAAGGTTGGTCAAGAAAATTTTGTTTGTAAGCTTAAAAAATCATTGTATGGGTTAAAGCAGGCTCCAAGAGCATGGTACTCCAAAATTAATAAGTACTTCTTGAATGATGGATTCAAAAGAAGTCCTTACGATCCTGATCTTTATGTCAAAAATTGCAATGGTGATATCATAATGGTTGTCCTATTTGTAGATGACTTAATCATTACAGGAAGCAGTTTAAGTCAGGTATATGAATTCAAGAAGCAGCTAAATAAGGCTTTTGATATCACAGACTTGGGGTTATTACATTATTTTCTTTGCATCTAGGTTTGGCAAGAAAAAGATAGAATTCTTCTATCACAACCAAAATATGCACTTGATCTATTGAAGAAGTTCAAAATGGAGAATTGTAAGTCAGCTCCAACTCCAATTGATGTAGGGACCAAGTTAAGAAGCAACCCTATTTCAGAAAAATTTGATGGCACACTATATAGAAAGTTGGTTGGAAGTTTGCTCTATCTAATAGCCACGAGACCAGATATTGCATATGCAGTTGGAATGGTTTCTAGATTTATGTCTCATCCTCATCTTGAACATTGGAATGCAGCTAAAAGAATACTTAGACACATCAAAGGAACTTATAATCTTGGACTTGAATATCAAAATGGTGGTAATGTTCAACTTACAGGATATACAGACTCTGATTGGGCATGAGATACTGATGATAGAAAATCAACTTCTGGATATATATTTTATCTTGATTTGGGAGCAATCTCATGGAGTAGCAAGAAGAAAGCTACAATCTCTTTATCATCAACAAAAGCTGAATATAAAGGATCAACACTTGCAACACAAGAAGCTACATGGATACGAGGTATTCTTGTTGAATTGAATCATCCTCAAACAGAAGCTACAACTATTTACTATGATAATCAAAGCACAATACAATTAACAAAGAATCCAGTTTTTCATGCAAGGACCAAACATATTGAAATCCATCATCATTATGTTCGAGAGCAAACACAGAAAGGCACCATCATGTTGAAATATTGCAAAACAGAAGATCAAGTTGTTGATATATTTACTAAAGCTTTGAGTACTGTAAAGTTTGTAAAGTTTAGAAACATGATAGGACTTAAAGAAGTATCCCCTTAATAAGTGTATGTTAATCCTAATAAACATTAAGGGGGAGTGTTAAAACAGAGATTAATTAACATGTAATGTTTATTAGTATGGTGGTGAGAAAACATCTAGAAGCAGACTTAAATGTGGTAGTTGGCAAAGACGGCAGACTGCAGAAAATATCAATAAACTTCCAGAAATCGTCGGAAGCTCTGGAGGCTTCGAGACAGACCTGCAGCATGTAATTTTTCTATAAATTCATATCAATCTAACCCATTCAACATTGTCTCAGTTTCAATTGAGCTGTGTATATGTTTCCCTTCTCTGTAATTTCTCTGTGTTGTTATTAACTGTGTTCTGTTCTTCTTGCTCTCTTCATTGGGGAAAACATGACCAAACATAATCAATCTCTTAAGACTTGGAAACACCATCGCCATTGAAATTTTAAGCCTCCACCAGAGAAGACACACAAAGAAGAAAAATAAGGCGTTGTGGACGACGATGCCTAAGAAGGACGCCACGACCAGCTGACTCGAACTCGGGCTCACCTAGCATGTGATGCTTCTAAAGGCTATGCGAGCTTAGATTTGAGTTCAAAACCCTATAATCATAGTGATAGCAGTAGCAGAATGGGAAGCACAGAGGAGCCAGAGCGCAAGAGACAACATAACAATCATATTTCTCCTATGCTCAAGAAGCAGCCCCTGCTTCCTTCTTCTGAAGAAAAAAAGGTAATTATTACTTATTCTTTCCCTTGTTTGTTCATTTTTTGTGGGGGGCTTCTCGAGGGTTCGAACCCTCGAACCTAGGAGTTTTGAGCTCTCACAATGGAATAAGCTCTGGTGTTCAGAATCATGTTTCCTGAGACAACCAACCATATTGTTCTTGTCAGTGATAAATTTTATTTTCATTTATCGGTTTGAATTTATTAATTAGGTCAATTTTCAACGAGTTACAATGCACGCAGGAATTTTTAGAGGTTGCTGCTCAAGCTCCTGGGATTTTGGTTTTGAAGTCTTTTGCTTGTTTCGAAGTCTCCTGTTACGATATATACATGGGGTTAGGGTATGCAGGATACAATTCTTATGTGTATTTTATGTTCTATATTGTAACCGAGTAGAGATTTGTTCAGTTTATGTGAAAGGAAAGCAATTTCCACAAATCCTTTATACTTGCGACATGATTGTAGGAGGTTTTACGAGCAATGAGGACCGGTTCTGAAGAAATTCTACCATGTTGAATTAACTATACTCTCTTTTGAAAGATTACTATGTCTTTCTCATCTTGCAACATCTCCTGCTTGAGGTTAAATTAAAAAAGGCCCAGTTGACGATACTACTTTTAGGGGCACTTCCTAAATATTGCCATATCAAATAAATTCCAGTAATTATTTCTAACGAATTCTAATTATATATACAAAACAATTGTTATTACTTAATTTAGGTGTTGGATAAAGGTACGAAGTATTCCCTAGTCTGGTTGTTCTTACATGTTTTGGATTTGTAGTTCAGTTAATGGACTTATGTTGTTTCCACAATCACCCGTCAGGAAAGTGTTTCATTTTTAGCTTGGTCAATTATACCCTTTTTCCATGGATCATCTCCCACCAAAATGTAGTTGTCTTCCAGTTTGTAATTGGGATTTTAAGTGAATTAAGTTTTGTTATTGTCTATGTTTGTAAAGTCCTAACTCTGTGCGCCAGGCAATATTCTTTTGAATTTCATATGTGTTTTGAAGTTGAGACATGTTTGCTTAGCTTTGTTCACTCTGTTTATTTCAAGTGAGACCTTCAAATCTAAGCCTTTTTCATTTAGATTTTTGCATTTCTATTGAATAAGGGGTTAATAATGTTCACTCAAATGTTGGCAGGTTGATGCAACAATTCTACAGTATCAGAATAAAAAACTCGCTCAACAATTAGATGCTCAGAAAAATGAAATCCATGTCCTTGAAGGAAAATTTAATATGCTCAAAAGAAAACAAGCTACCTACGAGGACATATTGATTACTGTGAATAGAAAGCTATTTTGTAACTGAGAGCTTTATGCATGCAAATTGCAAATCATTCATTATCTCAAAAACAAATCCAACATCGTAACATTATCTCAACAACGAAGCCAACATCAAGGAATGTTTGAAAGCTAAGATTATTTTCTTCTTCTTCATCTGCTCAGTTCAAGCTGAGACTACTTACTTCTTCTTCATCTGCTCAGTTCATGGAACAAGTGAAAGCTTAGACTTCTTGCTTCTTGTTCATATGCTTAGTTCATCAAACAGAAAAGACATGAGAAATAAAATGTTCGGGAGGAAAAAAAAAAAAGCAATCAACCTCTTTTATGCAATCTGTTATGTAATTGGCTAGCTAGACATAAAATTGTATATTAAAATCTTTATGTGAATAACAAAGCATCTATGGAAAGAAGGCGGTGAATATTAAGGTATATATGAAAGGCTATGAATTCAAGTCGTGAATAATAAAGAGATTGTGCATTTATGGAAGGTTGTGAGCGATAATGACATAGGTGGCTCAACCAATGCAGCATTTTCCAAGTAAAATAATAATTTGTGAGATATTATATTATATTTAAGGAAGACCACCAAAAAAACTGACAATTTACTTTAAATATTTTATTTGTCAGATATTATATTCTATTTAAAAAAGACTATTTAAAGAATTATATTCTATTTAAAGAAGACCGCCTGAGAAAACTCACAATTTACTTTATCTAAATATTTAAAGACCCTCGATAGATTGCATACATAAAATAATACTTCGAACATGTTAAAAATTTAGGTTAAATTACATTATGTGAGAGGTCTGCAATAAAATTATGAATTTATTAACCAATAACATTGCTTATAAACAACAATTTAAATATTATAAATATAATTATTTAGTTTCTCCTATGTATAATATTGTGGAATTGAAAAATATTAATATTCAAACATCGATTAATTGAATTTCAACGATGAATCAATTGCTATGAGTCTTGGAAACATCGATTAATTGAATTTCAAAAATGAATCGATTGCTATGAATCTTGGAATTTAAAAATATTAATAGTCAAACATCAGTTAATTGAATTTCAATGATAAATTGATTGCTATGACTCCTCACCTTCGACATGTACTAATAACTCATTTGATAAGTTACCATCCCATAAGACATATAACAACTAAAATTGATGTCATCTACATTAGTTCAACATATAAAGTTATGATTATTTTGGTTTTCTTTATCTTTGATTATTATATCAAATGATTTATATGTTTCTAAAATGTACACGTGATATAAGAAAATCTTCATTTTTGATTATTATATCAAATGATTTATATGTTTCTAAAATGTACACGTGATATAAGGAAATCTTCACCCTGATTCTTTTTCAACATATAAAGTTATGATTATTTTGGTTTTCTTTTGATTATTATATGAAATTATTTATATGTTTCTAAAATGTACACGTGATAGAAGAAAATCTTCACCATGATCTTTTTTAAGAGTGAAGGCATATCTAATATATTTTATCACATTGAATTTCTTATGCATTA
Organism: Picea engelmannii; assembly: GCA_009831015.1. NCBI lineage: Eukaryota > Viridiplantae > Streptophyta > Pinopsida > Pinales > Pinaceae > Picea > Picea engelmannii. The sequence goes on along the minus strand of ML785630.1, from coordinate 1,214,901 downwards.
AAAGATTTTAAAATCATTGTTAAATTGATTGTGTTGTGTATCAAACCTTGTTAAGTAGTGCATTTTATTTAGAATGGAGAATTAAGTTTTAGTAAGGAGAACTCTCACTTGCACAGAGTTTGCATTCTACAATAAGTTCTTGTTGCCTTCAAATCTTTCTCCAAGGATAAGAGTCCAGGTCCTGATGGTTGGACAGTTGAATTTTATCTTTAATTTTTCGACCTGGTGGGGCTAGACCTACTAGATCTTGTAGAAGACTCTCAGCAACAAGGTAAGATCCTCGGGGCACTAAACTCTACTTTCTTAACTCTTATTCCGAAAGCCAGCCATCCAACATCATTTGCAGACTATAGGCCTATAACACTCTGTAATCTCTGCTATAAACTCATCACTAAGATTATTGCTACTCGAGTCAAACCCATCCTCTCCCGCCTCTTGTCAATAGAACAATTAGGATTCCTAAAGGGCAGACAAATCCTGGATGCCATAGGCACTGCCCAAGAATCTCTCCACAACATCCATCACAAAAAAGCCAGCGCCCTCATCCTCAAACTTGATCTAAAGAAAGCTTTTGACAGTGTTGACTAGGACTTTCTCCGACTTACCTTATCCCAACTGGGCTTTAGCCACTCCATTATAGCCTGGATCATGAGCTGTGTCACTAGTGCTTCTATTGCTGTATTGATCAATGGTGAACCATCTTCCTTTTTCCGCATTGAAAGAGGCTTGTGCCAGGGATGCCCCCTTTCCCCGCTACTCTTCATCTTGACTATGGAGGGTTTAAGTCTCCTATTGAAAAAGAGTTAGGCAGAAGGTAAAATTACCAGGATCAAAGTTTCTAGATTGGTCAAAATCATCCATCTCCTCTTCGTTGATGATGTACTTATTATGACAAAGGGTAACTTACAAGAATGGCTAGTAATCAATAATCTATTGAACTTGTTCTATGCTGCTACTGGCCTGCATATAAATTGGAACAAGACTACCTTTCACCATGCAAATATATTCGAACAGGTCTTAGACTCTTTTAAAGCTCTCTTCCCACATAAATTCGAGCACCTATCTCTTGGTCTACATTATCTTGGCTATTACATAACAGCAGTGCAGAAAAAAGATTCAGATTGGGAATGATTGCTAACCAAGGTAAAGAAAAAATTGAACAACTGGAGTAACAGCTGGCAGATTTACCCTCCTGAAGGCCACACTTGAAGGACAGCCAGTGTATTGGATGGTGCTAGCTTCCATCCCCATAACAGTCCTAGAAAAACTCAGAAAATTGAGCTACAACTTTCTCTGGTCGGGTTGCTAGGAAAAACACATGAAACATCTATGCAATTGGGAATCCATAGCAACTCCAAAAAGCAAAGGAGGTTGGGGCATCCGAAACCCCTTCAAATTCAATTCGGCATTGACTATCTCTACTCTTTGGAGAGCTCTCACTTCAACATGCATTTGGAGTATGGTGATTAAAGATAAACACTTTCCTTACACTTCTGTTGAGAACTGGCTCTTCTCGACCCCTATTATTCCTAAAACAACTTCGCAGACATGGAGGACATTGAATAAAACAACACACCTGATCAGAGACTGGATCAACTGGCACCCGGGCTCTGGCCACTCCATAAGCCTTGGTTCTGAATGCATCCTGGGACTCGGCTTGGCATCCTTTCTCTCCCCGCACCTTCTAACACACCTTCACAACAAGGGCATATACAACCTTTTCCACGCTGCAAAATCCATACAATTGGGCACTCCATTCGCCGGATGGATATCTGGAAGCACTATTGATCTCACTGGTGATAATTTGATAGAATGGAATAGTTTTTGCGGGTCTATTATCAGTGTAGGAGTATTCCTCCATAACAGACAAGATCGATTACTTTGGACCGACGGAGATGGCACAGGTCGTATCACAGTTTCAAATTTTTATTCATCGATCACAAATTCTTCCTTTTCCCCCAACATCACAGGCTGGCGTAAGGGCATTTGGAAGTGGAAAATTCCTTTAAAACTAAAATTTTTTACCTGGCTGGTTGATAAAAACAAAATTAACACCTAGGATAATTTGCTTAGAAAAGGTTGGAGCAGCCCGAATATCTGCCAGCTCTGTCACAAAGATGAAGAAACTGTGTCCCATATTTTTATCCACTGCGAATTTGCGAGAAAGGTTTGGAACCACATCAGTCTTGACCGACAGTCTACATTGACCTGGCAAGGGAACACCATTGTAGATTGCTTCATCAATTGGCTTTCAAGAGAGTGTGCACACAAGCTTCTTCCACCGATGGTTATCTGGCAAATTTGGCTGGCTCGTAACTCACTGATTTTTGAGAACCACACCCCCTCCAACAACTCTATTGCTTTAAGAGCCCTTTGGCATGCACCAATTATGGCGAGACATTCATCCAACCAAAGAAAAAAAAAAAAAATTATTAACCCACACATTGCCGACAACTACAACAAAGGTTGGTTCGATGGCTCATCCCAACACTTTGGTGCAATGTGTGGTGCAGGGGGACTGATCAGACTGACTAGAAATTCCACCTACAAATGGATTTTCAGCTGTGGCCTAGACACCAACACTAGAGTAGAATTGTTGGGTGCCTAGGCCTCACTACATTTGGCTAGGATTCTCAATCTAGAAAACTTTCATTTGATGGGAGACTCGAAAGTCATTATAGATTGGTTGAACTGTAGTGGCGAGCTACATTCGATTCACCTATTCGCCCGGATGGATCGAATTAAAATTCTACACGCCAATTTAAGAATCTAATCTTCACACACATCTCTCGGGAGTTCAACAAACAAGCGGACATCCTCTCCAAAACTGCTCTCCAACAACAATCTGATCTGCTATCCTACAGAGATTGGATGGATGGATGGTCATGAGGGTCTCACACATACCATCAGATTTTTCTAAGACACATACTGCAACCATATCCATTCTCGTTGATCATCCCACAGTTAGCCTCATTCTATGGTTTGATTTTCTGTTTACCCTCCGCATCCGTCTCCGGACAAATTTTATTTTTTTTGTATTGGGTACTCTCACTCCCCATTGTATTGGAACCATCCAATCAAAGGAGAATGACCTTACCAGCCTGCTGATCTGACTCATAGAGCACTGAATCTAATCTGTCACAGAAAACAAATTATATGATTTAATATAATTGAGCAATTTTTCATTTGAAAAAAAAAAATTAAGAATTATATAATAATTTTTTTATAATATATAATTATACATTGTATTATATCAAAATTTTAAAATATTAAAATTTTGAATTCATTTTTTAAAATATTAAAATTTTGAATTCATTTTTATTTTTGTGATTGTTATAATGTCATTATTTAATATTTTAAAAAGTGTAAGTACTTAATTTATCAAAAATTTAAAAGGTAATATGGACATGTCAATGCATTAAATTGTTCATATCGTTTTTAAAGGGTAATGTGAATTTAAAAGGTAATATGGACATGTCAATACATTAAATTGTTCATATCGTCTTTAAAAGGTTATATGGAAATGTCAACGCATTAAATTGTTCATATCGTCTTTAAAAGGTAATATGGACATGTCAACGCATTAAATTGTTCATATCGTCTTTAAAGAATAATAATATAGATATGTCAATGCATTAAATTGTTTATATCACCTAAAACATACTTCAAATTTTATATTTTATCCCCGGATGAGGTGTCAGGGCAGTCAATGGAGCGGGATCTGCACGAGCCCGAAGGGCAGCGTGGCATGGGGGCACGTGATGGGCATATGGCGCAGCCCATCAACGTACCCAATGTTTAATTGCAAGTTTATTACGATGGGAGGGCGCATTAACGCACCAGACCTCTCCTCATTCCCGATAATTTCAATGGAGTTGCTCGTTCCGCTTGGCATTCACTTCTATGCGCAGGCAGCAGAGGCCTATCCTGTGCAGCAAAGCTCATCCCCAGCGCCCCGTCGCTGGCTTAACCCACTCCTGGTCTGCTCACTTCACCCAGTGTTTCTCTCTCTCCTGGTTCGTTGCCATAAGCCTGTCATGCCTCGATATCGACCACGGGGCAAACCAAAGCGAGGCTCCCCTTGGAAGCCTCGGCGACCTCTGGTACCTTCCTTCGACTCTACTTTCGGTGATTCCTGTCCTCCACGGCATGCCACGACCATCCTTGTTTCACTGCGAGCCCCGCAGCCTCGCTCATTGGCCATTATCCCACGCGCTCCTATCTCAATTCTGCATCTCTCTCGTGATACAGCAGAGCTTCCGTCCAGCTCAATGCCTCCAGGCGAAACACATGACACTTGGGGCGATCCTTCTCATCACACAGCACCCAGGCGGGCAGGTCCTTGCTATCCGAAGAACATTGATAGAATCCAGTTTGCAGAGAGCCTGGCCATCCTACAGGACTTGGTTTTCGAGCTTCGGCAAGAGGTCGCGGATTTAAAGTATCGATTCCACGCAACGGAGGGGAAGGTGGCCAATTTCATGCACATTCTCTCCTCTATGCATGAGGCCCTGTTCTCCACCCCGGAAGACACCCGTCCCCCAGAGCATCCCGAGGATACCACCGAAGCGGCACAAACCGACGCGCAGATTTCAGAAGCAGTAGGTGGGCAGCAGAAGGAGCGCTGGGACGACAGCAAGGACCTCGCAAACACCAGCGAAGCTGCTGAACCATGGGACTATGGCGTCACGTTTATCGAGGAAGAGCCTTACCCAGGCGACCTCCCTGCCACTTAGCTATTTTTAAAGTATGTATGTTCACTTAGCTACTAGACATGATAGGACAAATAATGCTCTCTATTTTGATGACAGCTTAAGTTTAGACCTCTTTTTTCAAGGAACTGGCAAGGCTAGCTGGACTGGTTTCCCCATACTGGGGCAGTCCAGAAACTGTAGCCCGGACCTAGCTGTATTTTGGATCGATGTTTCAGACCTTCGAAGGATCTTAATATAATTTTACTCTTACTTACAAAAAAAATAAATTTATATTTTATAGTTTTAAGATTTTAAAATGATATTAGAGAAATTAAAATAGTTTAATATAAGAAAATAAAGTTTTTATTTTTATGCAAATGCATAAGTGGGGATTTTCTTTTCATATATATATTTTTTAAAGTAAGAATCTATATATTATCTCTCAGAGACATAAATTACAGTATCAAATGGCATACCAAAGTTCTATTTGGTTTGAGCTTCGTGGGAAAACCAATTCAGTCGGTTTATCAAAATTAAAGATCAACAAATATTTAATTTTTTAGTCTGAATTGCCCAGTAGGGAAACCGATTCAACCGAAGGGAAACCGATTCAATCAAGTCTGTCATAAAACTGAACGACCAAAATAAACTATCTCTAGAAAATCAAACTGGAATGACTGTGCAAGGCGCCATATAAGGCCCGAGAGTGATCTTCGGGATTCAAAATTAATTGACAAAACCGAGCATCAGAGCTAACACCTGTGCTCATGCAGTCACTCATGCGAGCTAGTGTTCATTCTTTGGCACATCGCTCGTTGTCGCCACCTGAAGACCCTGCTATAGTGGGAAACCCCCCCTATGGACTACACTAGGGTTCTAAAGTGCAGGCAGAGCTAACCGTCTAAAGTCTCCTACTTTTAACAACTATCCTAACAATACCCCACATACATGCATAAAGTGCGAAGTATAAGGATCCGGTATCCTTACCTTAAACTCTGCGTCCGGTGTCTATCCCTTTGCGTTTGGTTGTTCCTCGACTACAAATCTCCTCCCAAGGCTGACCTACATTCACCAAAAGACAAACAAGAAACTACGAACATGCATTCTATATATGAATTAGTGGGTTAGATGTCATAATAAAATATAAATCAAATATCAAGATTATACACATCATATGGCAAGATGGAAAAAGTACTTATTTATATTAATCTCACAAAGTCACTTACAAAATGAGATCGACGACTGCTCCTCGAATCCGATCCTGGGCTCCTCTTCACCAAGCTCCAAACTACTTCCACATATCTTTCTCCTCTTCAGCTCTCTCTAGGAAATGGATTTAGCTAGCAATGGAGGAAAAAGGCTAGAAAAAGAAATTTTGGCTCAAAACTCACAATATGGCTGCAAATTATTGGGGTAAGGGGGGATTCTGAAATGGGTAGAGTTTCATTGCTTTCATCCTTCTTGTAGGAATGGGACCCCAACACCTTCTTTTATATGCCAAAAATATAGTTATTCGGTTGGGTGACCAGCTATGGGTGGTCAATTGGTTAGGAAACTACCCAAAAGCCCGTATCCCCTTGCAAGTTTTTATTTTTTGCAACTTTTGTGGGTATACGCCCGCTGTAATGATGCAACTAGTGTATGTACACGAGCTATAGTGGTGAAACATGCGTACATACGCAGGCATTAAAGGTGCAGGGCGTGTACATCTTCAAAAATAATGTTTTTTAAGAAGTGCTTCCAGTGATAGCTTGGAAAAAATGGCAAGTAAGATTGCTTGATGCTAGGTATGCATGTATGGTGCAATTTAGGGTTATAACACTCCAAGGGGCCGAACTAAATTACCCTGCTATATACAAGCATGCTTATGTAGTATACAAGGCATTGAAACACTTCAAATATTACATCTTGAAGAACCATACCAAAGTCATTGTGCCTCATCCTGCGGTCCGATCCTTATTCAATCAACAAGAGATGGGGGAAAGAAGAGGAAATTGGAAGGCGATAGTCCAAGAATTTGATCCGGATATAAAACCTACTAAATTGGTTAAGGGACAAGGATTGTGCAAATTGGCAGCTGAAGCACAGGACCAAGTAAATGAAGACCCAAAATGGGAGAATGAATTAGCATTGTGGTGTGGTGAAACTTCATATTTCTCCCCAGGGAAAGATTCTTGGTATGAGAAACTGACTTATCTCCTGCATCATAGAACTTTCCCAGAAAACCTAAATCCTAGGGAAAGGAGAGCCCTCAGGTTAAAATCAACACAATATTTCCTCATAAATTCGGTACTCTTCCGTGTTAACTATGATGGGGTACTTTTAAGATGTCTTGAACATGAAGATGCAGACAAAGTTCTGAAGGAGCTCCATGATGGTCCTACAGCTGGACATTTCACAGGAAACACCACTGCTCATAAAATACTAAGAGCTGACTATTATTGGCCTACTTTGTTCAAGGACGCTCACACATATGCTAGGAGCTATAAGACGTGTCAAATAAGTGCAGGGAGGGAAAAGAGAGCAGTTGTCCCACTCCAACCTGTGGCCATCTCCATCCCATTCGAGCAATGGGGGTTAGATATCATAGGAGAAATTACACCAAGTTCTTAAAAACAACATAGATACATATTGAACGCCACAGACTATTTCACGAAATGGGTAGAGGCCATCCCTCTGACTCATGTAAATGAAAAGGTGGTAATTCAATTCATAAAGCAACAACTGATCACAAGGTTCGGTATGCCTTCCGTCTTGGTTTTTGATAATGCAAATTACTTTTCTTCCACCTTATTAACATAGTTCACTCTAGACAAAGGAATCATAATCAGATACTCTGCAAACTATTATCCACAGGGGAACGGAGTGGAAGAATCAACCAATAAGAACCTAGTGAGGATATTAAAGAAAACAGTTGTAGACAACCAGCGGAATTGACACAACTCACTCCATAACGCCTTATGGGATAATAGAGTAACGCTCAAGGAAGCTATAGGAAATTCCCCATACTTTCTGGTATACGGACAGGAAGCCATTCTCTCGAACGAGTTATATCTTCCATCCCTTCAACTAGCTCGGGATTATAGAGGACAACCCTCATCAGTTATACAACAAAGGATTGATACCCTCCTCATGTTGGAAGAAGAAAGGGACAAAGAAAAATAAAATTTCATAGCTCATCAACAGATAGTGAAAAGGTGGTTTGATAAGCATAAGGCTAAAGAGAATAATTTCGAAGTGGGAGACTTAGTCCTAAAATGGGATAGAGAAAATGAGCCGAAAGAAAAACATTCTAAGTTCCAGAATCTATGGCTTGGGCCTTTCCAGGTTGCCGACAAGATTGGGGTGGGAACGTATAGGTTGCAGAATCTAAGGGCAGAACCTAACGCCCTCCCAATGAATGGCCAAGCCCTAAAACAATATTTCCATTAAAATAATAATAATAATAATTTATGTTTTTGTGTGTGTATTTTCACGATGTTTTGTTTTAGCTAGGTCGATTGCGGGATGCATTTTTATTTTTTGTTTATTTCTATAGTATTTGTGCGATTTTGAAGATTGTGTTTAGCAAGATGGTGGTTTACCTCAATTCATGCGACATGACAAACTATGTTCTTGACTCATCGCTCACATACAACACAAGAAGCGTTAGGGGACCTGCGGTTTTTTAAGGGGTTCTCTATCTAGCCTGCGCATATGACCAACCTTGGAAAAGTGATGAAGTATATGCCTGGTGGTATGCTAAAACCTTAAGGGAAATATGGTAAGCTAGAAAGGACTACATGTACCTCGAAGACAAAGCTAGAAAAAAATTCACCTTAACCATCTCATTTTGCAAATAACATACATCCTCCTCTCCCACTTGCTCTGAGAATTCTGCCGAAATAAAATAAACTATATCAAATACGTGTACAGTTGGAGAGGGTATGTAGATAACTCCATCAGGGATATGGATGCTCACTGGCAGCAGAGCAAGTTCTATGACGTCGGGGTGACTCCGTAGGGGCTATTGACATTCTCTGGCAGTGGAGCAACACCGTAGCAAGTGAATAAGGGTAACTAAAGGGCCTAGTGCTAGCGAATGCTTTACTAGACTCTTATCAAAGGGGGCGTGAATAAGGTCTACATGAAACGGAGGTTGAATAAAGGTTTAAAACCCCATGGCAGGCCCAGATACATCAACCGAGGAATTTCAAATGCAAGGGTAAAAGAGGCTCTGATAAAATAAAATAAATCAGTTAAGTTTTCAACCAGATTTTGCATCAGCCGAGCCCGAGGGAGGAACAAAGATTCTTCTTTTGCCCAGTAAGTCACCATTTGTTGAGCACTCAACACACCCTAAAAATCCTATGTCAATTTTTTGCTTTTTGGGTACCACTTGATCTTTGAACTGTCTGATTCAACTTCATTTTTAGAAATGTTTTTCCTTTGTTTATTATCACGACTCTCATAAGCTATTCAAGTTTGTTTGAACTTATGAAACCCCATGACTTAAAATACCTTAACACCTGAATAAAGAATTAACAGCCAAAACACTTCACCCGACGCGCTCAGATTTGGCATTGGAAGGAATTCAAAGATGGAAAAGAACCACTTAGGAAACCTCAGTCACCGAGTGCCGATATCCTTTGGCATCAACAACAAGAAGTTTTTGTTTTGTGTTAAGATTTACATAAAGATATCACTAATAGTCGATGCCCAACACACTTATCGGAATCGGGGAAAACCTAAAAGGATCTCAAAAAAAATTCTAAACGTACTAAGGTTATTCTTGATCACCGATCCCCGATGCATTTTCGGCATTGAGACTTTTTCGAGGAAGCTAAAACGAAGAAAGCACTTGATAGGTTTATCACTGATCGCCGACCCTGGATACTTTTTCGGCATCGGAAAGCTAAGGTTTGTTTTAGAACGAATAACATAAGGAAAGTCCCGACTCCGATTAATACACGCTAATTAAGGTACCGGTCTCCAGCGCCACGTGTCTTTACCTAGTAGGAGGATCGTAAAGTCTAGTTCCCCCCCCCCAGTCATTCTTGGTTCTCTAAGTCTGAGTCACACCTCCGAGTCATCTTTGCCACGACATCATTGTACAGTGAAATTTATCAGCTTCGGAGCTTTACAATAGGACATCAACGAAAATGTTCATAGCACATCCTCGATCCATGATCCACCCACTGAGAGAGTGACACAATGGGACGTTTTAGCATTAGATATGATCGGATTTTGAGAATTTAAGGAGATAATTAACACCAAATCCTGCATTAGTTGCTACCTCGTGCACCAATCAAAACAACCTTTTAAAATCACCGATGGACCACATCACCACCCACGCCTCCACTGTCAACCCATGATGAATTTAAGTTATAGATATTCGGCAGAAGATTTATTAAAATTTCACTCATGACCCGAATTGAATGGTTGATGTGAAACGGTAAGTTCTTCCTTATTTAAATTCTCTTGAGCCGTTGTAAACGAAATCATTCTGTGCATAAGAGAATTCTATAGCATCCAAAGGAGAAAGACGAGTGACTCAAAGGCTGTATCGATCCCATGATTGTCAAAATAACCAAGTTTTAACAAGCTTCGGAGGAAATTCGTTGCCAAGAAAACCAACCACCAGACAATCGTTGAGGGCACTGAAGCTGAAAGAACCAGAGGTAGGCAAAGGCTCCTCTCTAGAGGCTGCAAAATAATTGGAATACACTTCAAGGCCGGAACCTTTCATTAAGACAACAATGAAGAAGGTTTGCATCCAGCCTCCGGCCTTTGGAGATATAGAGGAAAGCATAAGGTCCAATATGGCACTCCCACATTGGGGAGAGCTCTTTAAAAAGATTAGTCGGTAGGAATACCCAAAATATGTCCCACACAGTGATCCAGATGTAAGAGCGATCGACGATGCGGTCTTCCCAAACATCTGAAGGTCATACCTACATATGGTGGTGAGCAGGACCCTCGTTTTTCCCTGTATATAAGTCCTTAAGTGGCTCATCGACCACACAAACACACATAAATGTTTAATCAACAATGATAATGGTGGGTGTGTCTAAGTGTTCCTTCCGGTAGAGGTTCAAAAATACTACAATCTTAGAGACCCCTAGGAACGTCTAAATAAAGATTTCGTCATGAAGTTCTATGAATGCCACAACACCAGCCGGGTGATGGCCTCATGGTGGAGGGAAGACAAGAAGTACACCAACCGAAGCACTGGCTGGTACCAGAAGACCAACTTAAGGGATCCATACATTTATTTGATGGTTCTCATCTGTCGATTATATGGAGAAAAGGACTGCTCCAGATTTTTAGAGGCATGGATTCCCTTGGCTTACACAGTGGCGATCTCTGGGAACAGTTTCAACTAGGGAGAAATAGTTTCTAAGCAACTGAGCATCTATGTACAGTAGGCTCATACGTTGAAGGAAGAAGAGACACCAACTTTCGACATGGCTTCATACTTTCTCGATGTCTTGTGCACCAGAAACATCTTCGGCAACATGAATCTAAGCTTGCATGTTGCAGAGCTCCCGGTCCATGTCTACTTCAACGTGCTATGGGAAAATAGGTATAAGATGTCCTACTTTCTCATATGTTATGAATTCATCGCACAAATTTATTTTATTCTTTTTAAGAAGGAATGCCCGAGACTATCGGCTCCGACCAAAAAAATGATATCAAAGGTAGGCCACTGGTACTTGGACGAGTGTGACACCTACATTAGGGTGTTCGAGCCCATCAGAGCGCCACATATCTTATCATATCATGTCCCAGACCGTCTTGTTGTAGGATAAATATGCTATCAAAACATCTTGCAAGGCTACAGCGCCACCTTGGTCAAGGACAAGAAGTGGGCGTTCATACCCTATGGTTTCCATGTAGGTTTCTACCTGGTGAAGGATACCAATCAAGACAAACAAGAAGGGTTGAGCCAACTCGAGTTCATATTCTAGACAGGCCAATTCCATAAGCACTATCCAAAGGGCCTAGTCTTGCAACATGCTTCACAAGTGTCGTCCTGCTGGTCGTATGCCCACGACAAATTTGAAGATGAAGTCTTCACAGAAAATGCCCAAGACTGGGACAAGGTGGTAGCAAGGATGGCCAACCCCAAAATGACCAGGTTCAGGGCCATGATTCTAGATGAATAGGTGATGACCATAGAGCATTCGACTCAAGAGGCCCTCAGAGCCAGGGAAGAAATCAGAGTGGCAGAGGCGATAGAGGTTCCCCTGGTGACTCCGGTGTAGAATAGGTGATTTCCTATGACACTGGATGCATGGGAAAGGGGGTTTCTCATGATAGAACAAGAACATCGAGTAATTTATCAGCTGTAGGATGATCTGGACCATGTAGGAATGATAAGGGTCCCTACCGAAAACCCAGATGAAAGTCAGGTAGGCCCAAGCAGCCCTGAGCTAATACAAATTGATGAAATCATCGGGTCAAATAACCTTGAAGTTACCACGTCATAGGCCGGCTCATCGGGGGACGTTTCATCTCTGCCAGAGATAGTAAGAATATCTGAGAGAGAAAGTGCACCTAACCCACTCCGCGACTTGATAACAATCTATGACGATGAGGAAAGTTCGGAGGTGTCCCTGGTCAGTCCTCTGCAGATCACAGAGGAAAAAGAGCCTGAGAAGTCATCTTCCCCAGCTCCCGATGCTCAAATTCGGGTCCTTCCATAGAATGACCAGGAGGTTGGGAGTGTCTTAAGAACTGAACTATTCAATGTACTAGAGACCCAAATGGATAGTCCGACGGACGAGACGGGGTTAGGTGAACAAGAGGAAGAAGCTCCATAGTAGGAAATTGACATCTCAACAGCCGATTATCAAGTAAGTACTGAGCCCACCCCCGATGCTTCAATTTCAACCGGTACTCAACCTCTCGATGAGAAAAAACTAGAGGTTGAACACTTGAAACACATGAAAGAGGTTCAAGAACCCAGTCTTGAACATATATACACTGTTGGAAGACTGGGAAATATGCTTACCTGGGGAGATCAACAAATTCTCGAACCCGTGGATGGAGTTGTTGATATACAGGCCATCTCCTATGACCAGAAGAGGAAAGATATCATAAAAAGAATCACCAGGAAGGGGAGGCTTACTCTAGATCGCTCCATCCTCATCACCACAGAAGAAAAATTGATTAGCATGGAGCATACCAATATATCGAAGCCTATCGACGCAGGGAGGGAAATCACTGATGCCTTCCTAGATAGAGAAAAAAGGGATGAAGAGGAGTTGGCCTCTATGCTAAAGGATTTGGAATACTTTCTCCATTTGGAGAAATATTACCAAGACTCCACACAAGCCAAGGTGTTCTTAAGAAGCGAATTCCATGACGCTTACAGTAAATTCGCCAATGAGCAGCACCTTTTCACTGCAGGGATAGCTGATTTCCAGGAAGACACCCTCATGGTGTTGGAAATGTGAAAATATATGGAAAGGTGGTACGAGAAGGAACACCAAGCTGTGGAAAGGATCGAGTACATCAGCAGAGTTCAACAGGGATGAGACGCCAAAGAGCATGACATTTGGGTACTCAGGGATAGTAGCATCGACCGCATAAAGAAATCGATCGAATACTAGGTGAGAATGGCCCAAGAACCTCACCAGGAAATCCGAGAGAAGTGGGTTGAATGCGAAAAAACATGGACCAAGGTCAACCGAGCGATGAGAGACATCGACCTTCCATAATTTGGCACACCCGATGACTTTGTCGACTTGCATGACATAGTCAAACTACATGCTGAACAAGACTCATCGTGGGCCACAGAGATAAAAAAGGTGGCGAACATGGCACCAGGACAAGTGCATCAGTTCATTGAGCACCCAATCAAGGCTCGGACAGTGCTACAACATTTAAGTGCCAAAATAGTCAAATATCAGGCACGGGCAGTAGAGATCAAGGAGATCCGTTCGACCCCGATGGATCAACACAGGTTCCCGTACGCTAACACGTGCTAGGATCTCTTCGTCCAATGGTCATAGTATGAGAAGATTCATCCAATCAAGTGAAACCATTTGATGAATTTTGAAAGACTGAGCAATGAAAGTGCCATGTGGCAATTTTTGTTTTACTTAGCTGCACTTTGATAGTTATTTTTAGTTAATAGTATGTTGTAAATAAGAAGATCGACATGTTAGAGGAGGTCAATGGTTGTTGCAAAGACCCTCATTTTTGGTTTTGTAAAGAACTATTTCAGATATACCTTAATTGAGAAGTCATGTTTAGGACCAGAGACAAGTTTGTGTTTTTCATCAAAAGCGTGCGTGAATGGATCTGAAGAAGAATTATTTCTAATTTTATCTAATGAATGGATGTTGTAACGAGTAAGAGCCTCTGAATCTGTTCATAGGTTATCTGATTCAACATTTTTATAGTTCTTATCTTTAATGATGAAAAGTAAATCATTGTGTTAATATGTGATTGATGATTAGAGTTAAGGAAATTATTTTTCTTGCCATCGTTTATTGCATGTATGTTTTCTCCCGATAATCGTATCTCGATCAATAATCAGAACACCAACAGGTTAATCTTTTAGTACTAGGCTTGTTGTCGGTGTAAGAATCATTGTATGCATGCTTGAGTAGAAGGGTTATCCCGAACGCAACATTCTTCAGTCGCTAAGTTCTTTTCCCTTTGTTATCCAGTTGGTTAATACTAGCATTTATCTTATATCAATCCCATCTATAAGAGAAAATACAAAAAGAGAACATCCAAATAGAAGGAGGAATTTTCACAAGAAGACATCATGTCAATCACTACGTAAAGCCCATCGATCATTTAGCTGGATCACAATATTTGGAGAACCATTCCACCATTAAACGTTGCAGAGTCTAATTGGGCCTCGGTTGTGGGTTTGGTTCCTACTATTGAGTTAAAGGGATTTAGGACCCCTCAACACAGTCATAACAGGGAAATGTATGGCTTACCTGTGGGTGCCTCTGAAGACGGTGAGCTAGACATGTCATGGATGAAAATGTTTCCAAGCCCATTCATGCCTTTTATCTTTTATTCATCTTGCTTTTTCTTTCAAGAGGCTACTTAGGGGACACTGCCTTGGCGTGGTGACCAGTGGTGGCAATGTTACCCACAAGCATTTCGCGGAAATGAGAAGGTTGGCTTATGATGAGACCCCATTTCTCTTGTTTATGCCACCAAGAGCGACTACCCTGGCATGGTGACCATATTTTGGTAGTTTCATACCGCTATATTCCCATGGACCTATTAGGTTGGCTCGTGATAAGACCCCTATCCTCTAACTAGGTCTTGTTTTATTATTTTTTATGGGTCTCTCTGTTTCTTGATGAGAATCCTTTTACTTCTTTCTGGGGGATCCCTGGGTGAAGCATCTCAAGGTTTCATTCTTTTGGATTTTATCTTTTTCCAGCTACTTTTACCCTCTCGGACTTTAGCCCCTTCTTCCCACAAGGAAAGGTACAACCCTTAGATATTTGGCCAACTCAATGCCCAGACCAGTGTAATGGGATGCATGAGCGGGAAAAAGATGCAAGGTGGTAATTATAGTGGGAGTGGACGATGATGATCCAGGTGGATATCGATGGCAACCCACCTCTTCCAACTAGCTCAAAACAAATTTCTTACAATTTTGGCAATTTACTATTTTTAGCAGTTTTTAACTTTTGGGGCCATTTTGAGGGCCTAAATGAAGGTTTTTTGGGATTGATATTCTCAATGATAGGTAAATGCCTTGATGGATCCCCCAAAATGAATCTCCTTCACGATACCTTTCCAACGAGCTATCATGCACCCCAAATAGAGATCGTATGCCAAAGTTACACCCCCGAGAAGTTGATAAACTACCCAAAATGGGGTCCACAAAACTATTGGCTTTTCATCTTTTGGGGTTAGGGTTTTGGATTTTCTTTATGATAAAAAGCAATTTGGAGCATCATTGTAAAATCATCTTCTTTTGAATGCGAGTAGCGAACACATCTCTTCTCATAGATAAGCTTCCACCATTCTAGCAAGTCTTTCACTCTGTATTTTTACAGTATTTGTACATTTTCTCTCATTAATAGAAAATTGTGTATTACTGTATCTATGTGTTTATGGTTACATCTCTAATACATTTATGTTATATTATTGAATATCCGAGATATCTCTGTACATTTCTTTATTATATCTCCGCTCTCATTTCGTGCCGAATTAATCCAGATGAAATGACCTCTCATGAATCTCCCCAGCGACAACTCAAACCCTATGGGTATCAACTTAGTAGGGTATCCTTTCATTCCCCCCAGGTGTGGTCAAGTGGAAAAGCATAAGTTATAAGAACAAGTTAGAAGAAAAAATAATTAAATGAACATATTCAAAGTTTTTGAGGATCAGAGTGACACATACCATGATACTCGGACTCATTACCTCATGGAGCAAGACCTATCTTTGCTACAAGACCAGACTGATGTGATGGATTTTGTTGTTCTTGACAAAGTGGAGGCACTTAAGAATGAAAGGATGGCCCCTCCAGGGCCATGCTCAAGTTGATATGGTTCTTGGTACTCCATGTCTAGGACCTTTGGGCCTCGAGACATAATCTCCTTAGTTATCCCTAGGTTAGTGGATAACAAGCCAAATTCTGGGAGGTTGATGTCCTTCATCTCCCGTTTAATTTTTACCCATCTCATTTCGCAATCGGCCCATTTATCCTGAATCTACCATTGAGGTTCATGGGCCATTTTCACCCAATATTTGGTCACTTTCCTGATCTGATCTATGTTGTTGTCCCTCAGCACGCAAATGTCGTGCTCTTCAGTGTCTCGGCCCTTTTGAACCGCATTGGTGTAATCAATCCTTTCCACTACTTAGTGAGCCTTCTCATACCACCTTTACATTTCCTTGCAGGTGTCTAGCACCATAAAGGTGTATTCTTGGAAGTTGGTTATTCCTGTAGTGAAAAGGTGTTGTTCATTCGTGAATTTGGCATTGGCGTCTTGGAACTCACTCCTCAACCCTTTCTATTTGGCTTGAGCAATGTCCTTTACCAGATAAAACCCCACATGGAACTCATAGGGTATGAAGGCCTGCTTCTTTTTCTTGACCGGTATGGCATTATATCCCTACAGGATAGTCTGGTAATAGATTTCTCCCACAACGAGTTGATCTAGGACGTGGGCGGGTAGGAGATGTGGTGCTATGGTGGCCCTGAACACCCTGATATAGGTTGAGTGATCATCTAAATACTAGTGGCATACCTTTGCTACCATTTTCTTGGCTGCTGAGGATAATCTTGGGCATTCCTTTTTAAATATGATAAAATGAATACGAGTGATGAATTCATCGCAGATGAGTGCATAGGATTTTTTATACTTTTTCTCCCATAGTATGATGAAATAAATGTGGACCGGGAGCTTTGTGACATGCCAACTTAAATTCATGTCGGTGAAGACATTTCTCGCACAGATGACATCAAGCAAGTACAAGGCCATGTGGAAAGTGGGTGTTTCCCCTTCTTTCGGAGTCTGATCCTGTTGTACATAGATGCTCAATTGTTTGGAAATTATCGCTCCCCAGTTGAAGTTGCTCCCTAAGATCGCCACTATGTATGCCAAGGGCATCCATGCTTCCAAAAACTTGGAGCAGTCCTTCTCTCCATATAATCGAAAGATGAGAGCCATCAAATAGATGCATGGCACCCTTAAGTTAAGCGTCCCATACCAGCCATTGCTCCAATCTGTAAACTTATTTTCCTCCTTCCACCATGAGGCCATTAGTTGGCTGGTGTTATGGAATTCGTAGAACTTCACCACGAAGTCTGTGTTTATTCGCTCCTATGGTTCTCTGAGTTTGTAGAACTTTTTCACTTCTGTTGGGAGGAAAACTCCGACACACCCTCCATTCTCATCATTGATCAAGCACTTATGTGCGTCTTTGTGGTCGATTATCCATTTCAAAACTTCTATGCAAGGGAAAATTGGGGTTTTGTTGGCTACCATGTGCAAATATGACCTTCAAATGTTTGGGAACACCTGGTCATTGAGCGCCCTTACATCTAGTCATTGTGTGGGATATACTTCGGGTACTCGTCCCAACTGATTCTGTTGAAAAGGTCACCCCATTGTGGGAGCATTACTTTGGATCTGGTGCCTGCTTCTGTATCACCGAAGATCGGAGGCTGGAAAAAAGATTTCTTTGTTGAGGTTTTTATGACCGGCTCTGCTCTGGGAGTGTATTCTAGCCGCCTTGCAGTAACAGGAGAAGAAACTTGACCTGTTTCAACCTCCTTCATCTTGGGTTCTCTCGATGAGCATCTGGTGGTTGGATTTCTTGGTGACATTTTACCTGCAGCTAGAACATAGTTAGAGACCGCATAAAAAAAATTAGATGCATACATAAATCATGACCGTCGAATTGACAAACTTGAATACATACCTTTGTATCTTGTTTAACCTAGTTTTGATGATCTGAGGATCAATGCAGTCTCGAGAGGCTTGATTTTATTCTTCAGATTCTCTAGAATTCAAACTTTTGCGCATAATGAAATTGTTCAAAACCATTCTAGTTATTTAAATAGGGATGAACTTACCTTGTCGCATCAGCCATTCAATTCAGGTTATGAGTGTATTTTTATTAAATCTGCTGCCAGATCTTCAGAGACGTTTAAAATGAAATTGGATCGTGGGATGACGGCACGAGCGCGGATTGTAACGTGGCCTATCGGTGATTTCAAATTGTTGTTGTTCAATCTGCACGAGGTAGCACAAATGCATGATGAAGCATTAACTGGTTTATTAAATGTTAGAATCTGATCATATCTTATGCCGAAAACATCCCATCATTTTGCTAGTTTGGTTGGTGAGTCGAGGGTCGAGATTCTACTTCAAACACTTTTTGTTCATATCTTCTTGCAAAATCTCTGACGTCGATCGATCTCATCGTACATATATGACATGGAAAATCTGACTAGGAGGTGTGACTAGGACCGAGGGAACCTTAATATGATTTGGGACAAAACTAGGTCGTACGACACCCTTACGTGATAAAGACACGTGGCACTCGAGACCGACGTCTTCATTTACTCGTGTTAATCGGAATCATGACTTTCTTTAAGCTATATGTTCTAAAGCCCGATCCTATCTTTCCGACGCTGAAAAGTATCAAGGATCGACGATCGGCGATAAACATTCCCAAGTTCTCTCGTATCGAGTCTCTCGAAAAAATCCCAATGCCGAAAGTGTATCGGGGATCGGCGATTGGTGATATGTTTGTTGCAAACAAAAAATGATTGTTTTAACCTTTCTGGATTTCCCCAACCCCGATAAAGCGCATCGATCGTTGGCTATCGATGATTTCTTTACGGTCTTTGTCAATGTATATCCTTCCCGTATTGTGTTGATGCTGATGTGGATCGACTATCTCTTGAAACTTTGTGGCGAATAACTTACGCAAACCAAATCCACCTTTTGTCGATTGCGATGGTGCATCGGCTCTCAAGGATTATTGTAACTATGTGGCCACTTTACCTGCTTGAATTTTACTGATGCCGAACATAAGCACGTTCGGTGCAATTTTAGTTGAATATTCTTAGTTCGAATGTCAAGTTCCTTTAGACATGAGAATTCATAATTTCAAACAAACATGACTTGATTGATAAGAGCCATGAAAAAAAAACAAAGATAAACCATTCCCCAAAGTGAAATAAATTTAGACAGTAAAAGAAAACAAGTGGTTCCCAAAAATTGATAAAATTTCATAAGGATTTTAGGGTGTGTTGAGCACTCAACAGATCCCAAACTATTTTCTCACTAGCCATTTCCCGTGGGGCATGGATAGCTCTTCCTTGCAGCCTAGACATTGGACATTACTAGGTAACCCCATGGATGGCTCTTCCTTGCATCCTGGACATTACCAGGTAACCCCGATTATATTTTTTGGATCATTTCCTACAATTGACAACAACAACTATTGCAACATCAATTAAGGGAAACTTAGGTATGGTATTGGCATCTCTCTTTTTGCATAGTGAATAAATTTTATCAAAATCATAGAAATCACAGGAAAACAGGGTGTTAAATAAGGTGTTAATATGTTGTTACAGAGAAACCATAGGAAAATAAGCTAGGGAATTGATAACACTAAAGAGATGTACATAGAGTCAACAATCTATTTTCCTTTACAACACACTAAGACAATGAAGCCAAGAAGCAAGAGTTGGATGACTAGCAAGGTAATTTTCCAATTTTTTAGTTTTAAGTACTTGTAGGCAAACACTTCTTCATTAATTCCTCTGATATGTAATTTCAATTGAACACTCCAACTAAATGAGTTGTTTCTTGTGTAGTTTGAGAGGCTTTGGCAGGCTCCATGGCCTTACACTAGTGGTAACTTAGCTTTGACAGGAGCCATGGCCTCACATTTTCAGTAACTCATCTTGAGCTCAAGCCATCCTTCCTCAAGCCTCACGTCGTTGGTCACGTTGTTGGTAACTCATCTTGAGCTCAAGTCAGCCTTCCTTGAGCCTCATTTTGTTGGTAACTCAGCTTGAGCTCAAGACATCCTTCCTCCATCATAATTCCTCGATCGTAGTTTCTTCAAGATCAAACAAAATAAAATATAGACAGGAATCAAAGGAAATAACACACAGGACGAACACAAGAATGTCCTCAAAGATATGAAGAAATGGACGATACTTGCTAGGAAGAAATAGATGTTGATCCAGCATGCAAGCTACAGCTGGATAGTGCTCAGCTATAAAATGCTCATCTACAACATTTGGACACCGCAACATAGATGTACACCACAACATAATGTTAATCCTAAATTACTTAGGATAGGATAAACAAAAGAGCCATAAACATTAAATGTTTATGAACTAATGCTAACGTCAAAGCTAGCATTAACTCACTTGAAACGATGTACAACGTAATTCATCTTAATGTAGTCCCAAATTGATATGTTTTAAACCAAATATTTCACCCTTTCCTCGATATGAGGCCAAATAAGGTCTCAAAGTAAAAACTTAGGCCTAAAAATAAAATTTGAGTTGAAAAAAAGCATGACTCTTTCAAAACTTTGGTTTAAATGGTGGGTATGCGTGAAAGGATTAATAGAAGATTGAAAAACCGATTACTAATAGTCCTTGCAACCCAAAGGGAAGGGACTAATAAAGGTAAATAATTTTAAAAGAGTGAAGGAGATTTGTCAATTTAAAAAAAAAATAGGTTTATTTTTATTTGTGTTCTTTTAATGGCTAATTCTTTCAATATCAATAGATTTTATTCAATGGTTCACTTTTTATTTTATTTTACAATTTTTTGATTGGTTTTCTTGATGATGGGTGGAGTGTGTTATCACATAAGGTTGTCAAGAGTCATATGTAGGTGTCATTTATACCTGAGTCTATGTTCTTGCCTTGTCTCTCTCTCTCTCTCTCTTTCACAAGCTGGGTATTTAGTTTTTCCTTTCAGCTGGTAAATTCTTTTTGTTTTCCCCTTTTTGTTGAATGACCTGAGTTTCTCCCTGTTTCTATACTTGAAGAAGTGTCGACCGATGCTTTTTGTTTTTCCTAAGAATGAATATTCTCCTCTTTCTGTTCCAGTCTTTGACCCTTTTGTTTTCCCAAGTTCATTCAATCTTTCAAGTCGTTTCTATTGAGGCGTGTTGATCAGAGTGATCTATTGTGGAACCAAATCTAGTTAACATGAAAGATCAACATCAACGTCGGGGATTACACGAGAGGATCATATCAGTGATTCATGGGCATTCAAGACCCCAAAGTTGCTCGAAGCTTAGCGCAGGAGAAAAATCCCGAGATCAAAGATCGGAGAATCAAGAATCAGGTGTTCAAGATTTTTGTTACAAAGGTTCGTCCAAAGTCTGATGCCCCGAAGCCTGAAGATATCATTGGTTGTTTGATCTATAAAGATGCATGGCGCCAGATCTGAGTAGTGGAGAAATCCACTTCAGAAATTTCGAAGTGAGAAAGGCGTGCAATGTCCTGACTCCTTAGAAGCGAAGTCCCGAAATGCAGAGTAGATCTAGATCGTCCAATCGTAGTGGGCCACAGGTCGTTGATCTGGCAATGGTAGAGTTCTAAGAATTAGGAATCAGGAGAAGTAAGGAAAGATAGCTTCCAACTTCACGAAACACGAAGTCCCAAAACCTGAAGGGCTGAATAAATCTAAGCCATCCAAACCAAAGAGGCACGTGGCGTTGGATTAGCAGGATCGCGGTTCTACGAATCAGAGTTTTGAGAATGGAACACGGTGCAAGTTTCGCACAACACGAACTCGTGAAATGCTCGAGGGTGGGCCTAGGGTCATAGTCCAAAGTCATATGGAATCTTGTCCATAAAGAGGGTTGATCACCCATCGCATGGAGCTAATAGTTTGATTTTTTCAGTGCGAAGCCTCAACCATCAAATGGAATGTTGATCCGACCATTGACCTAAAAATGTCAATTTCATTGAATTAGGGATCGAAGGTTTTGTTGACAAGTGATATGAAATCTCCTGAAATAAGATTTCTTGAAGTTCTTGCACGACGATAAGCGCTAGCTCACGACCCAAGGTCACATGTAGAATGGAGCGATGGAGGGGATTTGCGCCAAAGGTCGAAAGTGCCTATATTGATTATAGAAGAAAATAAGCATGGCCTTGAGGTGCTGAGATTGACTCGAAGAAGTTATGGGCACTGCCTGAAACATCCATGGGTGTCAGGCCTCATCCTGATCCCAATGAAAGTAGTTAATGAAAGCAGGGGTGGTGGGTGAAACCTCGTTTCACCCCATAAATGGAAATCATGGAAGATTGGTCGTGGTGGCAGAGTGACAGTCTAGAGATCCCCTATGGATAGATTTTCCTACAAAGACCATACTAGTTTAATATTGCATTTGACAAAGAAATACACGCACAATCTGACAAAAGAAGATGAATACATAAAGATTTGAATGTAGTGGTTCGATCATGTCCTTGGGAGCCATGAGAAATTATGAGTATATATGCTCGGTTTTTTATATTTTGTTAGAGTCAATGGTTAAGCTAGGCTCCTGATTGTAATGTTTTGATGAAGCTCTAGTTCTATGTTCTGTTATAATATTTGAGACTTCTTGTTTAATCTAAGTCATCTTATTTATCCACTCTTTTGCATCTGATACTGAATGTTCATGATTGAAGGATTCACATGGATGCTTATGACTGTGTTGTAATGGAGGTTTTATTATAGCACTGTCATAGTGTTTTCATTTTTCTGAACTCAGAAACCAAGAGGATCTTGTATTTTGAGTTTTTCTTCCTTAGGTTGCTGGAAGACCGGATGTCCATAGCAGACCTCTACATTCTATTCTCTTGTTCTCCCCTCTACTCACCCTAACTACAACTTACTAACTAAAGTTAAATCAAGACCTCACCTGCTCATGAATTGGCTGGTCTAGATTTATGAGTTAAAGCAATATTTTCCTGAGACTGCGCCCATTCGAACCCCTTTAAATTTATTCATTGTGACATGCAAACTGATGGGTACTGGGCTTACCTCTATTGCAATCCAGAGGTGAATTCTAGTGCTAACATTTCTGGCACCATTGTCGGGGACTAATTGAATATCTTCCATGGGATTGAACATCAATGAGCTTCTGATTCTGAAGGTGCATCAGATATCAGAATCATTGAGATTGCACTTGCACCTAGCGACTCCATTGTTACGACTCCACTGGTCAGCTGGCTCCAAAAGGTAGACACACATGGTCTCATCCACAACTGCCTCTAGCAACACCTGAAGTCGACCCAACAAAAGTTACCAGAAGAGGAAATATTTCTCAAGAAGGTACTTCAGCTGCTGAACCAGGTGATTCTGGTAATTTTCAACATCCTTCATTTGAAACTCCATTAGCTGCCTCTCATACTCCTATTATATCTTCTATTGGAGTTTCTAGAGCCTTACATTTTGGGAGTTTTCCAACTGTTTTATCCTCTCCTAGTCTCAGTTTGGAAGGAGAAAGCTTTGACACTCTTGTTTGTCTTGAAGTTGTACCCTGTCTCAGACCCGGGACCTTAGGAGATTTTCCCACTCTAAGTTTTACTATCCCTCCCCCTGTTAGAGTTGCTGCAAGACAAACCTTTGTTCCTCCCATCTCTACAGCCTTTGTCCCAAATACTCAACAGTTTCCCTTTTCTCCCAGCAATACAGTTCCAGCATCCCCCGTCTGAACTCCATCTCCTCCTGGTTCTCCTCTTGTTCACACTCCAATGGTAGGATCAAATCCACCCAAAAATAGAATGGACTCTATAGTAGCTACCAGATATGCCCCTCTAGTTATGCCTAGACCTCTTAATTCTCTACCAGCTGGTGGCTACCTTAAGCAACTGCCTAAGTTCACATGTGAGGGAGATATAACTGCAGAGGAGCACCTTGCAACTTTCTATAGTATGATGATAACTATGTCATCATAGATGAAGATGTGTGGATGAGGATTTGTGTCCATAGCCTTGATGGAGAGGCCAGGAAATGGTTCAGAGCCCTGGCTCCTAGATCCATTGATGGAATTGAAACCTTAGATGATGCATTATTAAGACATTGGGGAGACAAAAAATATTTCCTCTACTACATTACAGATTTTGGATCATTGAAGAAAAAAAAAGGGGAGTCTGTTTCTGATTTTTCAAAGAGTTCAATAAGATGTACAATAAAATCCCTGTTGATATTAAACCCACTGAGACCTCTGCTAGAATTACTTATTCTAATGCATTTGACCCTGATTTATGCCTCCTATTAAGAGAAAGAAGAGTTGCTTCCTTGGCTCATATGCAAGATGCAGCCTTGAAAGTGGAATCCAATATTTTGGCAGTGAACAAACTCAGGGGTAAGGCGGATAGAGATAGAGGAAAGGGGAGGTTTGAAGCTTCAACCTATGGTTCCTTTTCTGCTCCCCCTCAAATGGATTAAGTAACCAAGTTACTAAAATCACTTTCAGCTAGAATGGAAAGATTGGAATTGGAAGGGAAGCAGACATACAAAAATCCTCAAAATACTGATTACATAGGCAACTTCAGGAAGCCTAATAACAATGCTCATCTAATTATGAAAAGGGAACAAAGGAATAGGGATAGAGATGATCATAAAATCCAGACCCCTCTCCAAAATAATCTTGTTACCGATGAAGAAAGGGAGGAGGAAGACCTTGATCCTGAAATCCATTGTCTTGGAGACACCTCCTTTTTTCCTCATTTTGACTCAATAAAAATATGAGGAGTCTCTCATGGACAACCAACTAAATGAGATGAGTAAGGGGGACAAGGCCAGTAGCATCCCAAACATATATAACCTCAGGTCCAAGAGGAAAGAAGGAAAAACCGATGTTCCTGAGTAGCCTATCGGAGAAGAAAATCCTGCTAAAGATGTAGCAAATGGAAACAAAGGAAAGAGAGTTCAAACCCCCTCTCCAGTGGTCAAAGTCCCTGTCCCCGAAGTGAAAGAAATCCTAAATCCCTCATCCCCTTTTAATTTTGAGCATGAAATCTAGAAAATTAGGATCCCTGTACCCCATTCAGAACTAGTCAAGCATGAAGATTTCAAAAGGATCCTCTCTAAACTATTACTACCTGAATCCACAAATCATCCCACAGACTCAATCAATTTGCAAGATGAAAAGCCAACAATCATCTTCAGTCCGATGGTAGAAGATATAGATGATTCATCCCCTCCCTTCTATACCTCATTGAACATACATGATAAGGTGCTTCATAATTGTCTAATGGATTCAAGGGCTTCTCATAATCTCATGCCCAAAACTTTCATGGAAGAACTGGGATTGGAAATCACAAAATCTTACCATGATTTGTATTGTTTTGACTCTAGGAAAGTGCAATGTCTAGGGGTCATCAAAGACCTAGCTGTGACCTTGTTTCATCTTCCCATGAAGAGTGTGGTCATGGAAATTGTAGTAGTTGATGTCCCCCCTAAGTTTGGCATGATTTTGTCAAGATCATGGATAAAAAGACTTGGAGGAACCCTTCAAATGGACCTCACCTATGCTACTATTCCTATTTTTTGGGGGGAGCATAGAAGGCTTTACAGGGAAGCTCAATTGTCCTATATCATTAGTGATGAAATGAACCCCACCAATCATCCTATCTTTGCACTTGACACTGACTTAAGGTCTAGTTTATTGCAGCTCATTGATACTCCTGAGCCTCCCTGGAGATCATAAAATAGTCCACTACTTTTCATGAAGATTCTTCCCCCATCACCTCTGTTTGGAAAATGTTCTTTGACGAAGCCTTTTCCAGGGAGGGTGTTGGTGCTGGTGTGGTCTTTATCTCACCAACTCAAGAGACCATACCTTTGTCTTACAAGATAGAATTTGAAACTACCAATAACGTGGCAGAGTATGAAGCTCTTGTGTTGGGTTTGAGGATTGCAAAAGACATGGGAATCAAAGAGATATCTGTGTTTGGGGATGTCGAGTTGGTTGTAAATCAGGTCAGAAATCTTTACCAAGCCAAACATCCTAGGTTGAGATCTTATAGGAATGAAGTTTGGGATTTAATTGATAGATTTTTCCTAGCTTTTAACATTTCCTTCATTTCGAGAGAAGAGAATAAAGTGGATAATTCTTTGGTTGTTTCGGCAAGAAATTTCATAGTTCCCCTACCACCCAAGATCAAGTATGATATAGAAGTAAAATACAAACCCTGTATACCTGACAATGTCAAGCATTGGAAGGTATTTGAGGATGATCTTGAGATCAAGAGATTCCTGGAAACTGTTGATGAATTTTCTGCTTTACACATAGACCAAGATCATGATTATGAAAGTAACCCACATGCTGATGTATTTTTAAAGGAAATGGCTAATCAACATATTGTGCAGTTACCTAGCAATCACATTCCAAAGGGACTAGTTCCTTTGGAAATAATTTTTGAAAATAATGACGTGGCAGTGAAATCTAGAAGACTGATTGATGATGATGGCATATCCGAATGCAACATTGGTGTAGAGAAAGATCCTAATTTTGTCAAGTTGTCAAGTACCCTTTTGTTAGGACCACACAATGTACCTTTTTGCCCATACTTTTTGCCACTATTACACTCTTGATAAATCACATTTAAACTCATATTATCACTTTATCTTGTCTTTCCAAAGGTATATAACATCTCTTCTCTTTAATATACGTTTAATCTGTTTTACATATAATTTCACATCACTCTCGTACTTAACCATTGATTAAAAATGTATAAGTGTTGAAACAGTCCAAACTGCAGATTAGCATTTGAGGCCTGTTGTTGAAACAACAATTCACATAAGCTGTTACATAGTCCATGGTCGACGATGCTGAAACACAGAAGCTGTTACACAATCCATGGTCGACGATGCTGAAACACAGAAGCTATTACACAATCCATGGTCGATGATGTTGAAATACAGAAGTTGTTACACAGTCCATGGTCGACGATGCTGAAACACAGAAGTTGTTACACAGTCCATGGCCGACGATGCTGAAACACAAAAGTTGTTGCACAGTCTATGGTCGACGATGCTGAAACATGGAAGTTGTTACACAGTATATGGTCAATGATGCTGAAACACAAAGGAAGCCATTACACATCCTGTGGTCAACAACAACTCACATAGATTGACTACAACAGCCGCACCACGAGCCAAGCATCAACCATCGCTGCTACTAGAGAAGTGCTGAAACAGTCAGAGCGCAAATCTCGTGGCTGAAACAGCCCGCGATTTGCAATGCCGAAACAACATGCAACAGCAGCAAAAAAAGAACTGTTACTCCAGCCGTAACAACAACATCTCATTCAACACTTGTAATAGCATTCTGTTGTGGAAGACTAGGACATCCTATTCTAGTTTAGAAAGTCGATCTAACTAAGAATAGGACTCAGATATACATTTGTAATTTTTGATCAATTGTATCGAAGGGATTCCCTCTTTAAATAAGAGGAAATCATCATTCGAAAGCATCTCCAGTTTATGTACTAAGAAAGCTTCAGAGAGAGGGATGTACTTCATTTCCAGATTGCAATATGATACATTGATAGATGAATAAAAGACTGTTTTGAGCATCCTTCTCTAGCCTTTTCATCTCAGGGGAATCTTGTGAGAAGGGAGGGCCCACCTTCTTCACAAGATTCACCCGTTAGTTTTATAGTGTGATTAGTGTAATTTTTTTTTATGCCTTGATTAACTTTTGTCTTGCTGAAACACTACTGTTAATGAATTCTGCTTTGCTGAAACACTACTGAACTCTATCTTGGTAAGAACTTTGTTTTATTGAATGTTACATTGTTTTCACGAAGTTCATAATCATTTTAATTAGCAATCTTGTGTGATGAATTTATGAGGTTTTCTAATCAGAGACTAGAGCTAAAGGTTCCTGCTTAATGGAAGGAATTAAGGGTTCTGTTCTCTGTTAGAAGTAATCAAGCTTTCAATTATTTTCCCTGAGTGTACCAATCAGAGACTAGAACTAAAGGTTCCTGCTTAATGGAAGGGATTAAGGGTTCTGTTCTCTGTTAGAAGTAATCAAGCTTTCAATTATTTTCCCTAAGTGTACCAATCAGAGACTAGAACTAAAGGTTCCTGCTTAATGGAAGGGATTAAGGGTTATGTTCTTTGTTAGAAGTAATCAGCTTTCAATTATTCCCATGAGTGTGCTAATCAGGGACTGGTACTAAAGGTTCTTGCTTACTGGAAGGGATTAAGGGTCCTGTTCTCTGTTAGATAGAGTTAGCCTTTTATGCATTAATGTTTTCATGAAAGTGTGTTAATCAGAAACAAGGTGCTGGAGTTCCTACTTGGGAATAAGGGTCCTGTTCTCTGGTTACAGAATAGTTGTTATTTCCTATTGCAGTTGTTATTTTAATGTAATCCAGGATTCTCTAGATTAATCATCTCTTTAAAGCTCTGCAATAGTTAGGTTGCTTTCCTGTAATTCAAGTTAGAACTTCAATTTATTCAAGGCAAGTGTGATTAGTATAGTTTCCTTTACTACAACTCTAGGTTGCTTTTAGAATTGAGCATATATAGTGCGTGGTTACCTTTGAAATAAACAGACTTCCCTGGGTTGACAATTTATGTAGCACTTGATTGTTTGAATTAATTAAGCAATTATAGTGACCAACATTTTGGTGCCGTTGCCGGGGAAGGTAATTATAGATTTCAAAAGCACTTATGATTTTTCAGATACAAAGATTGCATGAAAGGACACAGAAACCCCAAAGATACTAACCCTACATGTGGCAAGGGAAAAGGAAAAGGAGGAAGAGAGACTTACATTGAAAAGATTATATCAAAGTCTGAATCTGCTGCTCAACGACCAAACCTTCGGAAACAAAAGTCCCAGCCTTCATTTCAAGCAAACTTTGAAACAAGAAAAGAAGTTTGGAGTCTTGAGACAGTCCAGAAGCCAGTGGGAGACATTGAGGATAGAGAAAGTGCACCAGGGGAGCAGACAGAGGAAAACATGGATGAATACAATGAAGAATTGCATCACGAAGAACAGGCAGGTCCTGAAGGAGAGGTAAATGATGAAAACTCTTTCTCCACATTAGGATTTCCTATAGGTGATCTTCCTAGAGGAGTAGCCCCCATGAAAAACATTCCACTCTCAACATTACCTAATTTTCATGGTTTGTCTTCAGAAGATCCTGATGAATTTCTTTTTGAGTTTGATATATTATGTAGAAGTTATGATTACGTTTCTAATGCTCAAAAATTAAAGTTATTTCCAGCAACACTAAAAGGAAATGCACTAAGATGGTTTATGAGTCTTGGAGGCCATGTAATCACAACATGGGACCAAATGAAATAGAAATTCCTGAACAAATACCAGGACTACTGTCAAACAAGAGAAAAGAGGGAGGAGCTATTTAAGATGATGTAGAAAGAGGATGAGAATCTGGAGGACTTTGTAGAAAGGCTACAGTATAATCTACAAAGATCCAGTCACCCCAATGTAGTAAAGATATTCTCAAAACTATATTATTAAAATGAGTAAGGGATGACTATCTAGATATGTTGAATATGCTTGGAAAAGGGGACATATCTAAGGAATCACATGATGAAATTGTTAATTTATGCAAAAGATATTCAAGAGGAGCTTCAAGAAATAGATCAAACAACAGGGACACCGCATTTTCAAGAGTCCAAAAATCAGCCAATGGGGGAGCAACAAGAGCCGAGATAGGTAATTTACTTGAAGGTTTTAAAACTGAAATGTTAATCTCTTTTTCCTCACAAATTGACACCCTGCAGATTAAGAAAAAGAAAGCAGAAGCAGAAGCAACCCTGTCCATCTTTTGTTCTCAATGCAGAGATAAGCACCCACGAAGAGAATGTCCATTGGACAAAAATCCAATCTGCACCATCTGTGATAAAGATCATGAAACCCAACATTGTCCATCTTTACCAGGGATCAAGGTAGCATTACAACCAACGGACTAAGAAGCTGAAGCTGTCTATCTGTTGACACAGAGGAGGCAATGGCAACCGCGGGGACAAGGTATGAATCCTAACATGCCATTTGCATCTTCTAATAATTGGAATAATTATCCTTCTTTCAATCAAATGAGTTACCCCCCCTATAATCAAATGCAATATCCTAATCAAATGAATTACCCACCCATGCAACAAATTAACCCACCCTTTGTTGATCCATCAATGTGGACGCCTTGGCCTCCACAACAACAACAACCATATCAGAACCAATGGAATCAAAATTGGAGAGGACAACAACTCCCCTTTCAAAATCAATTACCTCAATCGCAATTCCTACAACCACTCTCCTTACCAGCAGGTACTCCCCCAAACAATCAAACGATGAGAGCCCAGCTACCTGTACAACCTAACCCTAACCCAAATAATAAAGTTGTGCAGTGCATTGATATTTATAACCAGCCTACACTCTTTCTTCTCCCTGTGCAATGCAACGATATTCATTTATGATCTGGGAGAATAGTGGAACCCACCATAGCTGATGTTACCTTTTCTGATAAAGAGGAAACAAAAAGCGTGATATACATGAAGAGGTACAATCATCCTCTAACAATGCTGCTGAAACAACAAAACCACCATTTCCTGAGCGTTTAGCCTTAACTAAAACGCCTGAGCCACCAGCCTTCAATATTCTAGGGGAATTACAAAATTTATATGTCAAAATTCCTCTACTACAAGCACTCTGAGATGTACCAATCTATGCCAGGACGATGCGAGACATTTGTGTTAAAAAGCCTGGTAGAAAAATTAAGGATCCCCTTACAGTCCATGTCATGGGAGACTTGTTTGTACTAATGTCAGACAAAGCTCCCCTAGTTAAATATGGTGATCCCAGCCACCCTACCATTTCAGTACAAGTTGGAAAAATGATAATCCCTCGAGTTCTGGTAGACCTAGGTGCCGCTATCAATATCATGACTCTGGAAACCTTACAACTGCTACAACTGCAAAATGAACTTAGAGACACCCCAACTATCCTAGAATTGGCTGACAGATCCACAATTAAACCAGAAGGAGTCATTGAAGACCTCAGTATCTTTGTAGAATCTTGGAATTATCCAGCTGACTTTGTGGTACTACAACCCAAAACAAAGTTGGGGGGCCACCCTCTAATTTTGGGTAGACCTTGGCTAGCCACAACAGATGCTTTTATCAGCTGTAGATCAGGTTCAATGAAAATTTCAAACGGTTACGAAACCAAACAGCTTACCCTCTACCCTCATGCTACACCCTTGATTAATAATGATAATTCTGTATGGGTAGATTTTCATGATCAACCGACTCAACCCCTTTTAACTATCGGACAAGCTCTAAGCTTGAAAGACTCCACCGAGGATGAAGTGATTAATAATTTTATTTGAGAACCCTCCTCTGTGACCCCAGAAACTCATAATCAACTAACTGCACTATTGGAGTCTGAAACTCAAGAAAACCTCAACTCGAAAATCCCACCTCAAACATCTACCACCATCTCCTCTAAAAGCATACCAGTAGAAATTGAACCTGGCAAAACACTGAACATAAACCCTAATTTGATAGATGCTGAAACACAACAATTAATGAAGTTACTTCTGGAAAATAAAGAAGCATTCGCATGGGATTACACAGATATGAAAGGAATCTCTCCTAAATTATGTACTCATCGAATATATATTAAGGAAGATTGTCAGCCAATCTACCAATCTCAACGACGAATGAACCCTAATTTAAGAGAAATCCTCAAAGAAGAACTTCAAAAATTGCTCAATGCAGGGTTTATATATCCTATATCAGACAGTGAATGGGTTTCTCCATTGGTAATAGTCCCTAAGAAAAATGGGAAATGGAGAGTATGTGTGGATTATAGAGCTTTAAATAAGGCCACTCAAAAAGATCGCTTTCCATTACCATTCATTGATCAGGTGTTAGATAATTTGTCAGGGAAGAAATTTTTCTCATTTTTAGATGGTTTCAGTGGGTATAACCAGATCAAAATTGCACCTCAAGATCAAGATAAAACCACCTTTACTAGCCCTTGGG
>ML785630.1:1142316-1182582 GCA_009831015.1 Picea engelmannii | reverse complement strand
AATGACTCTATGGAAATCTTTATGGATGACTTTACTCCTTATGGTGTTTCTTTTCAGGAAGCACTACAAAACCTTGAGAAAGTACTCAAACGATGCATACAAGCCCAACTCTCCTTAAGTACAGAAAAATGTCATATGATGATCAGTGAAGGAATAGTGCTTGGACATTTTATCTCATCTCAAGGAATTTAGGTAGACCCATCCAAAATACAAGTCATTAAGGATATTCCTACTCCCAAAACCCAAACAGAGGTAAGAATTTTTCTGGGACATGCTGGATACTACAGAAGATTTATCAAGAATTTTTCCAAAATAGCTTCTCCCCTATTTGTATTACCGATGAAAAATGTTGAATTCAAATGGACTAATTTTTGCCAGGAAGCATTTAATACACTTAAACATCAGTTATCTACAACTCCTATTCTTAGAGGACCTGATTGGACACTTCCCTTTCATATATTCTCTGATGCTTCAGATATTGCAATAGGAGCTGTCTTGGGACAAGAAGAAAATCATCTCCCTTATGCTATCTATTTCATCAGCAAGAATATGACCCCGGCTGAACTCAATTATACAGTCACCGAGAAGGAATTCTTAGCAGTTATCTATGCAATTAATAAATTTAGAAATTACATTACTGGCTATTCTACTTTTGTCCATACTGATCACTCAACTATCAAATACTTAATGAAAAAACCTGTCACAAATGCTAGAGTCACCAGATGGCTACTATTATTGCAAGAATTTGATATTACAATTGTAGATAGACTAGGAAAAGAGAATGTAGTTGCTGATTTCCTTTCTCGATTGACACCTGATGATGATACCCCAGTAGATGATTCCTTTCCCGATGAATATTTATTTGCAGTTTCTGCCCACTCACCTTGGTATGCAGACATTGCTAACTACTTGGTTGCAGGGAAGTTACCACCACACCTATCCCACCGAGAAAAAAGAAGTATCATTCATCAAAGTGCTCAGTATAGTTGGATAAGTGGGTGTCTTTTCCATGCAGGAGATGATCAAGAAATTCGAAGGTGTATTAGAGAAGACGAGGTGTATGATCTACTAAAAGCTTGTCACGATGGCCCTTGTGGAGGGCATTTTGCCGATAAGAGAACAACACATAAAATTCTCAGGATGGGGTACTATTGGCCCTCACTCTTCAAAGATGCAAAGAAATATGTTCGAGCCTGTGATAACTGCCAAAGAGTAGGCCAACCTAATCATAGAGATGAAATGCCATTAAACCCCCAGATAGTACTTAAACCATTTGAAAGATGGGTCTTAGACTTTGTAGGACCCATCAACCCTCCATCCAATCAAAAAGTTTACATAGTGGTCTGCACAAACTACATGACTAAATGGGTGGAAGCCAAAGCACTTCATAGAGCAACTAAAGAAGTAGTTATAAATTTCTTATTTAAAGACATTTTCATCAGATTTGGAGTGCCAACAGAATTAGTTACAGATGGAGGACCTCCTTTCACTTCTCATGGTTTCAAAGCCACCCTTCAAGAGTATCACATCCAGCATAGAATGACTACGACATACCACCCCCAAGCCAATGGATAGGTGGAAAGCACATACAAAGTAATAGAATCCATTCTGACAAAAACAGTGAAGGAAAATAGAAAGGATTGGTCCTACAAGCTCCCCGAAGCATTATGGGCCTACAGAACTACCTAGAGAAATACTACAGGATTCTCTCCCTATGAATTAGTCTATGGAAAGAGTGTTGTCTTTCCTATGGAATTCGAAATAAAAACCTTAAGGACTACTTTAGCTGTCAACCTTGATTTGACCGATGCACAGACAACCAGGTTGCAACAGCTTAATGAATTGGAGGAGAAAAGACTAGATGCCATTCAGCAAACAACCATAATTCAACAGCAAAGATCAAAATGGCATGACAAAACTATAAAAAACAAGCAGTTCCAAAAAGGTAATTGGGCCCTACTGTATGATTCTCGGTTCAAAGAATTTCAAGGGAAACACAAGATGGCTTGGACCTTACGAAGTAGACACTGTTTTCCCCAATGGAACAATAAGGCTCCTCACAATCGATGACTCCAAAACACCATTACTTGTAAATAGTCATCGACTCTGTCTGTACCAGCGCCCTATTTCCAAAGAAGATTTTAAGGCCACATGCATGGAAGACTCCCATTACCTCTTCTTAGAGGAGGTTTCTACCCCTCAATGCAATTAATTCTTTTAAGTTAATTTCTTTAGTATTAGATTAGATTTTATTTACTAACAATCCCTGTCAAGAAATACCATGTTACAATCGATTTTTGCAGATTCCCGACCGAAGCACAGGCCACTAGGAAAGGATGATCCTACTTCAAAGAGACAAGCTTTCCCGATGCTGAAACACCACTGTTCAACACTTTTGACTTTCTTCATTACTGAAACACCACTGTTCACCACTCTTGACTTTCCTCTGTTGTTGAAACACCACTGTTCAACACTTTTGACTTTCTTCATTACTGAAACACCACTATTCACCACTCTTGACTTTCCTCTATTGTTGAAACACCACTGTTCAACACTTTTGACTTTCTTCATTACTGAAACACCATTGTTCACCACTCTTGACTTTCCTCTGTTGCTGAAACACTGCTACCACCAACCCCACACCTATTTCTCCCATCACCGTTCAGCAACTTTTCACTATTTTCCCCATTGCTGAAACACCATTCACAACAACTTTTCACCTTCTCCCTATTGCCAAAACACTATAGTCCGGAAATTCATCACTTCCCTCAGTGATGAAACAACACCGTCCAACAATTGTTTCGCCCCATTTTTCTTGTTGCCAAGACACCATTGTTCAGCAGTTCTTCACATTTTCTCATCACCAAAACAACACCATCCAACAATTGTTTTGCCTCGTTCTTTTCTGTTAGTGAAACACCAACTTTTCAACATCATCTGTCAGCAAGCTTTTATGCTCTCATACTATAGTTCGTCCTTCCAGTTAGCAAATCCTTGATACAATTCATCTAATAGATCAAAAGTCTTCGCCACGACCACTGCAGGACTACCATGGATAGGCCTGATATTTTGTTTGCAGAACGAATCAAAAGGTAAGGCGAGGTATGTAAATTTTATGTAATACGGTTAAGCTATAGTTAAGATTATGACCACTTGAGTGCAATCATTATTAACCGCACTTGACGGGAGGGGAGGACACATTAAACCTTCTATACCATCATTTCGCACGAATTCATCACTACCATCCCTATTTCACCACCCTTTCGCGCATTTGACTGCCATTTTGCATAACGTCGCTCGGAAAACTCACTCTACGCAGAAGCTGTTACTCAAACTCATTGACGTTGTATCCTACCGAGATGGTAGCTATAGGAGGCTCTGTCATACGGAACGAGCCCACCATGACAGCGCTGTTAGAACATTATCCAGTAGCTTATCAAATCTTTCAGCAGGCAGGATGGCTCAGTTACTTTCAGAGACTCCAAGGGTATAATGAACAACATGTCCTGCAATTCGCCCAAAACCTTCAGGAAGACCATTCTATTGTCCAAGGAGTCTGAATTTCAGTAACAGAAGAAGATATAGCACAGGTCTCAAGCCTCCCTACTGACGACATTCGCATGTTCAGCCGTAAACATATCATTCAGAATGCCCAGTAGAACTTCTTCTTGCCAGAAGAACGAATTGAATTTAAAGGCCGGGGTGTTCAACTAAGCTCATTACCACCCCCATGGCCGGAAGTTGCAAGATTCGTCAAACATTACCTAACCTGCGAAGGCCGATACCAGGTAGTTTATGAACATGACTTTCTTCTGTTGTCTCATTTACGGCATAATAGACAGGTGAATATTCCTTATTATTTGTTGGGTTGTCTGAAAAATATGGCGCATTACTGCAGAAAGGCTAAAGATCCCACCCTTTCACTCACCCATCACCATCTTGTCCAACTACTCATCCAAAGGGGTTTTTCCCAACAAAACCCTCCACTAAACAACCCACCCATAAACCCCCAAGAAGTTGCCGAAATTCCTGAAAAGCTGTAGGAACAACAACCCCAAAACCCTGCGGAACCAATCAGTCCAATTGACCCCCCTGCCATACCAAGCTCGCCTCATACTTTACCAGAATCATCCACTCCCACCCTTCATATTCTGAGCGATGACTCTGAGCCGGACAATCCCCCCTGCTCCATTGTTGAGGAAAAATCTCCATGTAAATGAAAGATTCCCTTCTTTCTGCCCTTCTTAGAAAGAAAACGAACATGGGCCTCAACAAGACCAGCTATTATTGCCACTACCTTAGACCCCCAACCCATCCGACTAATACCCCATACACCTCCAACCTCCCAAATCCCGGAATCTTTGCCTATTTCACCTACGGGCACTGAAACACAAGAACCAGATGCCCAGGATGTTGCGACACCATCTGTCTCAAATAAAGTAGCTGAAACGCAAGAACCAACTACCCATTCTGTAGCTGAAACACAAGAACCAGCTACCCATTCCGTAGCTGAAACACAAGAACCAACTACCCATCCAGTGGCTGAAACACAAGAACCAACCATAGCTGCTACACAAGAACCAGCTACAGCTGAAACACAAGAACCAGCTGCTGATACTGATGTTGAGATATAGGAATCAGAAGTCCAGGGCGCTGGAACATTACTTTCCTTACATCAAGAAGATGAAACACAAGAATCAGTTGCCATTCCTGTAGCTGCTCCACAAGAACCAACTAATGAGGCTGTGACTACCACACAAGAACCAATCATCCCTCAGTCAGAACCAACAATGGCCGCTGTCTTGAAAGAAAACGAGTTTTTAAAGTCTGAAATAGAAATATACAAGCAAGAACTAGCCAGGGAAAAGGAAGCATACGAGAAGGAACTAAAATTGTACACCCTAGCTCGCACAACAACCATGTCAGAGGGGACTACAAAGAGCCTCTGTAAAGACTATATGTGTTGTCAATGTGGGGATATTTACTATCAAGCAGGCTATAATGTAATTCAAGTCCCAGTGTCAGGAGCTCCCCTTACTCCTTCAACTTTTGCAGTCAAAAAGGAAGAACCTGTTGTTACACAAGAACCAGCTATAGTTGTCACACAAGAACCAGCTTTAGCTGAAACACAAGAACCAGTAGGACCTCCCAAGATTAAGACTGAGCCTTGCATTGCAACAAATGAAGCCCCTGCTCTTGTCAACAAAGTTGTATAGACAATGCCTATGGAAGAATTTACACCTCCCAGCCAGATCAATCTCCACACTTTTGTGGAACAATCTACTCAGACCTTACCTCACCCCACTACTTGCAATGTTGAAACACAAACTCAGCCATGGGATGAGCAGGTAGTAATACAAAAATGGAAGAAAGAGTATGCTGCAACACAGGCCAAAAGCCTGCAAGAGCACAGACAAATCTGGATAAATCATACCTACTCAAATTGGGAAGCCTTAGAGCAGACATGCCAGGAAGCTCGTGCCCTTAAGAAACAGAACAAAGAGTTGAAACATAGATTGGTCCTGGTATTTGACTTGGCACAAAAGCTATTGGCCACAAGAAAACCATCCTGCAACTACTCCTTGTTCCTTATGGAACGGCTTACATGGTTTCAGATCAAATCAATTACAGAAGGCAAACCCCGTGCAGTACTACACCCAACAGATTTTATCAAAACTTTTACAGAAGCATCTGCTAGGGATCAACACCTCCTCTGTGAGGCATATTTTCATAACGAGGCCATTCCTAAGAACAGACAGCTGAACCTTAATCCTCTTGTCGGGGACATCCAGATTCGGGCGTTCACCTCCTTTCTCCACAATCATATTTTGTGGCAAGATGACTTCTTGGCTGCCAAGCACAATGAAGATAATCGCCTTCTCTGGATAAGACCAGAACCACAGAATGCATCCACCTTTGTCATAGAATATTATGATTTCTTAAAGAAACCAGGGGTGACTGAACATGTTCAGCAGCTACAATTGACAGTACTTCAGGATTGTCAGCACTTCATCAGATCTATAGAGATTGTTTCCCTCCAGGAAAACAACTTGTTTTGGCAGCAGTCCACTGAGAAAAGATAGGAACACAATCCTTTTATCCCCACTAACCTTGAGGTAGCAATCTCCAGGGTACCTAACTACATCCAGTGTGTTCAGCAATGTGCTGAAAGCTGGATAGGGTACCGGTTTTATTTTCCTATCCTCTGGTTGCCAATAGAAAGATATCAAATTCATTATAAGCTGCCTAAGAAGACATAAACAATAGCTTGGCAAAGGTTACAACGGGTCTAAGGGTTTAGAGCGCCAACGGACAGTACCTCCCACAACTACTGCTTGAGTAACTTATACGCTCAAAGTCGGTATTCAGACTCTGATTCAGAGTGAAGTTGCCTGAGGACATGCAACACCTTGAGTTGGGGGGGATGTTAGGACCACACAACGTACCTTTTTGCCACTATTACACTCTTGATCACTCACATTTAAACTCATATTATCACTTTATCTTGTCTTTCCAAAGGTATATAACGTCTCTTCTCTTTGCTATACGTTTAATCTGTTTTGCATATAATTTCACATCACTCTTGTACTTAACCATTGATTAAAAATGTATAAGTGCTGAAACAGTCCAAACTGCAGATTAGCATTTGAGGCCTGTTGCTGAAACAACAATTCACAGAAGCTGTTACACAGTCCATGGTCGATGATGCTGAAACACAGAAGTTGTTACATAGTCCATGGTCGACGATGCTGAAACACAGAAGCTGTTACACAGTCAATGGTCGACGATGCTGAAACACAGAAGCTATTACACAGTCCATGGTCGACGATGCTGAAACACAGAAGCTGTTGCACAGTCTATGGTCGACAATGCTGAAACACAGAAGCTGTTACATAGTTTATGGTCAATGATGCTGAAACACAAAGGAAGTCGTTACACACCCCGTGGTCAACAACAACTCACACAGATTGACTACAACAGCCGCACCACGAGCCAAGCATCAACCATCGCTGCTACCGGAGAAGTGCTGAAACAGTTAGAGCACAAATCTTGTGGCTGAAATAGCCCACGATTTGCGATGCCAAAACAGCATGCAACAACAACAACAAAAGAACTGTTACTCCAGCCGTAACAACAACATCTCATTCAACACTTGTAATAGCATTCTGTTGCGGAAGACTAGGACATCCTATTCCGATTTAGAAAGTCGATCTGACTAAGAATAGGACTCAGATATACATTTGTAATTTTTGATCAATTGTATCGAAGGGATTCCCTCTTGAAATAAGAGGAAATCATCATTCGAAAGGATCTCCAGTTTATGTACTAAGAAAGCTTCAGAGAGAGGGACGTACTTCATTTCCAGATTGTAATATGATACATTGATAGATGAATAAAAGACTGTTTTGAGCATCCTTCTCTAGCCTATTCATCTCAGGGGAATCTTGTGAGAAGGGAGGGCCCACCTTCTTCACAAGATTCACCCGTTAGTTTTATAGTGTGATTAGTGTAATTTCCGTTTATGCCTTGATTAACTTTTGTCTTGTTGAAACACTACTGTTAATGAATTCTGCTTTGCTGAAACACTATTGAACTCTGTCTTGGTAAGAACTTTGTTTTATTGAATGTTACATTGTTTTCACGAAGTTCATAATCATTTTAATTAGCAATCTTGTGTGATGAATTTATGAGGTTTGCTAATCAGAGACTAGAGCTAAAGGTTCCTGCTTAATGGAAGGAATTAAGGGTTTTGTTCTCTGTTAGAAGTAATCAAGATTTCAATTATTTTCCCTGAGTGTACCAATCAGAGACTAGAACTAAAGGTTCCTGCTTAATGGAAGGGATTAAGGGTTCTGTTCTCTGTTAGAAGTAATCAAGCTTTCAATTATTTTCCCTGTGTACCAATCAGAGACTAGAATTAAAGGTTCCTGCTTAATGGAAGGGATTAAGGTTTATGTTCTCTATTAGAAGTAATCAGCTTTCAATTATTCCCATGAGTGTGCTAATCAGAGACCAGTACTAAAGGTTCCTACTTACTGGAAGGGATTAAGGGTCCTGTTCTCTGTTAGATAGAGTTAGCCTTTTATGCATTAATGTTGTCATGAAAGTGTGTTAATCAGAAACAAGGTGTTGGAGTTCCTGCTTGGGAATAAGGGTCTTGTTCTCTGGTTACAAAATAGTTGTTCTCTCCTGTTGTAGTTGTTATTTTAATGTAATCCAAGATTCTCTAGATTAATCATCTCCTTAAAGCTCTGCAATAGGTAGGTTGTTTTCCTGTAATTCAAGTTATAACTTTAGTTTATTCAAGGCAAGTGTGATTAGTATAGTTTCCTTTACTACAACTCTAGGTTGCTTTTGGAATTGAGCATATATAGTGCATGGTTACCTTTGAAATAAACAGACTTCCTTGGGTTGAAAATTTATGTAGCACTTGATTGTTTGAATTAATTAAGCAATTATAGTGACCAACACCTTTCAAGGGAGTAGAGGGCCAAATATACTAAGGTTTTAAAACAATTTTCTGATGTGTTTTCATGGACATATGAAGATATCAAAACATATGACACAAGTGTCATTGAACATAAAATACCATTAAAATAAGAGGCCAGGACATTTAGGCAGAAATTGAGGCAGATAAATCCTATGTTGCTGCCCATCACGGAGAAATAGGTAAAGAAGATTTTGGATGCCTAGATCATCATGCCTTTGAGGTATTTAGAGTGGGTGGTCAACTTGGTTGTGGTGAGAGAGAAGAGTGGGGAAATTAGAGTTTGTGTCAATTTCAAGAACCTGAACAAAAGATCAAAGAAGGACAATTACCCCTTACCGAAGATGGAACACATATTACAGAGGGTGACTGGTGCATCAAGGATATCCATGATTGATGGAGTTTTTGGCTACAATCAGATCTCGGTCCTTTATGAGGACAGAGAAAAAATATCCTTCACCACTCCTTAGGGTACATTCATGTACACTAAGATGCCCTTTGGATTGATGAACGCAGGGGTGACCTTTCAACGAGCCATGGATATAGATTTCATTGGAGAAAGGAACAAGTTTGTGGTCATCTATCTAGATGACAATACAGTTTTATTCATATCTGATATAGAGTATTGTGATCATTTGAAAAGGGTTTTCTTGAAATGCAGGAAATTTGGCCTCTCCTTAAATCCCAAGAAATCATTGTTTTCCATGGAGGGAAAATTACCGAGGCACATAGTGTCAGATGAAGGAGTCAAGATTGATACCAGTAGGGTAGAAGCAATCCAAACCTTGTCACTCCTGAGATCTAGAAAACAAGTCCAGTCTTTCTTGGGGAAAATTAATTTTCTGAGGAGGTTTGTTTCCAACTTTGCTAAGATGGTTAAGCTTATAACAACCAAGTTGAGGAAAGGAAATGAAGTTAAATGGATTGTTGAGTCTCAAAATTTATTTGATCAGATAAAGAAGGCCTTTACTGAAGCACTTGTGATGATCAGTCCTGATTACTCAAAGTATTTCCTCATCTTTTTATTTGCTTCATTTGACACAGTAGCAGTTTTTTTATTGCAAAAGAATGTTGAAGGGTTGGAGAAACCCATTTCCTTTTTTAGCCTGGCATTGAGAGATGCTAAAGTGAAATATGACATCATGAAGAAGCATGCCTATGCTTTGGTTAAAGCTCTCCAAGATTTCAGATTCTATGTGTTGCACTCAAAGGTCATCGCATATGTTCCTTCAGCCTCTGTGAAGGAAATTCTCATCCATCCAGACATAGATGGAAGAAGGAGCAGATGGATTGCCAAGATCCTTGAATTTGATCTAGAGATCAAGCCCACCAAATTGATCAAGGGTCAATGTTTAGACAAGTTGCTGGTTGAGGATAATTGAAAATCTTTGGGGGTAAATTTCATCAACACTTGCTCAGAAAATCAACAAGCTGATTTGTCTGATACAAATGTTCAAGACAACCCTCCACTAGCAGGATTCCCTTGGTACAAGGACATATTTTCTTTCTACAGAAATTGTAGCCTCCTGGTAGCATGGAAAGGGACAAGGCCAAATATTTAAATCTCAAGGCATTTAAATATTTCCTTATTGATCAAATATTATATTAGAAAGACCCCCTGGGGGTACTTTTGAGATGTTTAGACCCATAGGAAACAAAAAAGACTATTTCTGACTTTCATGATAGTCTGTGTGGGGGACATCACTTCTAGAGAACAACGAACTACAAGATTCTCAGGGCTGGGTATTTCTGGCCTACTCTATTCACTAATGTTTGCGTGAAATTCAGAGCCTGTGTTAAATGTCAAAGGTTCTCTTGAATGCAACAACTAAAGTCTCTGCCACTGAAGCCTATGATTGCTTTAGGAGATTTTCGACAGTGGGGCCTAGACTTCATTGGAGAAATTCATCTTGCTTCAAGTGGACAACACAAATGGATCCTGACTGCCATGGATTATTTTACCAAGTGGATAGAAGCCATCCCCTCAAGGAGTGCTTCCCACAGAGTAATCATCGGTTTCCTGGAAGACATCATAGCAACATTTGGTTGTCTGAGAAGGATTGTCACAGATAATACCACTTCTTTTAAAGCTGAACCATTGGTCCAATTCTGTGAGCAGTTCAAAATCAAGTTGATTCACTCTAACCCCTACTACCCCCAGGGAAATGGACTGGCAGAGTCCTCTAACAAGAGTCTTATTAAAATTATCAAAATATTGTTAGAGGGAAATAAAAAGGCATGGGATTCAAAGCTCAAGTTTTCTCTATGGGCTGATAGAATGACAATGAAAAGATATCTTGGCATCTCTCCTTTCCATATTGTATATGGAACTGAAGCAGTTTTTCCCTCTCAATTGCCCTTGCCTGTGGAAACATTTTTCCCTCTCAATTGGCCTTGCCTGTGGAAACATTCTTTCAAGACTACCAAGGAGAGCCTGATGATATGATCAGAAGAATCCAACAACTGGTCAAAGTGCAATAGGAAAGAGAACAACTACTGGACATAGCACATGACCATCAGCAGAAGATCAAGCTGGATTTTGACAGGAAGGTGAGAAAAGAGGATTTCCAGCTGGGAGATCTAGTAGTAAAATGGGATGCGCCCAAGTAGGATAGAGGAAAGCATAGAAAATTTGACGCCTTATGGATCAACCCCTTCAAGATTTATGAGGAACTTCCAAGCAACATTTACAGGTTGCAGAATTTGGAGGGTGATGAAGTTTTTGGTGGCCTTGTAAATGGGCACTTCCTGAAAAAGTTTTTTGTTTAAATCTGCAGTCGGCATTCCACCATTGTAAATACCGTTCCTATTTTTATTTTTATTTTTATCCTTCTATGAATAATAGATGCCATAGCCAAAGATTAGGCACTGAAACTACACGTTCTTGGCAACTCGTAGGGAGCATGCCATCCCCTGTGGAGAAAAATGTTATCACATAAGGTTGTCAAGAGTCATATGTAGTTTCCATTTATACCTGAGTCTATGTTCTTGCCTTGTCTCTCTCTCTCTTTCACATGCCGGGTCTTTTGTTTTTCCTTTCAGCTGTTAAAGTCTTTTTGTTTGCCCCTTTTTGTTGAATGACCTAAGTTTCTCCCTATTTCTATACTTGAAGAAGTCTCGGCTGACGCTTTCTATTTTTCCTAAGAATGAATATTCGCCTCTTTCCATTCTAGTCTTCGGCCCTTCTGTTTTCCCAAGTTCATCCAGTCTTTCAAGTCTTTGTTGTCGAGGTGTGTTGATCAGAGTGATCCGTTGTGGAACCAAATCTAGTTAATAGGCGAGATCAACGTCAATCGAGGGGATTACATGAGAGGATCAAATCAGCGGCCCACGGTCATTCAAGACCCCAAATTTTCTCAAAGCTTAGCGTAGGGGAAAAACCTGAGATCAAAGATTGGAGAATCGAGAATCGGGTGCTTAATACTTTTGTTACAAAGGTTCGTCCAAAGTCCGATGCCCCGAAGCCCGAAGCTAGCATGGGTCATCCGATCTATAAAGACATGTGGCGCTAGATCTGAGTAGCGGAGAAAGCCACTTCAAAAATTTCAAAGTGAGAAAGGCGCGCAATGTCTCGAATCCCCAAGAAGAGAAGACCCAAAATGCGGATCAAATCTGGACCATTCGATCGTAGTGGGCCACGGGCCATTGATATGGCAATGGCAGAGTTCTGAGAATCGAGAATCGGGAGAAGTAAGGAAATGTAGCCTCCAACTTTGTGAAACATGAAGCCCTAAAACCCGAAGGGCTAAATGAATCTAATCCATCCAAACCAAAGAGGCACATGGCGCTGAATTAACAGGATCACGGTTTCGCGAAT
This sequence comes from Picea engelmannii, assembly GCA_009831015.1. Lineage (NCBI taxonomy): Eukaryota > Viridiplantae > Streptophyta > Pinopsida > Pinales > Pinaceae > Picea > Picea engelmannii. The sequence goes on along the minus strand of ML785630.1, from coordinate 1,170,277 downwards.
CGAAGTTTTGAGAATGGAACATGACACAAGTTTTGTGCAGCACGAACTCGTCAAATGCTCAAGGCTGGGCCGAGGGTCATAGCCCAAAGTCATATGGAAGTGGGTCCATAAAGAGGGTTGATCACCCATCGCATGGAGCTGATAGTTCAGGTTTTTCCATGCGAAGCCTCAGTCATCGAATGGAATGTTGATCCGACCATTGACCTAAAAAGGTCGATTTCATCGAATCGGGGATTAGAGGTTCTATTGACAGGTGATATGAAAGCTCCCAAAACACAAATTCACGAAGTTCTTGTAGGAGGATAAGCGCTAGGTCAAGGCCCGAGGTCGCATGCAAGATGGAGTGATGGAGAGGAGTTGTGTCAAAGGTCGAAAGCACCCGTATTGATTACAGAAGAAAATTAGCATGGCCTCGAGGCATCGAGATTGAATCAAAGAAGTCATGGGCACCGCCTGGAACATTCATGGGTGTCTGGCCTCATCCTGATCCCGATGAAAGTAGTTAATGAAAGCATGGGTGGTGGGTGAAACCTCGTTTCACCCCATAAATGGAAAGCATGGAAGACTGGCTATGGCGGCAGACTAACATCCTAGAGCTCCCCTGTGGACATATTTTCCTACAAAGACCATACTGGTTTAAGCTTGTGTCTGACAAAGAAAGACATGCACAATCTGACAGAAGAATGAAAAGACGTAAAGCTTTGAATGTAGTGGTCTGATCATGTCCCTGGGGGCTGTGATTAGTTCTGAGTATATATGCTCAGTTTTTGATATTTTGTTAGGGTCAATGGTTGAGCTAGGCTCCCGATTGTAATGTTTTGATGAACCTCTAGTTCTCTATTCTGTAATAAGATTTGAGACTTATTGTTTAATCTAAGTCAGCTTCTTTATCCACTCTTTTGCATCTGATATTGAATGTTCATGATCGAAGGATTTGCATGGATGTTTATGACTGTGTTATAGTGGAGGTTTGATTATAGCACTGTTATAGTGTTTTCAGTTTTCTGAACTCAGAACCCAAGAGGATCTTGTCTTTTGAGTTTTTCTTCCTTAGGCTGCTGGAAGATCGGATGTCCATAACAAACCTCTACATTCTCTTCTCAATTTATTCCCTCTACTCACCCTGACTAAAACTTACTGACTCATGCATTGCCTGGTCCGGATTTATGAGTTAAAGCGATATTTTCCTGAGTTTGCGCCCATTCGACCCCCTTTAAATTTATTCATTGTGACATACAAACTAATGGGTACTAGGATTACCTATGTTGCAATCCAGAGGTGACTTCTAGTGCTAATAGAGTGTTCACACCAAATAGTGGGATGCTTCATTTAAATACTTCCTCATTATCTATGGATGGTAAATTGTGTAAATAGTGGACCCTGATTAAGAGCTTAATCTTGAGGGGATCAAGAGACTCGAATCAGACTTGACATTTTTTTTACACGAAAAAATCTAATAATTTATTAAAGATAAAAAAAAAATTACAATAATAGATACCAATTGGTATTTCAATGTGTCTTTGATGGGCTTGGTACAAAAGGAGAGCCTTTAGTCTTCCTTTACAAAAAAAACAATTTTCAGCAAACCGCTATCTTTGCTTAATAGCATATCCTTGGGTAGTTCGATCGACTTAGAGTCAACATCCAAGCTCTAGATAAATAATATAAAAGAACTACAATTCTAAACATCAGTCCAAAAATAACCAAATTTCAAATTGTAATCAACAAGTCCAATCTTCTACAATCTTAGACACAATAAGGAAATTAAAACCAAGATTCATCAAAATGATTAGCAATGTGTCCTTGGTGGGATTCAATGATTTCTCATATTCCTTCATGTAGTGCTAATCCTTCCTTGGATAACCCACCATCTTCAGAATTGTGTTCCAGATACACATGGACAAATGAAATGTGAGAGAAAGTGGATTGAAGAATCTTTATCTCCCAAAATAAAGGTTGTAGTAAGTAATTTCACGAGACATAGTCTCCTTTCATCCATTGAATCACTAAGAGAAAGTCAACCATGATTTGGATATGTGAGACTTCCGCTTTGAGAGAAAGGATAAGGACCATCTTGAGTGTCGATATTTCACTAAAATTATTTGCAGTTTGGACTATCCTAGCTATGAAAGAGATAGAGTGATTTTTGGAGAGGAAAACAACACCTCCAACCCCTCCCCTTGATGGATTGCCTTAAGAGGTTCCGTAAAAAAATTCTTAGGGGAAGGCTTCATTTATTTGGCATGTTGATACTCATGCACAAGGAGGGGAAGAAGAGGATTGAGAAAAATCACTAATAACATTTCAAGGCTTTGGGAAGCACACTTTAGGGGTGAAGTGTCCTTTCCCTCAAAAAGCTTGGTGTTTTTGGCCAACCAAATTCGCCATGTTATCGCATAATTTGCACTTTGATCAAAGGAAAGGTTAATGGAAAGGAAAATTGTTGTAACTGAGGTTATCCTATCATTGTTGCCTCAATAGGATGCCTCTTTCTATTTAGGGTTGATGGCCCAGGGGAGACGTCCCCGGTGACCTGGGGGTTTGAGAAGGAAAGGTTAAGATATCTATGAAAATGTCCCCTATCATAAGTCACATTGATCAGAAAATCTCGGGGTTTTAACCAATGAAGTGGTGAAGTATCAAGATGTACCTTCCCAGAACAAAGCAACAAGGAAATATATCTTTTGCAAGTACAACTTGTTGTTTTTACTCCATAAAATCATGGAATTTATCAATAAAATGAATGGATGATATACAATGAAGCAAACAGAAATTTGTAGCAGCAATATATATAAAACAATAACTTCACAATAAGTGCCTTAAAATGGCTTCAAAATGACTAAGAATAATCACTTATTAACATCAAAATACTAGCATTTGTCAGAAGCAAGTAAGACAATTCATTAATCAACTTTTTCAATTGCTTTTAGATGTTTTTAGTGCTGAAATAGATGGTTGTAGCTTACTTTAGTAACAACAAAAACCAAGTTAGTAGATTAGGCGATTCTGATGTTAGGAGTGGTTAGTAAAGAGCTTAAAGTATACATTTTGATAGTGGTTTTGATTAATCACTTAATAGAAAGTCTTAGTTTAGTGCCTTTAGGGAAAATTGAGTCTTTTAGGTATCAGAAAATCTTGAAGGAAAAGATGATAGTAAGAGAACTAAAGAAAAGAGAGGTCAATAATTGAAGTGTTGGTAACCCAAGGCTTCAACTATCAAAACCTAGGGGGAAAATAGCTACTAGGAAGTAGGTAACGCTAGGCCCTATTAGTTTTCCTCCTTATTTAGCTCAAGGATGAAGTAAATGATGGCTTAGATGAAGAAAAATGTGCTAGGGTTTTGCAATGGAAAGGCCCTTAGCAAAAGCTTCAAGAAAATCGGCTTCTTAGCAAAATCTAGTAGGTGAAAGCTATTAAGGCAAGCACAATAACATGTGCTTAGCATCCTAGGGTTTTAAGCTAGAAATTTCATAATATTAATGTAAATGAAAGATAAACATAACCATAACCATTCAATGAATAAGAATTGCAGAAATCTTACTTACATTCACCAAGAATCATCTAGCAAATACTCTAGTTGAACACTTCCACCAAGAAAATTGCCAAAATAGTCCAAAATAAACCTCCTTCAACAAGTGCACACTAAATTTCAGTCATGTAACCCCAAATAGGGTGCAAATATTAGACCTCACCAAGTGTGAGTGAAAGATAATGAAAAATACAAGGGCAAAACCCCTTATTTATACAGTTTCAATGACCAGAATTAGGTCAAAAAGGCTGGCATGGCCAGTTTACATGTAATACCCAGTTTTTACATTAAATGACATAATAAAACCACAAATCAAGAATAAAAGGTGAATTCATGCCCTTTTAGGGTGACGTTAGGCCTTTTTAGGGAAACGTTGGCCTCCAGGAGAAAAACGTTAGGCCTCCTAAGGCCTATGGATCAAACCACACGTGCCACTTGGCACACAAATGCCTCCAAAGTGTCCAAAATGTTGGGTGATGTCATGGGTCACATGGGTGAAGTCATGGGATTTTTAAGGCCTACATCATAGTGAGAAGGGAAAGAACCCCTAGTTCCAGGCTGTCTCTGGTGGAATGTCCTCCTCTCTCTCTAGTGAAAACCTATCATCTGTCTCTGCCCCCGGCTGGGGTCTCAACATCCATCTAGTGGGATTTTATCCCTATAGAGGTCTGAACTAATCATCTCCCCATGTGTACCTGTCCATTGGGTGTGACCCTACAATGACAACAAGTACACCCTCCATGGGTTCATAAGTCATAGGGATCGTAGCAATGTCAATCACATCTAATAATCAAGTTATTTAAAGATGTGGATAAAACCCCCTTTTCTGAGACAAGTGCTCAAAGACATTATGTTATTGTACAAGCCAGGTTTGGAGGGGAGGTTAGGATGTCCTATTGGGATAGTTCTCATTGGATGTGGGATTTTTCTGGTTGAAGACAAATCTAATCCATGTAAGTGGGTGAGGTGGTAAGGGATTTCTAAGAAATGGGTGCAGTGATGACAGGGGAATGTATGGCTTACCTATGGGTGCCTCTGAAGAGGGTGAGTTGCACCTTGTCATGGATGAAAATGTTTCCAAGCCCATTCATTCCTTTTATCTTTTTATCTTATTTCTTTTTCTTTAAAGAGACTAGTTAGGGGACACTGCCCTGGCGTGGTGACCAGTGGTGACAATGTTACCCACAAGCATTTCACAGAGATGAGAAGAATGGTTTGTGATGAGACCCCCTTTCTCTTGGATATGCCACCAAGAGCCACTACCATAGTGTGGTGACAAGCTGAATGGTAGTGTCATACTCCTACATTCTCATGGACCTAATAGGCTGGCTCATTATGAGACCCCTTATCCTCCAACTAGGTCTTGATTTTATTATTTTATGGGTCCCTATGTTTCTTGTTGAGAAGCCTTTTATTGCTTTCTCGGGGATCCCTGGGCCAAGCATCTGAAGGTTTTGTTCTTTTGGATTTTATCTTTTTCCAGCTACTTTTACCCTCTGGGCCTTTAGCCCCTTATTCCCACAAGGTAAGGTACAACCATTTGCTAGCTTGGAAAACCCAATGCCCAAACCAATGTATGGTATGGATGAGAGGAAAAAAGATGAAAAGTGGTAAGTATAGTGGGAATGGACGATGACCTTTCATGAACCCACCCAGTGGAAACTCAAACCCTATGGAAACCAACTTACTAGGGCACCATGTCATTCCCCCCAGGTGTGGACAAGTGGAAAGGCATAAGGTCCAAGCACACATTATAAGTAAAAAATAATTAAAATGCACATATTCAAATGTTTTAAGAATTAGAGTGACACATACCATGATACCCAGATTCATTACCTCATGGAGAAAGACCCGTTGTTGTTTAAGGGCCAAGCCGATGGGGTGGATGTTGCTTCTGCTGAAAAGATGGAGGCATTGAAGAAGAAATATGGGCCCTCTAGGGACAGGATCGAGTCAATATGGCTCTCGGTACTCCATGTCTAGGATCTCTGGGCCTCGAGACATAATCTCCTTAGTTATCCCTAGAGCTCATGAGAACCTCAACATCTCTGGCATGAACTATGACCTGCTTGATTTCAACAGAAGATTATTAGTAATCATTTGGGGTGGTGATATCACCCCCGGCTCATATATAGTACAAAAAATGAAAGAAAACATATATACAAATGGAAATACAAATACTCTAGCATGAAATGCAAATGGTCTGTACAATTAATGAAAATGCCTACCTACTTACCTGTACTTACCTATAAAGTCAAGTATCTTTCCCCTGATGGGGTCTGAGGAGGTGTTCGCTAACTGGTAATGGGCGCCTTCTTCCTTCCAATGTAGAAAAATAGTAGGCATCATCGACTGAATTTCTTAAAAAATTGAAGGGTCCAAGCCAAAATTGTGCACTTCCCTTGACATTAGTAGGCTCTCCCTTTTTTGTGTCCCACATCCAGACTGTGTCTCCCTCTTTGTAATCCTTGGTTTTGAACTTGGTTGTTTTCTTGCACAACCCTGATGTATTGTCTTGAGGGAAGTGGGTGGCACTCTGCAATGAAAACTTCTTGTTGGGACGATTGGACCAATATGTTATCTTCTCCTTTCTTTAATAATTTGATAGCCCCAAATTCTTTGTCTTTGGCCATTGTATCCGATCAAAGTCTTATTTTGTAGCAAAAGGCATGTCATCGGGAGATAATTCATGAAGACTCTCTATGATTGGGTCATGTGTTTTGTCAGCTTCGATGTGATCACTAATTTCTTGCACATGGATTTTAGTCATTGGAACATTCGGGAGGTGGATTATTGTTCCATCGTTCATAGGCACATTGATATAAGTGAGATCCATCTCTAGAGTGCCCCCAAGCATTGCAACAAATTTCTTGGACAATAGCATTCCCCACACATCTGGGACATCCACCACTATAATGTCCATATGGATCATTCTCTCGAGGTATCTTCCAAGGCATAGTTCCACGTTCTCAATTACCCCATGTGTGGGTATGGCTATGGAATCAAAAACACACACATTCTTGTAAGGTCGTGTGCTTTTTAGGCCCAATTGTTCCATGACCTTCAAAGACATCATGTTAGAACCTTCCCCTGAATCTAGCATATAGTTGTTAAGGAATTTGTTATTCATCAATAAGTTCATGAAGAAAGGAGGGTGTCCATCATATTGAACCCTAAAGTGATCGGCTTGTAGCACAATAGGAGGTTTCATTGGTCCATCTGATCCTTTGAAACAATTATCAAACCTTTCTTTGACTGATGGTGCCTTGATGACTTCTCTCAAGGGGATGGTCACACGCATCTTGGCTAATGCCCCTTCAAAGTCAAAATCTAAGTCCACCTTTTTGGTCTTGGGAGGATTCTTAGGAAGGAGGATGTTCATGGGTGGAGGCCTTGTTTGTGATGCCACAGGACCAGTAGAGAGAGGTTGGTTCAATTTATTTTGTCTAGTATACACTTGAAATTCTTGTTTCTTCAACTTTTCTCTTGATTCTTGGTCAAGGTTGTTTATTACCTCCATCCTCTCCTTCCTAGATGCTTCTTTCATGCCTTTTTGATGTTCCTCAGGAGTAATATTAAGGAAGATTTGAGGATCCTCAATGGTATGGTCCAGTATGTTTACTTGGTCATGGTTTCCTTTGTTGAAAGGACACTCATGCTCCCAGTGTGACTCGCTGCATTGTAGGCACCAAGGGTTTTCATCTACTATGTTTGTAGGGGATAAAGTATTTGGAACCTCTTGATCATTCTTTGGTCTGAAAACTTAGTTCCCCTTTTTGAACTGGCCCTTATAATGAATCCTAGGGGCTTTTTGTTGAGTCTTTTCTAGGTTGAAAATCCTATTCATCATTAGCTCTTGGGTTTTTACCATGCCATATACAGTCAGTTGCAACTTTGTCAAGCTAGCACTAATGTCTGAGGTAGGTTCAACATTGTGGAGTATCTTAGGTTTAGTGTCCATTCTGACTCTTGGGGATGAGAAAGGGTCGACTCTAGATGATGAAAGGTTGTCTTCAATCCTTGTAGCTAACTCTTGGGATTCTTGGATTATTTGAGGGTTTTTATCTTTGAGGAGAATCCCTAGTTGACCTGTTGATATGAGATCTTTTTATCATGAATTATAAAGAATTGTATTAAATGAGCATAAATTAAAGTGCACCATTAAAGAAGGGAAAAATAAAAAATGAAGAGACATAAGCATCAGATATGAACTCAAAAACTTGATAACGGAGTTCATCCCTGATGGACTACGTCTCTGAGTCCTGCTCTCAAATGGGTAGGCTCTTTCATTAACTCAGCAAAAGAATTTGGCAAAATACATAAGTATACCTCATTCTAAAATCAAGTTGTAGAAATAATGCTCAGAATAGAAGACAGACAACACCACTGAATTCATGGAATCGAATTACCCAAAAATGATTATCTCCACACCTTGATCTGACTCTGGAACTCCCAAGCCCAAGAAGAATGTCGTCTCAATTTTTTTTCCCTCTGCAACCTGCAATTATGACAGTACTTTGCATTGAAAAGCATGCCCAGATGGTCGTACGGTCCGCACACCTCTTTTTCTTCGTGGTCGGGTGGATGCACCTTTTAATAATTTAATTGGGTGTTGGTTACTATGTGGTACCCACAACCTATTGGTTAGGGGCGGATATATTAAGGCATTGGTTATGGAAGAGGTCCCGGAGTCAAGCCTTGCGGACTTTCCTTTTGGGCTTTGTATTGTTGTAATATATATGTGTGTGTGTATTGTTCCTTTCCGCTATTCTGGCAGTGGCTCTAGAACCATACCAACGATATAAAACCATGGCTATGGTTGGTGTGGTCCACCAAATTTGGTGGACCCTCCAACCATTTTTTTCCCAAATTTTGTTCACGGGGTGTCCTTGTGCATTTACCTCCTGCCATGTGGCAGCCCCTAATTGGGCTACATGGTGGCCTCTCATTGATCCATGCAGGAACCTACCAAATTAGCGCACCATGTCAGCATGCCACATCAGCCATATGGTTTGTACGTACTGCCACGTGGCACAATCCAATTGGTCCACAGATCGGTCCAAAAATACCAAAATCGGGTGACACGTGGTAGCCTCTGGTGCTTCCACGTCATCATGTTGACGTTAGCATGCCACATGTCACTTCATCGCTTCTTCCATGTGTATTGTACAGATGTTGATGTCAATAGTATGAATGTTGACTCATCCCCTATTGACTGGGATAGGTTGACCAAAATTTGACCACGAATATCTTTCAATCTGTAACTCCGTTTGATGAGCCATTTGCGTTGTTAGAAATCTTGCGATGTACTCTTCATAAGCATGCCATTTTCACTGAGTTTTTGGAACTTTGAAAATTTTCCCTTTCTCTGTATGTTGGATCCATTCTTAGCATCCTGAGTTGTCTCTGTGAGTTCTGAGTTGTTCTTAGCCTTATTTGGATCCTTTTTGGATCATGCCTTCCCACTAAGAGCTTTTTGGACCACCAAAAGTTTTCAATAATCAATAGGTAAGTGAGGGAAGAGCCCCCTCACTTTGTCCTTCTCTATCCACTTTGCCTTGCTTGGATGTGTGCCTTTTATGTCTACTCGAAGATAATCAACATCACCCTTGCGTGAAGTCCTCATCTTCCTGTCCAGGATGATATCTTCCTATAACTCATCCAAGTACTTAGGTGAAAAATCATCAACTGAAGGTATTGAAACTTCCTCATCTTGATCCATGATCATGGGACGCTAAAAAAGTTTCAAGTTCTCAACGTTTACAACTGATTAAATCTTCATGTAAGGTGGAAGATCTAGACGAAAACCATTGGTTCCACTTTTCTCCAAGATATTGAAGGGTCCATAATGAATGGGCTTGAGTTTCTTTCCTTCACCCTTCAATATCTCCTTGCTGATGTGAATCCATACCCAGTCTCCAACCTGAAACTGATGATCAACCTTGTGCTTTTCATGCCGAGCTTTATATTTTTCTTGACTTTTCTCTAACTTTTCCCTGAATTCCTAGTGTGTCTATTGGATCCTTTGAATGAACTTGTTGGCTCTGTCCTTTGTTCGTTCTTCATTCACATCGGCATATCTCCCATACATCAAGTCCAAAGGAACCTTTGGTAGGTAACCAAAATATGTCTCAAAAGGTGAACTTTGAGTGGATGAATGTAAAGCTCGGTTGTACGCATGTTGTACATAGGGTATATGTTCATCCCATAACTTGGGATGCTTGATGCAGTAGCCTTGAAGCAAGAGTGCCACTGTTTGGTTTACCACCTCTGTCTATTCGTCGGTCTGTGGATGGAAAGCAGTGCTCCTCTTCAATTTGGTGTCCATCATCCTCCACAAGATAGTCCAAAAGTCCCCAAGGAATCGAGTATCTTGATCCGAGACAATGGATGTGGTTAATCCAAAGTGAACCCAAACACGATGAAAGAATATATTAGCAGTCTACTCAGAAGTGATCTAATTTTTACATGGCATCAAGATACACATCTTGCTGAACCTATCCACTACAACATACAAATAATCATGACCCCGTCTGGTCATTGGTAAACCCCCTACAAAATCCATGGAGATACTTTCCCATGGATGGGATGGAACAGGAAGTGGTGAGTATAGCCCCAGTTTTCTATTAGTGGTCTTACAAGTAGAAAACATCACACACCCCTTTACATATTTAGTTACAATTGCTTTCATTTGAGGTCAGTAACAAAATCTCTACAAATGAGCCATAGTTTTTCCTACCCCAAAATTCCCAGACACAAGAGAAGTGTGAGATTATCGTATTACATAGACTCATTCACTTGTAGGAGTACATAGCTTTCCAAGATGGTCGAGTAGTTTTCCCTGCAGAGAATAGTTCTCTACCTGTGCACCATGGGTTAGCTTCGCATATACTTCTTTAAAATCTTCATCGATGGCATATTTTTCTACATAGCTATCATGAGATAAATAAGTATTCTTCAAAATAATAGAAGCAACAATAGGAGGTCTAGAAAGAATATCAACTACCTTGTTACTTGTACCCTTCTTGCACTTGATTACCAAATGAAATTGTTGTAGAAAACCCATCCATTTGTAGTGTCGAGATTCTGTTCTTGAAGGTATTGTAAGGGTTGGTGATCTATATGTATGATTTTTTCCTTCCCTAACAAGTAGTACTTCCATTTATTTATGCTCTGGACTAATGCATACAAATCTTTATCATATGTAGGATAGTTAACAACACCTTGGTTAAAAGTTTCAGAGTGGTAACAGATAGGCTTACGATATTGCATCAATACTGCACCCATAGCATATCTGCTAGAATCTGTCTCGATCTCAAAAGGTTGATGAAGATTCGACAGTGATAATACTGGTGTGGTATTGATCTTCTCCTTCAAAATGTTGAAATATTTTTGTTGCTTTCCTTCCCACTAAAAAGTGTTCTTCACACTGGTTAAGGCATGCAAAGGATTTTCTATAAAGGAGAAGTTGGAAATGAACCTCCTCCAATACTGGATTGCACCTAAGAAGATTCGAACTTCGGTTACACTTTTTGGCTCAGACCAATTTACAATTGCATCAATTTTGGAATGATCAATTTTCAATTGTCCTCCTCCTACAATATGACCTAAGTACATAAGTGCAATCTTGCCAAATTCACGTTAAGACAATTTCACATACAACTTTTCCCTTTGCAAAGTATCCAATACTTTAATTACATGCCTTACATGTTCATCCCAAGTCCCGCTAAAAATAAGAATGTCGTCTAAATATACAATCACAAAGTCATGTAGGAAAGGCATGAATACATCATTCATCACACACATGAAAGTTGTCAGAGCATTACAAAGCCCAAACGACATAACTAACCACTCAAACAATCCTTGTTTGGTTTTAAATGTAGTTTTCCATGTATCATGTTCTGCGACCCTGATCTAATGATATACACTATGCAAATCCAACTTAGTGAAATAAACAACATTCTTCAATTGATCAAGTAAATCATCTATACGAGGAAGAGAGTATCGATTTTTCACCGTGACTTTATTTAAGGCCCAATAATCGACACACATTCATCATGTGACATCCTTCTTTGGCACCATCACGGTCGGAGAACCACAAGGATATGAACTGGGCCTAATGACTCATTGATCCAATAAGCCCTTTACCTTCTTCTTGACCTTTGTCATCTCCACAATTGACATCCTGTACATGCCCACATTAGGAAGAGGAGAATCATGTTGAAGATGTATCTCATGTTGGATTTTCCTCTTAGGAGGTAATCCATCTGGTTCTTGAAAAACATCATCATACTTAGAAACAATATCAATTAATTCCTTTTTATGAGATGGATCACACCCTTGGAAAGCGTCGGATGTCCCGACATCTTTCTCTCTGACGACCATGAGTAGATATCTCTTATTAGAGTTTATGAGTCTTTTTATTTTCCCTGCACTAACAAGTGTTGTATTTACCCTCATGATGTGAGATCTAACAATATATTCCACTCCCCCTTTAGTAAGGTGGTATTTGTTTTGATGACGAAAGAATACTACTTTTCTATCATAAATATAAGGACTTCCCAACACTATGCCACATATATCAAGTGGTACAACATCCAATTTCACTTCATAAATCAAGTTTGAAGCAATAGAAAATCTGATCCTACATTTTTTGGTGACATTAAGTTTTTATTTATCACATACTCAACCAAGAGGATAAGGCTTCGAATGTGGTTTTGTTTCAAGACCCATCTTCTTGACAAGTTCTTCAGATATTAAGTTTACTTGGGAACCCAGATCAAATAATGTATCTATATTAGTATGTTTAGATACAACTCTTATGTGAAATAATTCATTCCTCTTTCATTCATCAACATGAGATTCATTATTGGAACTTGAACTAGCATGAAGAGAATCTTTACCTTGTACTCCAACCGTTGTGATATTTCCTTCATCTCCTGAATCAGAACCAAGATCTTGTTGCACTATAGCAACGATTTTTGTCTTCCCCTTTCCACCGAACTGTTTCGGTTTCTTTTCCGGATGCAGTTTCCAACAATGTTCTTCATCATGACCACTTTTCTTGCAATGAGTGCAAGATGGTTTTCCTCCTTCTCTCATTACTGTGGCAGTCTTCTTGTCCTTCCTTTTAAACTTCTTAAAACTTTTATGTGGGAGATTGGAAGGTTTCTTCGTGGGATATTCTTGAACATGTTTCCCCCTGTTCTCAAGGTGAGTGGCTTGCACACAAAATTCGTCAAGACTAGTAGGATTAAACAAGAGAAAAGTATGACGAATATAGCTGTGAAGTGTGCCAATATACTTCATTAAATTTTCATAATAATCCAAAGGAATGTTCAATGCAAGAGCTTTCTTCCCAAACTCTTATGTGAAACTTTGTACAAATTGACCTTTACTTTGCCTTAAATTTTTCCATTCCATCATTTCTTTATGTAAATACCCTAATGGATAAAATTGCTTCCTTATCGCTGACTTAAATTCCGACCATGAGGAAAGAAGATTACCACACTTATTTCTGTCCTGAAGCTTTCTCTCCCACCATAAGAGAGTGGTGCCTTCCAACCGAAGAGAAGCCAATTGTACTTTAACTTCCTCTTCATCAATATGTTGGACACGACAATACACTTCAACCTGCCAGATCCAATTATCTAGCTTTTCAGGATTAGCATCTCCATTAAACATAGGTAAAGAAAACATTACATCAAGCTTTAATAATGGTTTTTTAAAAGAGGCTTTATGGATAGAATAATGAGAATGATAAGAATGCTCAAAGGAAGAAGAACTAGAACTTGAAGGTGAAGACAAAGGCTCAGGAGGATCTTCTCCAGCCCCTTGGTTTACCAGAGCATCATCATCTGCATGTGCTTCCTTTTTCTTCCCTTTCTTATTCATCCTCTTCTCGTAATCTCCATACATTCATTCAACCATTTCTGACATGCGATAAAATACCATGTGAAAGTTTTTCTACCATTCATCATGCTTGTCCTCTTTTGCCATTTTATTCCTTTGAGATGCACGGCCAACTTTGGGATTGAAAGTCTTAAGAGTTCCTTCACCCTACTTATTCTTGGCCCTAGTAATCATTCACACTCAACAATTCAAATCAAAGACGACTGCTCTGATACCAACATGATCTAGGATCTTTTCATCGTGACTTATAAAGAATTGCATTAAATGAGCATAAATTAAAGTACACCATTAAAGAAGGGAAAAATAAAAAATGAAGAGACATAAGCATCAGATCTGAACACAAAAAATTGATAACGGAGTTTTTCCCTGATGGAATACATCTCTGGGTCCTGATCTCAAATGGGTAGGGTCTTTCATTAGCTCAGCAAAATAATTTGGAAAAATACATAAGTATACCTCATTTTGAAATCAAGTTGCAGAAATAATGCTGAGATCAAAAAATAGACAGCACCACTAAATTTGTGTCATCGAATTACCCAAAAATGACTATCTCCACGCCTCAATCCAACCCTGGCACTCCCAGGCCCAAGAATAATTTCATCTCAGTTTTTGTGCCCTCTGCAACCTACAATTATGACTGTACTTTACATTGAAAACTGTGCCCAAATGGTCATACGATCCGCGCGCCTCTTTTTCTTTGTGGTCGAGCAGATGCACCTTCTAATAATTTAACAGGGCATTGGTTACTATGTGGTACCCATGACCTATTGGTTAGGGGCAGATATATTAAGGCATTGGTTATGGCGGAGGTCCCGGGGTCAAGCCCCGCAGACTCTCCTTTTGGGATTTGTATTGTTGTAATATATGTGTGTGTGTGTTTTTCTATTCTTCTATTCTAGCGATGGATCTAGAACCTTACCAATGATATAAAACCATGGCTATGGTTGGCATGATCCGCCAAATTTGGCAGACCCGCCAACCATTTTTTTCCCAAATTTTGTTCACGAGTTGTCCTTGTGCATTTCTCATCTGCCATGTGGCAACCCCTGATTGGTCCATGTGGCAGCCTCTCATTGGTCCATGCTACCACCTGCCAAGTCAACACACCACATCAGCATGCCACGTCAGTCGTATGGACTTCCATGTGGCATGATCTAATTGATCCACAGATCAATCCAAAAACACCAAAATCGGGTGACACGTGGCAACCTCTAGTGCATGACATCATCATGACGATGTCAGCATGCCACGTGTCACTTCCCTGCTCCTTCCATGTGTACTGTACGAACGCTAATGTCATTCGTACAGATGCTGACATCAACAGTACGGATGTTGACTCATCCCTTATTGACTGGGCTAGGTTGACCATACTTTAACCAGGAATATCTTACAATCTATAACTTTGTTTGATTAGCCGTTTGCACCGTTAGAAATCTTGTGATGTGTTGTTCACAATCATGCCATTTTCACAGAGTTTTGGGAACTTTAAATTTTTTCCCTTTCTCTGTCTGCTGGAGCCATTTTGAGCATCCCGAGTTGTCTCTGTGAGTTTTTAGTTGTTCTTAGCCTTCTCTGGATCCTTTTTGGATCACCTGTAAAGGCTTTGGTATAAATGAAAAGGAGGAAACTGTTAGAGGGATGATGTCTCATAGGGATCGTTTGCAACAAGGTTTCAAACTTGTCATGGAATTCTCTAACAGTTTCATTCTCTTGTTTCACAAGGTTATTCAGCCTTATTAGTAACATGTTGGGATCTTCCTTGACACTCCTTCGTTTGAGGAATATTTCCTCTAACCTATCAATGGTTTTAATACTGGCATCAAGGAGACCACTGTACCATCGCCTAGCGCCATCATGGAGGGTAGCAAAGAACAATTTCATAGCTAAATATTCAACATCATCCCTGATGGGGTGAAGCTGGAAGAAGGCCCAAAAATTTCTCATGTGATCTTCGACACTGATTACATCATTTTCAGTAAATTTGGGAAACCATTTTTCATACTTAGGGGGCATTTGCCTAGGGTAGCCCGGTATTGTTGTCATGTCTAGCGGTTTGAAAAGCTTGGATGATCATTGTCTCTAATTATTTTCATGGTATGGATTAACAGTCTGATTTCCTATGCTAGACATTGTGTTTAAGCGAAGATTGCCTCCAAACAGTGATTTTACTACAGGAGAGTTTTGGGGAGGCTTTCTTCTAAAGGACTGGGGAGGGTTGGTGTACCTCCCTGTGGTTTTTGGAGTCGCCATATATTTTTCTTGAAGCTATCGAAGGGATGAGGGGATCACCCTCAGTGGAGTCACTAGGTAAGCTTTTAAAAGTAAAGGCTTTTCAGGAAAGGTTTACCGAGAAGTGTCTTCTTGAGGAGAATTGACTCAGTGTTCCCCGACAACGATGCCAAAATGTTATCGCACAATTTGTACTTTGATCAAAGGAAAGGTTAATGGAAAGGAAAATTAGCGTAACAGATGTTATCCTATCACTGTCACCTCAATAGGATGACTCTTTCTATTTAGGGTTGATGGCCTAGGGGAGACGGTGACCTGGGGGTTTGAGAAGGCAAGGTTAAGATATCTATGAAAATGTCCCCTCTCACAACTGACACCGATCTAAAAGTCTCGGGGTTTTAACCAATGAAGTGGTGAAGTATCAAGATGTACATGCCTGGAACAAAGAAACAAGGAAATATATCTTTCGCAAGTACAACTTGTTGTTAGTACTCCATAAAACCATAGACTTTATCAATAAAAGAAATGGTTGATATATAGTGAAGAAAACATAAATTTGTATAAGAAATATTTATAAGACAATAACTTCACAATAAGTGCCTTAAAATGGCTTAAAAATGACCAAGAATAATCACTTATTAACATCGAAATACTAGCATTTGTTAGAAGCAAGTAAGGCAGTGCATTAATCAACTTTTTCAATTGCTTTTAGATGCTTTTAGTGTTGCAATAGATGGTTGTAGCTTACTTTAGTAACAACAACAATTAAGTTAGTAGATTAGGCTATTCTAATGTTAGGAGTGGTTAGTAAAGAGCTTAAAGTATAGGCTTTGATAGTGGTTTTGATCAATCACTTAATAGCAAGACTTAGATTAGTGCCTTTAGGGAAAATGGAGTCTTTTAGGTAGCAGAAAATCCTAAAGGAAAATATGATAGTAAGAGAACTAAAGATGAGAGAGGTTAATAGTTGAAGTGTTGGTAACCCAAGGCTTCAACTATCAAACCCTGGGGGGAAATAACTACTA
This sequence comes from Picea engelmannii, assembly GCA_009831015.1. Lineage (NCBI taxonomy): Eukaryota > Viridiplantae > Streptophyta > Pinopsida > Pinales > Pinaceae > Picea > Picea engelmannii. Next base: position 1,153,582 of record ML785630.1, on the reverse strand, counting down.
GGAAGTAGGTAACCCTATGCCCTAGTATTTTTCCTCCTTCTTTAGCTCAAGGATGAAGTAAATGATGGCTTAGATGAAGAAAAATGTGCTGGCGTGTTGCAATGGAAAGGCCCTTAGCAAAAGATTCAAGAAAATCGACTTCTTAGAAAAATCTAGTAGATGAAAGCTATTAAGGCAAGGACAATAACATGTGCTTAGCCTCCTAGGGTTTTAAGCCAGCACTTTCATAATCTTAATGTAAATACAAGATAAACATAACCATAACCATTGAATGAAGAAGAATTGCAGAAATCTTACTTACATTCACCAAGAATCATCTAGCAAATACTCTAGTTGAACACTTCCACCAAGAAAATTGCCAAAATAGTCCAAAATAAGCCTCCTTCAACAAGTGCGCACTAAATTTCAGTCATGTAACCCCAAATAGGGAGCAAACTTCAGACCTCACCAAGTGTGAGTGAAAGATGATGAAAAATACAAGGGGAAAACCCCTTATTTATACAATTTCAATGGCGAGAATTAGGTAAAAAAGGCCAACATGGCCAGTTTACATGTAATATCCAGTTTTTACATTAAATGACATAATAAAATCCCAAATCAAGAAGAAAATTTGACTTCATTCCCTTTTAGGGTGACGTTAGGCCTTTTTAGGGAAACGTTGGCCTCCAGGAGAAAAACATTAGGCCTCCTAAGGCCTCTGGATCAAACCACATGTGCCACTTGGCACACAACTGCCTCCAAAGTGTTCAAAACATTGGGTGACATCATGGACCTTTCAAGGCCTACATCATAGTGAGAAGGTCAAGACCCCCCTAGGTCCAGGCTTGCTAGGATGTCTCTGCTGGAACGTCCTCCTCTCTCTCTGGTGCAAACCTTTGATCTATCTCTTCCCCCAGCTGGGGTCTCAGCGTCCATCTGGTGGGATTTTATCCCTATAGAGGTCCGAACTAATCATCTCCCCACGTGTACCTTTTCCTCGGGTGTGGCCCTACAACAAAAACAAGTATGCCCTCCATGGGCTCATAAGTCTCATGGATCATATCAATGTCAATCACATCTAATAATCAAGTTATTTAAACATGTGCATAAAACCCCCTTTTCCCAGACAAGTGCTCAAAGACATTATGCTATTCTACAAGCCAGGTTTGGAGGGGACGTTAGGATTTCCTATTGGGCTAGTTCTCATTGGATGTGGGATGATTCCGGGTGAAGCAAAATCGAGGCCATGTAAGTGAGTGAGGTGGTAAGGGATGTTTGAGAAATGGGTGCAGTGATGATAGGGGAATGCATGGCTTACGTGTGGGTGCCTCTGAAGAGCGTGAGTTGCACCTTGTCATGGATGCAAATGTTTCCAAGCCCATTCATGCCTTTTATCTTTTTATCTTATTGATTTTTCTTTCAAGAGACTAGTTATGGGACACTGCCTTTGCGTGGTGACTAGTGGTGACAATGTTACCCACAATCATTTCACAGAGATGAGAAGGTTGGCTCGTGATGAGACCCCCTTTCTCTTGGGTATGCCACCAATAACCACTACCCTAGTGTGGTGACCAGCTGAATGGTAGTGTCATATCACTACATGCCCATGGACCTAATAGGTTGGCTCGTGATTGGACCCCCTATCCTCCAACTAGGTCTTGATTTTATTATTTTATGGGTCCCTCTGTTTTTTGTTGAGAAGCCTTTTATTGCTTTCTTGGGGATCCCTGGGCGAAGAATATTAAGGTTTTGTTCTTTTGGCTTTTATCTTTTGCCAACTACTTTTACCCTCTGGGCCTTTAGCTCCTTCTTCCCACAAGGTAAGGTACAAACCTTTGCTAGCTTGGAAAACCCAATGCCCAAACCAATGTATGGGATGGATGAGAGGGAAAATGATGAAGAGTGGTAAGTATGGTGGGAACGGATGATGATATTTCATGAACCCACCCAGTGGCAAGTCAAACCCTATGGGAACCAACTTAATAGGGCACCCTGTCATTCCCCCCAAGTTTGGACAAGTGGAAAGGCATAAGGTCCAAGCACACATTAGAAGTAAAAAAAAAATTAAATGAACATATTCAAATGTTTTGAGAATCAGAGTGACACATACCATGATACCCAGACTCATTACCTCATGGAGCAAGACCCACTGCTGCCTGTTCACACATTTTTATAGTTTAATATGGTTATTTTCATATTTTTAATATTTTCATTCTTTTTAGTTTTTTTTAAATTGACTTTATATGATTTTACTTTATTGCTTATGACTATAATTAATTTCCCTTTTGTTCCCCTTGGACATGAGGTTAAATTGCAATTCGGGATAGTATCTAGTTTCATGTATGGAACCAACGATGGAGTGTACCGTTAAGGCACTCTGTTATATGAAGTCATTGGTTCGAAACCCTCAACTAGCCTTGTGTGCCATGTGAGGGGCCACTTTGGCATGCCTAGGGTTATAGTGGTAGCATTTGGATAACACGACCACGTGTCACACGACTACATGCCCCACTAGTTGTTGATTTCCATAGAAAAGAAAATAGTTTCATGTATGGGACTAAGGCTAGATGCTATTAGAAAGCACATGATCTCATTGAAGGTAGATTTAATATTAGTGACCAATGACCAAAAGGAAGGTAATTTTAATGATGACCAATGACCACAAGGAAAGTGGCTTTCGTTTGGATACTATTTACATTAAAATTTCTTTTTGGTACTAGAGTAAGACCTAAAACTACTTCTAAAAGGTTAACTACCCAAGCCTCATAGGCATTTGGGAATATTGAAACTTTGTCTCCTTATGGACCACCAATAGGTTATTTCACATGGTGTGGTTTTCCTTTAATAATAATGGTTATCCTTAGTGTCAATTAACTACTAAACAATTATGATAGCTTTTACTACCTTAAAAAAAAACTAACTTCTTTATTATAAAATTCAAACAAATAAAAAAATATTTATTTATTAAAATGACAAACTAAAATTTATAATTAAATAAAATATATAATTGAATAAAATTATAATAAGATAAAAGATAATATTACATTTAATTAAAAAAAAACTAAATCAAAGAATAGTAATCTTTTATTCATCCTTTGTAAATTCTCTTCTATAACATGAAAAAATAAAATGAAAAATTCATACATAGAGTAGTTATCACTATGATAATTAATTGTGTGGATTTGATGTCATAGTCAACTATACATATATTCTTCCAATCCATTCATTTAGGCTCCTCCAACAAATGTTTTATTAGAAACAAGTCACATATTACAAGATATTATAATAATATTATCATTAATTAGTGGTTAGATAGGATAATTGTTACTTTTCTTTTTCATATTCGCATGTTATCTTTCATGAGTGGTTAGAGAGAATAATTGTTACTTTCCTAGTTCATATTCACATAAATTCAAATTGTTTCATATTTTTCTGAAATAATTGTTATTGAAATTCTAAACCATATTTATTTTTATGAAATAATTGTTCTTGAAACTCTAAAGAATAAAAAATATCTTACCTTTATTTACATACTTATATATTGGAATATAAATTATTTAAATATAAATATATAAATTACAACACGAACACAAACAATATAGTAAACTCCACTTATATAATTACAACACAAGAAACTATAGTAAGTTTCATTGGCTTAATAATAACTGCATTTTAAAGGCCAGCCATTTAAAAGGGTGAAAATACAGAACAAAGGAATTATCCACTCAATTTCAAGAAATCAGCTTTAATCATATTTTCAGAGACTACAACAAGGAAGCAAACCTCTTATCAAAACAGGCCTTGCTCGGGCTTTCGAGCAAGCTAACTTACTACTTTCTTGTCAATGGGAAAGCATAACCACCAAATCATCTAAACCTCTTCTAATAGCGGTTTTTTCTTTGGGAAGACCTTTATTGCTCCGGTTCCTTTTTTTGGATGTCTTTTCTTTAAGGAAAGATAATTTTCAAAACTCTTTTCGCTTTATTAAAAGCTGTGATTTGTTTGTGTGATGATAGATCCTTTTTTTGAGGGGTTGTAATCATCCTTGACTGGATTGATTAGGGTTAATGTGTTTGAAGAGATTTTTGTTTTTCTTTTGAAAAGTATAATAATACTTTTTGTAGTAGTGAATGGCTAGTTATGTACTTAACTTTTCGGGGAACTTATATAAGATCATTGATATGGCTTGATGATGTAAAGGAAATTATAATCTTAATATAATTTCGAGTAAATTTTTTTTGGAAAAAAAAGCTCCACTTGTAACAATGCAAGCAGATAAAAAGCCTGAAGTGATAAGCTTAAGGCCCCAACTTTCTTGAAAATAAATGATTGTCTTTCCACGGCCACGGCTCCCACTTGCACCAAACTCCAGCGAAGACAACATTCAACAACAACACAAAAGAGTACATCAGAACTTGCCACCTGTCTATACTTTTCTCGAAAAATTCTAATGAATTCCTGAAATGGAGAAAATGATTGTCGGTTTCCCACTTCACCCAAACGAGTATATGAAGGGCACCATATACCCATCTCCTAAAACTCCTTAAGTAAATTACAGTTGTGGATAACACTGTCGCACCAAAATTACCCTCAATATCGTTTCTTAGCCACTTGTTTACACCAATATCTTATTCTTGCTTTAAAATATTTTTAAGATAAAATTGAGGTTTTCCAATAATATGATAGGATATCTAATGTTTAGATATATTTAAGAGAAACAACTACATGGATTCCCTATAATCCTTAAAACAAAAATAGAATTATCCAATCAATTGCATGTGGATATGCATACATTAAAAAAAATTGTAAAAATTAAAATCAATTGCATGTGGACATACATACATTAAAAAAATTGTAAAAATTAAACCATACAAATTGTGCAACTGTAAAGCATGAATGGAATATGCTTAACAAGTGCCTATTGGCCTTAATTCTTGTCACCAAGAAATTCTCCACAATACTCAATATTATTCTTGTAGCAAATAAATTCTCCAATACTTAATATTAAATTTCTTCAAAAATTCAAAAGAATACTCACCATTTCAATTTTTCTAATTCCACATATTATATTCCACATATTAATCGCAATAATTTTTTTCAACTTTCCTTTATTTTAATTTTTTATAATATATATATTTTCAATTTATATAATAATTTATTTTTTTCAAAATTTTAAATTAAATTATACATTTTATCCATATAATGAATAATAAAATTATTAAATTACTTACAAAAGTTTGCAACATGTATTTCCATTTTTTTTTCTTTTAATTTTTTATAATAATTTAAAAAATATATATTTAATAAAAAAAAATTCAAAATTTTAAATTAAATTATACATCTTATTTATATAATAGATAATAAAATTATCAAATTACTATGGTGGGAGGGGGGGCTTTATTAGGTAAATTATAAGTTTAGAACATGTATTTCCATTCCTTTTCTTTTTAATGTTTTTTTCCAATTTCAATTTCAAATTATCTTATGCATATAATGAATAATAAAATTATTAAATTACCTACAAAAGTTTGCAAAATGTATTTCCATTCCTTTTTTTTTTATAATAATTTAAAAATATATATTTAATAAAAAACATTCAAAATTTTAAATTAAATTAAATTAAATTATACATCTTATTTATATAATAGATAATAAAATTATCAAATTACTTTAAAAAATTTACAACATGTATTTTCATTTCTTTTCCTTTTAATTTTTTTATCCAATTTCAATTTCAATTTCAAATTATATGTTTTTTGTCCCCGAGGGCAGCTCAATTGGCAAGTGCTATGAAAATGAAGTTTCATAAGGTTTTCAGTTCAATTCCCCCTGGATAACACAACCACATGTAACGCTAGCACATGCCCAACTAGTTGTTGATTCCTCTAGACATAAAAAATCTATTATCATTTAGTCTAAGATTGATTTACAAATTTATAATGTGAATACATAATATAAATATAATTGTAAATTTATAATATGAATACATATTTTTAAGACTTAATTCTTAAATCTAAATTATATGTTTATTGTTATCTTAGAAATTATATATATATATATATATATATAGAGAGAGAGAGAGAGAGAGAGAGAGAGAGAGAGAGAGATGGTAGCATCTAAATATCTATAAAATGTTAAATTTGTCATTCATACAATAAATAATTAATATAGATTTATTTGTATGATGTTGATGCTAATTAACATTCACTAAGATCAAATTGTTTTATCGGGTGTTACGAGGGTAAGTGATTACTTGCAATTCTTTAGAATTTTATTTCTGTGCTCGAAAAGCATTAAGAGAAGCTTTCCAAGATCACCATAGTTTTGTTGAGTTAAGAGGTTAGGAAGGTTGGTAGTGTGACAATTATTTTGAAAATGAGATCTAATGTGGGTATAGGATGGCCAATCTAAGAGAAAGTGTCTTTCATCTTCAACCTTCTTAGTGTCACAAATGTGACACACTCTTTCATCCCATGGCGTTTTAGGAATTGACCAATGCCCAGTTTCACTATGGAGCTCGTGAGAATTTGTTCTTATCTTAGCAATGTTTATTTTTTTCTTTACACTTGTCAAAATAGATAGATAATTTTGATCTTCTAGGTTAGGGTTGATTACATCCTTATAATAGCTTAACTTTTTTTTTTCCTCTAACTCTTTATCACACCACATTTTCTCCTTAAATTTTGATTTGATGATATTTTTAATAGTATCTTTATTTTGCAAAATGGTGTCTTCCATGATTCCCCAATAGTTTAGCCAAGACTGGGCATCTGTATGCCATCCTTGCTTGATTCGATGGTGGTTACGACTTGATTTTGAAGCAATTTTAGGAAGCCTATTATCTTCCATGTTGTTTAACTTGTTCTTATACATTAGGTATCTAGTCATAGTCATGCTCTTAATGGGGGAGAGGCTTGTTTCTAAGAGGAGGATGGGATAGGGTGTATTTCCTTTAATTTTGAGATTGTAGGTTATAAAATTCTTTTGTATTTTCTCTATCTTTCTCCAGGATTCGCGAGAGATACTACAACCTCGGACTTCACATCCATAAAGATTAACAGGTGTAATGAGAGTCTCAAAGAGGAGTTTCTTCTTATCCCAAATCCAAATGTCAACTGAATTACAATTGTTTTTAAGCCCATAATAAGATTTCTATCCCCCAATAATCCTTTTCTCAATGCTATAATTTTAGTTGAGCTTGTGGTGAATATCAACTCCAAGATATTTGTATGAAGTCACTTCCTCCAAGTTGTTGTTGTCATATACAAAGGTATCATAAGTGATTTTATTGGATTTAATAATCATGACCTTAGTCTTATCAGTATTAACAGTCATACCCATATTGGTGCAAAAATCCTTGAGGATTCTCATTTGGCTTTCAAGATCATGGGGACTCCTTGCCATAAGAACAATATCATCAACATAAATAAGAAGATTGATGACTATACCAATGAGAGTAGGGTTGACACAACCTGCTTTTTCCAAACAATCTTCTAACTTGTCAATGTATATGCCAAAAAGGGTAGGGGACAAGGGACAACCTTGTTTGACTCCAATATTGTAGTTAATCTCTTTCGACCAACCCTCAATGTTTTTAAACTTAGCAATAACGTTCTCATACATCCTTATTGCAACAACCCTCAACTCGAGAGGCACTTTTATCTCTTCCAACCTATTCCAAAGGTTTTTCCAAGGAACCATGTCAAAAGCTTTTCTAAAGTCAACAAAACAACAAAAAAGAATGGTTTTAGTATTGCGGAACTCCTCTGCAATGATCCTAAAGGTAACAAGATGGTCCACAGTTGAATGATCTCTCCTAAACCTTGCCTGGCCTTTAACTCTTTTACTGTGACTTTCTAGCCAAAGGCTAATCTTCTTTTCCAAAATAATTCCATAAAGCTTGCATAAAATCGGGCTAATCATAATGGTCCTATAATTAGAGGGAATGTTTCTATCCCCATTTTTAAAAATAGGAACAATGAGGCTTTGCATCCAGGGTTTAGAGAAGTGATGCAGAAGCATCGCTCACTCATCAAACGAGCCAGCGCGTGGAGCAGGAAAGACAACTGGACAGCGCCAGCACATACATTTTTGAATTGCTTTGGAGATTGGTGCGCCGACCTTTTATGAAGGAATTCAAAAAAAGAAGCGCACTTGTATTGTATTATAGATAGGAAGGCATTTATTAGTTTTAATGTTGTTAGATAGGAATTTATTGTAGATTTGATAGTTTCAGATTTCGAGAGGGAAAACAGAATATAGGCACCCTCCTTTGTACATTGTATTATCATTCATTCTCATTCAGAGCAAGAAAATTAGAAAGCAGAAAACTTGTGGAGAGCCCTCATGTACAGATTGGATAAATAGAAAGAGCTTTTGATTCAATTCATGACTGGTGTTGTTTTCTCTGTGTAGGTGCTATTATGCTTGTGAATGTTTGTTTTCTTTCATGCACTTGTTTTGATATGCGGTGTATGTGATTTCATAGTTAAATTGAAATCTGTGAGAATAGGAAATTGGTTTCAATGGTTTCTCTAGTCTGAACCAGAGATTCCTGCATAGAGTGCAGTGGAATTTGTCCGCAAGGAGTGCGTGACTGTAGGGTTCAGATAGAGGAAGCCTTTGAGCTAAGTTCCCAAGAGTGCAGATTTGGGCATAGAGCTGTGCAGGGGAAGTGCAAGCTGGATAGAAGCCTCAGCAGGTTGTCTGAGCACAGGAAGACCGCGATCACTGTGGCTGTGAGTGCACAGAGTTCGGGTGACTTCAACACTTTGAGAACTGTTGAAGGTCGAGCACGAATTGCGTGCAAAAGGTCTCTGAAAGAGTGAGAGGAATTTAGCTCAGGAGGGATAGTTCCTTCTTGATACCGGAGGAGAAGGACCCAGGAGGGGCTCGAACAGAACCGGAGCTTTGGAGCAAGAGAAATCCTCCAGGAGTAGAATCGACGGCCAGGGATCGCTATGGAGAATTGCGAAGTCCCGCAGACTGTCAGATCTGGAAGAAGTAGCGAGGGATATAACCCTCAGGCGCAGGAAAGACCCATAGCCATCGTATATCGGCATATCGGGGTTTGCATAGGCAAGAGTTTTGAACTCGTCGAAATCGCGAGTCGTGATTTCCCGATTTGATAGGAGTCGTCGATCACTTGGTAGACAGGTGGCATAAGATCTCGTGAGGTCGGGATTCGGCACTCGGGGTTTCCGACATCAGGGAAAACTTACATCGTGGATTCGCGATCCGCAAAATCCCGAGGGTGACGTGGCAGTGTGGGACCACGAGGTTCACTGGAGGACAGGTGTCGTGCTGTCAGAGTTTGGGGTTCGGGGTTTGTGTTGCATGAGACGCGCGACAACGCAACCGTCGATTTCCCGATAGAGAGAATCCCCGATAAGGAAGAAACATTGACCCGTTGATCCATCGGGGTTCGGGGTTTTTGAATCACATGAGAATCGGGATCGCGTGTTTCGCGATATCGGGAAACCCGATTTTCGAGACGCGAAGGGGAGATCGCCGAAGGAGTAACCTGTGGGTGACAAAGAATCCCGATACGGGATTTGAAGAGTGTTACAGCTCTTCGGGCCTGTGAGAAAGAAGGTCCTGGTGAGAGCGGGTTGCCAGCAAGGGTAACTTGCGTCAGAGTGGTATCAGAGCGGGTGTATCTTTGATTTCTGTAGCAAGGACAGGGAAGACACCATGCCACCAAGGAGAGAAAGGAAATCGCCTGATCCCGAAGATAGGGAGGTGCGCAGAAGGGGCAGACTGGCAGGAAATGCTGAGATGGAACGACAAATGCGAGATCTCTGAGCCAGGCTTGAGGAGATGGAGACAGCGCAGAGATGCGGAGTCGGCGCAGGAGTGTTCAGCGATTCCGAGGTCGAAGAAGAAGCTGGACATGATGCAGAAGAGGTCTTAGCAGAGGACGCATCAACCGAGCGATTGATTTGAGCCATTTCGAGAATGAGCTCAAAGACAAAGATGGACATTCCCGTCTATGAGGGGAGTCTAAATGCAGAAGAGTTGCTGGACTGGATCTGAGCACTCGACACCTACTTCGACTATGAGGACATCGAAGAGGACAAGAAGGTAAGGCATGATGTTACAAAATTAAAAGGACATGCAGCCTTATGGTGGGATGAGTTGCAGGCTGATAGGCGCTGCAAAGGAAAATAGAAGATCAAGAGCTGGGACAGGATGATCGCTAAGATGAAAGCGAAGTTCATCCCCAGAGACTATCAGATCACTCTGTTCAGGCGAATGCAGAACCTGAGATAGAAGATGATGACGGTGAAGGAGTACACCGAGGAGTTCTATAGGCTCAACATTCAAGCTGGTCATTGGGAGAGTGATGACGAAAAGGTGGCAAGATACCTAAATGGGTTGAGGTATGACATTCAGGATGAATTGAGCATGCTGACCATCAGGATGGTGGAAGATGCTTACCATTTGGCTCTAAAAGCCGAGGAGAAGCTGAGCTGCAAGCAAGGACAGCGAGGGCGAGGCAGAAGCCAGCCCAGAGGCAAAGCGGTTGCCCAAGAATGAACTCAGAAGCCCAAGGAGGGATGGCAGAAACCTCAGGGTATGCTGGAGAAAGGTGGAACCTCGCAGAGGCAGCAATATGCTGCGCCGAGGAGACAACAAACTGATCATCAAGGAGATTATGCTGACGCCAACGCATTTCCTCGTACCTGAGGTAGAGGCAGAGGCAGAGGAGGAATTATCACATGTTTTACGTGTGGTAAAGATGGACACAAAGTCGTGGATTGTCCAGACAGGAAAATGGACAGAGGAAAAGCTCACATCACAGAGGCACAGAGGCGTGATGCTGAGATCGAAGATGCAGACAGCAGAAGGTCTCTTGGGATGCATAAGATCCTTTTGACACCTGAGAAAGAGGTGGAAAGCGCAGTGCAGAGGAGCAGACTGTTCAGAACGGCTTGTACAGCCAAGGACAGAAAATGCAAGGTCATATTGGACAGTGGGAGCACTGACAATCTCGTGTCAACCGAGATGGTGGAAAAGCTGGAGCTGGAAACAACTAAGCACCCGAGTCCATATAAAGTCTCATGGTTACAGAAAGGACACCGGGTAAGTGTCACAAAACAATGCTTAGTTAAATTCAAGATAGGGAATTACCATGATGAAATTCTGTGTGATGTTATTTCCATGGATGTATGTCATATATTGCTGGGTAGACTGTTACACATTATTTTCGTCATCCCTATGATCGTTAATGATGTAAACCTATCTATTGCCTTTAGAGGGGTCACAGTGGCCTGAGTTCCTGAAG
>ML785630.1:1046994-1121725 GCA_009831015.1 Picea engelmannii | reverse complement strand
GCTTGTTTCCGCTGCATTTTTACAGTTTCAGCTTATTTCATTATTTAATAGAAAACCAGTTTTACTGTATCTCTGTTATTTTCGTGTTAAGCACCTATTAATAATCTGTATTCATTTCGTTCTGCTCATAAAATCCGGATCATATAACCATTTAAAACTGTATTTAGTATTAGAGACTCTAATAAACTAAAAGACAAGGACCCTATAGAAACTAGAAACATAAACACATGTAGCTAAACCATGATGAAACCAGGCATATTTTGACAAACTAAATTAGAGTTGTTCTCAATCATTGGAATGAGAACCTAGGGAGCGGACTTGGAGGTGCTTGCTTTATTTCCTACAATCCTGAGGAGGCCACAAAGACCCCAAAAATGAGTGAATATCACACACCAGCTGAAGAGAACATGCATTATGTTTGACCAACTAGGAGACCATATTCATGAGCAATTTGTTTTGATCTTCCAGAGCCTCTAGATGTTGTTTGAATTTCCTGTAATCTTGATCTTTTGGGAACATACCCTTGGAAACTATAGTTTTGGTGTGCCAATATAAATCCAACATCCTATCAAAATTAGAACCCCGAGTTTGAGTGCACCCGAGGTCAGAAATTATGTCGCCTACCTACGCGTCCACCTCCTCATCCTCCTAGTATACGCGAATTATCTTAGCATCCTCTTTCAGAGATGACATGGTTTCCTGAGCCTCTAGAGGGACCAAGTTCCTGTAATACTCAATGGCCTCTTCTATCACAAGGGTTTCCTAAGTCTTGCAAACAAGATTCATATTGGCTCAGACATCATGAGATGACATGGTTTCCTGAGCCTCTAGAGGGACCACATTATTGTAATACTCAATGGCCTCCTCTATCACAAGGGTTTTCTGAGCCTTACAAACAAGAGTCATCTTGGCTCAGACATCATGAAGAGACATGAAAGAAACATGGAGAATGGCGAGGCTTTCACTGATAGAGGCCAAGATGTAGTTAGGGATAGAATTCAAATAAAACCAAAGATAGGACTAGAACCAAAGGAAAAATTCAAAATAAACCATAAACAACACCCAAGCCATGCTTATCCATGGAACAATCTTCATGACAAGAAGATACAAGGGTACAAAAATTTGAAATGTGCTCGTTGTCAGAAATGGAAACTTAGATGAGGTCTGTCTGAAGTGTGTCCCTTTTGTACTTACCATTTTCTCCAAACACTTCTCGAATGGAGCAAGCCTAAATATAACATGATAATCCACACGTGGTGGTTGCATGCTTGATGAGTCAGTAAAAACATCCACCTATCCCAACACATTAACCTCAGTCGGTCCATGTGGCACCCGATCCAAGGAGAAGTTTGGTAAAAATATACAAAATAATTGAAATTTAATTATGACAAGGGAATTTCTTTTTTAAATGTTATTTTTTATATACTCTTAAAATAATAAAATGTCTGATTATATAATACATCTTTTTATTTTGAGCTCACTTCATATTATACTAAATTCCACGTAGCAAACTTGTTAAATAATCACCATGCTATAAGTGATTATTCTTTTTTCCCTATTTCACCTTGGTGAGTGTCATGGTTTCCTATTAAGTTGCCACCCTCAAGGAAAGGGTTTCCACCAGTGGCTCTTCTTGAAGGTTCATCATACCATTCCCATTAATACTTACCACTTTCCATCACTCATTCCCCTTTGTTTCCTCATCTTTTGTGTTTTTGGGCCAGATTGACCCAAGAAGGGCTTGTACCTCATTTCATGGGAAGAAGGGGTTGAAGGCCCAGAGGCTTGTAACTGGAAAAAGATAAAATCCAATCATAAACCTTCCATATGCTCACTCGGTGATGCCAAGAAAAATGAAATGTTTATCGAAAAAAGTTGAGGGACCCTTAAAAATAACTAATTAAAATCATCCCAACCAAGGTAGAGCATGTGTGGGCTTTGTTTTTGTTGCTTAGTTTAGTGCCCCACATTGTATTCAACTTGGGGAAGCATTGTGACCATGGTATCTCATATGTGGGATTTGATTTTTTTGCTTAATTTAGTACCCCCATAGATCTTCAACCTGGAAACACTCTAATAAATTAATGGCAAATGGGCTTGGAAAAATGTTGTGTTGAAAACAAAGGTGCAACACACCCTCTACAAAGGTACCCATAAATGAGACAATATGAGCCCTTGTGTGTCATGAAGCCCCACTCCTAGAAGTCTAACCCCATCCACTTCACATTCACTACAAGACCTGGAGAGGGTTCTCCTTGGAAACATTCCCTACTTGAGGATTGGTTCACCCAATAGGGCACTATGACACCCCTCCCATATCTAAACTTGAAAAATCATATAAGGTATTTGAGAATTGGTTTATTTTGAAAAGGGGGGATTTGATGCACATGTTCGGGTGGTTATTTTATTATATATGGCTTACTTGGCATGATATTGTGAGTTGTGGACCCTTGGAGGGCATAGATTCTTGTCTTTGTAGGTCTTTGACAAGTGACAGCTTGATTGTTGAGGCATAAGGTCACTTAGAACTTCACATGGGGCATGAAGCCCATAGGATGGATGATGCGCCCCCTCTCATTGGACAATTTGAATGAGGGTCATTGCATTTGGAGGCACTTGAGTGTCCTTTGGAAGTGACTCGCTAGCCTTCCTATCACTAATGTTTGCCTTTGGAGACATTATCTCTCTTTTTCAACGCATGACATCACACTTGGAGAGTTAGGGTTTGGTGGTGTTGGTTGATTTGATGATGACTTGACATGTATTGATGGAGGGAATCCCTTGCACATGAATACCAGGACTTTGGAGGCCCATTGACTCCCTCAAACAACTCAAGGACTTGCTCACCATGCCAAAACATCACCCCTAGAGGGCATGATGTCATCTTTTAGGGCTTGCTTATTTTTTAAAATGAATTATGATTTGTAAAGGGGAAAATTAGGAGGTCAACCTCCCTAATTTGTGTTTTACCCTAAGATAAGTGGACAAATTGTTTTCACAAGTTCATGTTATCACAAAATCTATACTTGCCCAAAGCCTAAAGGAAAGTAGGCCTATATTGACGTAACACAGAGGTAACCCTATCACTATCACCCTAATAGGGTTCCAAGGGAGACATCTTAAGACCTAGCTGGTTGATGAAGGGAAAAAGATATGGTGAAACCCCACCCCTCTCTCTAAGTAACTCAATAGAAGAAGTCACTTTGGTGAATTTTAAAAGGAAAATGGGAAATGAGAATGGTTTTGTACCTTCCCTTTACCAATGAAACATCAAACGTTAGTAGCAACAGTTATAATCAATGACTTATTAAAACAATTATGTATTGCTTGAAAAAATTACTATACAATTAAAGCGAGATTACAGTAGCAACAATGTATCTTGAAAGGTGCAAGTTATGATGAAAAGGAAGAGTTACAATAGGCTTGCAAACTTGATAATGGTTTTTCACTCACACTTTTCAAGATAAATACAAGTCAATGAATGACTTAATTGGTTGTCCAAACATTTTTAACAACATTAATTAACGATGATGACATCAATGGAAACCACTTCAAAAAAGAACTATAATAAAGCAATAAGACATTACTTCAATACCCAATGATTATGGTTTTCTTAGTACAAGTTCCCAATGGTTTTATGGATGAATTTAGGCCTATTAAGGGTTGTGACAATGGTTGTAATAATAGCTATGACAGTGGTAACACCTTCAAAATTTTCACTCTAAAAAGGCAATTTAAACACACACTTTAACACTTATTGATAGTACCTTGCCTTATCCAAATTTTGGGATGAATTAGATGGTTAGTAGGCTAATACAAGATGAAAAATCATAGCTATAGTAGTAATTATGACAACAACAAATTATTTGTCAGTATTTCTAGACTAGGTTAGTAAATTAGTAGAGTACAAGGTGAAAGAGTTTGAGTATCGAGTCAAGGAGTTTGAGTTGAGTACTGTCAAGAAGTAAGAGAAGATTACTAGTGCCTTCAAGGGTAATGGATTCGAGGTAGATGGCTTCTTCTAAGGTTGCAAATCAATTGATGATGATGCACAAAAGTCTAAGAGGGGAAAATGCATAGGAGAAGTAGTAACTTAAGTCCCCCTATGATTTGACCTCAAGAGACAAGATGCTAGGGTGTAGGAAATTCTAGGCCCTAGCGCCTTGCTCTCCTTAGCCTTATTATGGAGTAATACTTATGCAACAATAACCGAGTCCAAATCCTTAGAGTTCTATCAATTTAGGGCTCTAGGGTTTCACTAGTTACTAGATCAATTCAATGAAAAGCTTGGCAAATAAAAAGTAAGAAAGTAGCAATTTAAGTTTCTTACTTCAAGCATTAAGTATACCATGAAATTTCATAATCTTGTATGAACAAATAAAACCATACAAAAAACCATTCAATACATGACAAAATGAAGATTTTACTTACTTGCACCAAGAATAATCATGAGAATACCATGAAAGATCACCACAAAACTTCCAAGATTGATCAAATTTGCAAAAAATACCCTTAAACAAGAATGGCGCCTCACAATTTCAGCCAATAACCCTCATTGGGGAACAAATTTAAGACCTCTTGTCTCGAATGAAAAGTTGTGATGTGAAAATGAGAGTACTTTATGCTTATTTATACAAAATTTTGACCTTTAATTAATTTTAGGTCAAAAATAAGGTCGACCTGGTCAATTTACAATAAAATTCATTTTTGACATAATAACAATTAATTTGCATCTAGAAACACCTTCAAGGGTGACGTCATGCCCCTCTAGGGTGACGTTGAGCCCTAAATGTGGAACACTGAGCTAGAAAAGTGGAGCGGTTGGCCTCCAGAAGCCCCAAATGATGCCCACACGTGCCACTAGGCTCACAAATTCCTCCAAAATGAAACCCTAGCTTTGGATGACGTCTAGGGCTATGATGGTGACATCCATGGCCCTCAAGAGCTAATGTCCATGTGGGAAGAGCAAGGTCCCACTAGGTATAGGTCTGCCAGGGTGTCTCCAAAGGCCACATCCTTCTCTCTCTCGATACAAGTCTTCAATTTCTTCCTACCCCTGGCTGGGGTTTCAACATTCATCTTTGGGCTTTAAGCCAAATGAAGGTCCGAGCTAATCATTCCCTCATGTGAACTTGTCCACTAGAAAAGGTCCTGCAGCAACAATAAGTACATCCTCTAGGGTTTTATAAGTCACAGGGATCATAACATGTAAATAACATCCAATAATTAAATTACCCAAACATGTGCATCAAACCCCCCTTAACCTAGATAAATGCTCAAAGACGTTATGCAATTTGACAAGTTAGGTTTGGAGAAGGTCTCAGGGTGTCCTATTGGGATAACCTCTCTCAAGTTTGGGGTGTTTCCCAGGTGGGATCTAGTCCAAGTCATGTAAGTGTATGAGGTGGCATGGGGTACATGTAATAACAGGGAAATGTAAAGTCTTACCTGTGGGTGCCTTTGTGGAGGGTGAGTTTCACCTTGTCATAGATGCAATTGTTTCCTAACCCATTCATTGCCTTTTAATATTAACTTTATTTCTTTTTATATTTTTCTCTTGTGGGATCTAGTCCAAGTCATGTAAGTGTATGAGGTGGGATGGGGTACATGTAATAATAGGGAAATGTAAATTATTACTTGTGGGTGCCTTTGTAGAGGGTGAGTTGCACCTTGTCATAAATGCAATTGTTTCCTAGCCCATTCATTGCCTCTTAATCTTAACTTTATTTCTTTTTATCTTTTGGTCTTGTGCTTCAAGGGAATAGTTGAGGGACACTATCATGGCTTGATGACCAGAGGTGACAGCGTTATCCACAAACATTTAATGAAAATGAGAAGGTTGGCTCGCGATGAGACCCCATTTCTCTTAGCTATGCCACCAAGAGCCACTACCCTATTTTGGTGACCATATAGGTGGTAGTGTCATATCGCTATATGCCCATGGTCATAATAGGTCAACTTGTGATGAGACCTCCTATCCATCAACTAGTACCTTGAGTGTTTATGTATCTTATGGGTCCCCTTTTCTTACTGAGAAGCTTTTCATTGATTTCTCGGGGATTGTTATTGGATTAATCGGTAAATGTGGACATAAACTGATCTTCCTAGATCCACCTAGATCTAGAACAAAACAAGACAAGACATGATGCTTTCCCTAAGCTCTAATAATTGAATTTAATATCAACAAGAGACGAGCGACATATCGTTTAAATATTGCTTCCTTGTATGTTTTTTGTTCTCTCTCCACTCCGGTGCTCTTGTGATATTGGACCTGCAAGGGAACACAAACCAACCAAAGTGAAAGCAACAATAGTGTATTCAATGAAAACTTATGTATGTGATCAAGGAATCATACAATAAAATGAGAATGGTTTTATGGGAAAGAAACATGTCACTACATTATATTAAGTAAAATTGGAAGATACGACCAAACAACCTTGATGTTGCAAGGTCCCCTTTCAATGGCCCTTTGCTCCAACACACACACTTGCTCCAAACTTGCATGAAGAAGATCCACAATAACTTGATGAACTAAAATGAATCCCTCAAGCATGAACTGAAGTAGAATTCCTCACACAATTCTTAGCCTATTTTACCTTCATTTACTTAGCCTTTTCCATGAGAAATCCCTCTTCATATAGGGGAAAGCGAGATGGTTAAAGAGATTAGGATGATCCCACCAAATCAGAGAAGTGAGTAATATCCCATCTATTCAGAAGCCACCTCTTCTTCTAGAAGATCCCCTTCTAGAACTTTCGTGAACCTCGACCTTTTCTTAGCCTTTTTTCATCGTCACACCCTAGCTATAGGACATCTTGCGACGACGTCGCAAACTAGTTTCAGGGAAGAGGGAAACAATCAAGCATCACCACATCTTGCGTATAGTGCAGCCTGTGGTGATCTTCTTTAATAAGGTTTTTTAGAAGAGGAAGCCAGTCACTTTTCTTATGAAGGAAGGCTCTTTTGGGAACATGAAAACATGTTGTAAAAGGATCATTGGGGTGACCAAAATAATGTGTAACAGAATTCCCCCCAAAGTATGAGGCTGTAACTCGTGACAGCTGAAATACTTTGTAGAATGTGTGTGTGTTGGAAATAAGGAGTGCACCATTCGAGAACCTGCAAACAACCAAGCATATGCATAATATCATACCATTTTTGAGGTCGGCATTCCCATGCTCAGACTACAAGTGATTTAGATCATAAATGTTAGTCATGGACACCAATCATACACTATGGATCCATGTCACCAAGAATACATTGTGTATCTATGCTCTAGAAAACTCAAATTTGGACATAGCCACAAGACATACAAAGTGGATCTATGTGTCAATACAAATCATAAATACTCCATCGCAACCTGGACCAAAATGATGAGATCCAGGGTCTTCAATCCCTCCATTCGTAAGTATGAATCTAGCCATACAATTACAGGTGTTGAAGTCGAACATGGTAGAAACCACTTGATTACCGACCCTCGATGAAAACTGTTAACAAGTGCGAGGGAAATCACCATTGATGTGAATGACTCCCAAGGTACCTTAGTACAATCCAATGAATGTGAATAAATGAGTTGAAGTCGAACACTCGATGGAATCTTTTGATCAGGGGTCAATGATGTGAATCCACTGTCGAAAGTGAAGAAATATACCATTGAGGCATGCAGACTCTAAGGTACTAAATAATTTCTAAGTCTTGTTCCCAGATAATGAGTTGAAGTCGACAAGAACAGAATCATCACAAGAGGGCCTTGATGTATCCCCCATCAATGACATGAAATATGTAACATATTTAAGGTAGATCAAAGTATGAAAATGATTTGAAGCTGACACAGGGAAGGCCGACATGGTAGGAATTTATAACTGCAGATGGCCGACTCGATAGAGGGATTTTTTAGGGTTGGACTTCTATTGAACATATGAATGACACAAAATTGGTCTTGGAAGCATTGACTCAAGGATGACCCAAGATATGAGCTTGTGGAAGGACAAATGAGAGACAAATGGATTTCCCAACCCGAATACAATGATGAAGGGGGTGTCATGTTCAAGAGCGACTATTACTACCACTAACACAAATACAGAGACACATTTCTTTCCCAAATTTTCCCCCACCATTTATGGCGAGTACCTCTTTATTTTTATGCAAGCTTGAGGAGGATACCATATTCTTGTTGATATAATCTCATCCTTTAGATGAGTCCCTTGAAGTATTTTTAACGAACCTTAAGAAGGAGAGGTTTGGTCCCATACGGGCCTTTCGATGTTTGTTTAACGAGTCCAAAGAGAGAAAACTAATGGGTTTTTCATGTTTTAGAGAGTATGAAAAACACTTAAAGAAAACTCCACAAGGTCCTTTTTTGTAAATTAATCCGATGAGGCCAAAAAAGTGATAATCTATCGCTTGTAAGATTTTTTCTTCAAATAATTTTACGAGTGTGAAAAGAACAAATTTGCTTGGCATTCTTTTCATGTTTAGAGAGTTTGAAAAGAGCTTAAAGAGAACTCTAGAGGGTTCATTTTTCGTGTAACCTTTACGAGTCCGAAAAAGTGATAAAAGTCTACTTGATTGCGTTCTCATTGACTTATGAGCACGAGAACAAACAAATATTGAGCTTTAGGTTTTTCCTGAAAAACCCAAAAAGTATATGTACATGTGACAAATGTAAAAACAAACCAAAAATGTATCTGTGTTTCATCGTTTTCACTCCTATATTTCTCTCCTGCGAAAAATCATACACTTGCAATGTCGTTAGAACATTAGGGTTTAGGTGAAATGCATAAAATAATAAAAAATATAAATGGAAAAGTGAAAAAGTTAATAAATATGGGTAAAAACTTCTTTTTTACCATTCCATTGTTATTCCACCCAAACCTGGTTCCAAAACCCCCATTTTACCTCAAACTTCCACTGCGGATTACAGGAGGCACGATCAATCATTTTGCGAATGGTCTTCGTTGAATAGGTAATATTCTTGTCCTCTTCACTTTCCTTATATCGTGCCCTGCGGTGATCCAGGTTTTCTGCAAGTGACCCTATGGTTGGCCTATGGTGATCCCTCACTGTGTGGATGCCTTCGCTCACAGCATGCACAACTCAAAAACTTCTTAAGAGATGTTTAGCCAATAAAAATCTCCAGGGAGGAAAATAAAGATACTTGTGGTTCCAATGCAGGTTTTTGACAGTCAAAATGTTGGAATGGAGGGAGAGAGAGCATGAGGACGAGGATTAATTCACCGAGAATGACCCAGGAATAGTTAATGCCCTTTGACAGTGTGGGCTGCTAAAATTCTTCAAGATCCAGGGCATCAGGGCCCAATTGAGGTTGCTCGAATATTCAGTCCACATGTGGGATGTGGACCAGCAGGTATTTCATGTGGGAGCCCACATAATCACTCTA
Organism: Picea engelmannii; assembly: GCA_009831015.1. NCBI lineage: Eukaryota > Viridiplantae > Streptophyta > Pinopsida > Pinales > Pinaceae > Picea > Picea engelmannii. The sequence continues at coordinate 1,112,325 of ML785630.1, read as the reverse complement.
GATATCGAGGATATCTATTTTTTGATGGAGTTGTCTTGTCATGGATTCTGTGTGACATTGACAGGAAACAGGGGTGGTGGTTTGCCGATGAATGAGTACATTCAGAAATATTGTGTACTAGATGCTAAGAGACGTAGCGGTAAGGTTGCTATTAGGGAGGTCCAGGACTTACCCCTACAGACCATCCTTTTCACCATATCATGTATGGCGAAGAGTACATATCCTCATAGGACTCTTCATAGCTACTTTCAGTATGCAGTGGAGTGCATGGAACCCCGCATCTTTAACTAGTGTGGCGGGGTTCTTAGGAGCATGAAAAAACAATTGACCAAGTGTAAGAAAGCTGACCTAAAATAGTTTGGATATAGGTCGATTTCGGTGTCCTTCTTCCTGGAGTAGGTTCCACACTTGCGCCTATAGGTAGAGTGGGGCATACCGGCCCCATAATATCCAAGAATGAAGAGGTGGTGTGACCTCATGGATCAGCATGTGACTGGTCCTATCGTCAAATATAATGACATGTTTTTCGATTGGTTGAGGCCCCAGATGCTTATGGTAGATGACTATGCATATGCTGGATTGGACTTTAGAGTTGATCCAGACTTGGTTCTTCTTGAAGGTTCTCAATGGGGGAACTTAGGTAAGAAGCACATTTTTCTTTTATAATGTTTTTGTAATTTTAAATATGAAATGTTTTTATGTTCTTAATCCGATGACTAATCAAAAATCTCTTTGACAATGCAGACATGGGACCTCACCGACCTCCAGGTTCATCCCCCATCTAGAGGCGAGGGGAGAGATTTGAGGTAGCAGTATTAGCCATTGTTGAATACAAGGCTATAGAGAAAAACTTGGAGGGGTTGACGATGGATGTCCTGGATACCTCTATTGATGAGATCCCAAGACATTACCAGCGCCACACAATGGGTGTATCTGCTTCTATCAATCAAATGCTCCGTAGAGTAGCATGGGAAGTTGTATGTTATCGTGAGAAACATCTTTGATGATATATTTGTATATGAATCCATGTGCTTCACATTTTTGATAGTTTGTTTTTCGGACAAAAACACTTTTTGTAAAACTTTTATCATTCTATATATATGAGGCTTCTACCGGATTACTTGATTTATATACAAAATGTGATTGGATTTATAAGTGTCTCAAATGTATGTCTAACACATAATTAACTAATGCATTTGTTAATGTATTTAGTGTAATATTCCTCGGCCAAACCAATTGTAAATGTAAATTCAAATGTACTTAAGCTTGTGAGTTGTTTGATATCATTTTTGTATGCACCTTTCGTGACATAGTGGCCGCATGTACTGCGTAGTAAAATGATGTAGTGTGCACATTCCAGGATACCACGCACAACATATTAAGTGTGCATTGTATTGAGGACCGCAAGCCTTTGTGTATATGATGTGTTTTATAGGCTTGTGAGCCAGTTATTATAAGTTGGGATGCTTATGTTTTGAATTAGTCTAGAGATCCTAGATGTTAAAGGCCAGTGCGCCTATTTTTGTATATGTCTCATGATTAATATAAAATATATCGTTGCGCACAGACTGACCACGATAAAAGAGTATGGGGGACTAAACTCCACTAGTTAGAGAAAGGGTGGGGGATAAAATTTAAGGAAAGGACTAAGCTAGGGAGCTTAAGCCAAAAAGGAATATGATATTAATATTTCTTAAAGTATAAATTATGGATAATTATTTTATCCTAAGTTCCAAATTTGGGGACAAGTGGGCCAAAGTAGCTCCCAACATGACAAGTGTCAAGTTGGGCACATGCATACATATTGTTGGGACTTAGTTCATTTCCCAACATTCTTTCCATCATTCCTTCCATCATTCATTCATCCAATCAATCATCCATGAGCATGCACACACCCATTGAGTTATCCTTCATATCTTCATGACTGTACCTGAACCTGTATCTAGAGCCATTTTGTGTTGGTGAATCTGGTTAGCTTGGGAGTTGGACTGAAGAAGCGGGTTGTCAAGCCCGTGGGATATTGAAGAGGCAGGTTGTTAGTATCGTGACCAATTCTCTGAGTGAGAGAATTACTGGGAATTAATTTCATGAAGGTGCTAAACTACAGCTACAGTGCTCTGAGACTTCTTGTTCGACCTATTACTGAAGCCCAGAAAGGAAGTGGGGAAGTCGAAGGACTGTTGAACAGATAAGGGGCACACTTCCTGGGTGGGACAGGCATGTGGCGAATGAGGGACTGTAGGTTTTTAGTTTGATTTGGCACCTGAGACAAATTTGTTCATGTTGTCCATGAGCCATTAGCCTAGTTAGGAATCCCTTTACCCAGGTAGAGTTTAGTCCTAGCTCAAGGGTGACTCACTGTTGAGAGTTATGAACAGTGTGGTCTAAGGCTGGGAGGTTCATGGAAGGTCTGCACACGGTTTGTGATATTCTTACAAAGATAAGTGCCAATTGTGTGATAAATTTACATGATGCATTGTTATTTACGTGTTTATTTTTATGGGTTTATCTTATGCACAGTTATAACTGTTTGTATGTTTATGGGTATTTCCTATATATGTTGCATGTATATGTTTACATTTATTTCCGTGTGAATCTGTGCATTTTTAGATGTATTTGTATGTTTAAGTTTTATATATATGTTTCCACAAGAGCTCTGTGTGTATATATATTTTAATTACATGCAGTGCGAAAAATTCATGTGGCATAACTTAGTTGGGTGTTGGGTATGTTACAATATGTTCCGCAGTGAGAGAATGAAAGTGTTCTCTCATGTATCGTAGCCCGGCCTGGGTGGTCGGGGACACTACATTTAGACATCTAGGAATGTGTTGATATTCATTGTAATCAAAATGACGCTCCAAGAGGCGAATTCATAAATATACCCTTAACAAAGTAGAACTTCAGATAGCGTAGACATTACTCAATAGTAGTACTACTAACTGTGAATCGAGTCATATGACAAGATGATAAGTTCCAAGTGAAACAACGTCGGTCAACAAGTCAATGAATGCACTGTATTCCGTGATATTGTTGGTTACAGGACCAAGGCAAACACCATGTAGACTGATTAATTTATTCGTAGGTGCGTAGATTTCCCAAGTAGAAAATGCTAGGTTCTGAGTACTACGACTAGCACCATCAGCGAAGCCAATGTAGGGTAGCAAAGACACCGACATCTGGAAACCAATTACATTACAAGGCAAGCAGTTGGGGATTCAAAACCAAACAACGAAAAAGCACACCAAAGTAGCACACAAGAGTATGATACAATAAAAATATAAGCACTCATGCAAAAATGACTTAAGCATAGTACTTCTTCAAGTAAAGCCCATTTTTGGGTTCACTCAAAGGAATGCCATCATAATCCACTAACTCATAAGATCCCTTCTCCAACACTTGTTTGACAATATAAGGGCCTCACCACATAGCCTCGAATTTTCTGACCCCTAGTAAATCATGGTCTTGTTCGTAGAGGAGAACTAGATCACCTTCAAAGAAAACACATGGCTTGACATGTTTTTCGTATTGGGATTTAACACGTTTTTTCTGAGTTTCAATAACCAGGGCGGCATCATGATGAGTTTCATCTAATTGCATCAGGTACAATATAAGTTCCTCTTCAACAAAGGTGTTTGGGAGAAGTTCAACGGCTAGTTTCAAAGATGGTATCTCACATTCAATCGACAAAACCACTTCGATACCATAAACTAACTAGAAAGCTGTGAACCCGGTGGCAGTCTTGACAGATGTCCGGTAGGCCCATAATGCTAAAAACAACATCATGTGCCAAATTGTCTTATGAATTCCTATCATCCATCGAAGCATAGTAATAAGGACTTTATTTATCGCTTCGACCTGGCCATTGGCCTGTGGATAATAGGGGGTTGAGTTTTCATGCCGAAGACCCAACTTTTCAGTAAGTTTGAACATCATGAAATTTCAAAAATGACTACCATGATCAGTAATGATAGCTTGGGGGACACCAAACCGAGTAATGATATGATTGAATATGAACAATGCTGAAGTTTTCCCAATGTTATCGAATGTAGGGATCACCTCGGCCCATCTAGTGAAATAATCCACAACTATAATGATGTATCCATGCCCCCTGACAGAGTGAGGGTTACATGTCATGAATTAAATGCCCCATTTAGCGAACAGTACGACATAAACTATAGGGTGTAAAGGAGAAGGATGAGATCTTATCTTGTTATTATAGGTTTGGCAAGCATGGCAGTTTTGGATGGCAGTAATACAGTATTTAAACAAAGAAAGCTAGAAGTACCTTGCTCGTAAGATATTTTGGGCAGTGGAATACCCAGACATATGAACACCACATTCTACAGAGTGACAATCATTCAAAGCTTTCTCATCCTCGTCGTAGGTGAGACATCGTCGAAAAATAGAGTCAATACCACGGCAATAAAGAGTATCACCAAGAATGATGTATTGACAGGCTTGATACCGTATACGACGACGGTATGGACTAGAAAGGTTGGGCTGGAAAGTTTGAGTCTAGAGATAGATTATAATATTTATGTACCATATGTCATCAGAACTTATCAGAAAAAGGGATTCGTCAAGTAAGAAATCCTCTGCCAAATTTTATGTCTCAATGGAGGGAAGGTCACATATTAGTTCGGTGAAAACCAAAGATTTCTTAGACTTAGCGTGATCGAATTCTAAGTCAAACTACTGAAGAATCACTATCCACTTGGAGTAATTTCCCCCCAGCAATTTTCGAGTGAGGATATGTTGCATGGGGTTGTAATCAGCAATAATAGTGGGCCTGCATAATAGGATATAATGACGAAAACGTTGGACAGCTTGAACAACTGCCAAGGCTAGTTTCTCCACATCTAGGTATTTGGCTTTGGTGGTCGTGAGACTCTAAATCAAATAGTAAATCACATGTTCATCTTGTGAATCATATTCCTGAACTAAAACCATGGCAATGGTATAGTCCGAAGCAACGAGGTAGAGGAAATAGTCTCGACTATAATCCAGTGGGAAAAGCAGTGGTATACAGGTTAAGGAAAGTTTCAAAGCTTCGAAGGCTTTGTTGGTAGTATCGTCCCATACAAACTCGTGACCCTTCTTTAACAGTCGAGTAAATCCTAGCGTTAACTCGACATAATTGGGAATGAATCGACACAAAAAGTTTGCCTTCCCTTGCAAACTTTGAAGTTGGCGTAGTGTGGAAGGAGGAGATAGATTAAGGATAGCCTCAACCTTCAATGGGTCCACCCTAATTCCATGAATTGACACAATAAAACCCAGAAGTCGGTCGGACTCCACACAAAAAACACCTTTGCGTGGGTTCAAACGTATACAATAGAAACGACAGCGAAGGAAAATGGCTCAAAAATGGGTCGGGTGATCTTGGCGACGCATGGAATGCGTTGGTAGATCATCGAGATACGATTGGACGATGTGCTTGATATCATGAAAATCATAAGACATGGTGCGCTAAAAATTTGCACCAACATTCTTCAAACCGAAAAGTAGTTTCCAGTAGGAAAAGGTACCCCAAGGATAAATGAAAGCAGTCTTGTGTTGATCCGCGGGTAAAATATTAATCTGATTAGAGCCAGAGAAACCATCCATTAAGGAGAATATTTCGCTCCCAGCGCAATCGTCAACGATATGGTCAATGAAGGGGGTTGGATAATTGTCCTTAGGACAATCTTTATTGATATCCCTATAATCAACACATACACGGATCATGCCTTTTTTTGTATTTACCAGAACCAGATTGGATACCCAATCAATTAAAGCCATGGGATAGATAAAGCCAGCCTTAAGAATTTTTTCAACTTCAAGATTGATAACAACAAATTTACGAGGGTGGACCGGGCGAAGTCTCTACCAGACGGGTTTAGCGTCCGGGTAGATCTTAATTTCATGCACAATGATATCAGGATCAATACCTGACATCTCTTCATAGCTCCAAGCGAAAACGTCATGAAATTCTTGAAAAATGGATTTATAAGTGGTGACCTCATCGGTGGAACATGAGGCTCTGATGTGAACATTTTTTATGACTCCAGGTTTAATGGATATGTCAAGAGGAGTGGTGGGTGAAATGTTACTCAGGTTCCCTTCATATAGCATGTCGTGTGTTGACTTGGGAACAAAGGAAATGACAACAACGGTCGACGGAGTTGAAATCCGTTGGTAACTCTTCATGGTGTGTTGCTCTAGGAAGATAATGGAACGATGATGTCCATTGTGCCATGGGGTGTCTTCCATAGACATGACTGACATGATAATCTCATTGGTAGGAAAGATCACATGAAATGGATCGAGAAATGAATCATAGAGAGAGGGAGTAGAAGGGCTTGCCGATTGAATGGCCTGATAAGCGGATTCAATTGGACTTAAGGGAATTTGTTCACCATAGCAAAGATAATCACCAGGGTTAGGTACTATCCACGGTTCATGATACACAGGGGTTTTGCAAACAGAGGTGGAAATCATGTTGATTGAGGCAACAAAAGGAGGTGGAATATCAGGTGGTGGGATTAGGAATCTACCCATCAAAGTGGAATCTTTTAGAATATCCACACCGACATTCTCGTACCCAGGAGGTGTCTTTGAGATAAAGGGTACATTGCTAATATGAGAATCAGAATTAAAAAAGGCCAGTTGGTCTATAATAATGACCTTTCCTTAGTGTGGAAAACGTACTACACGAAAAAGGGTAGACACAACTGCCAACATAGAATCAATCCAACTGTGGCCAAGTAAGAGGTTATAATCAAGAGGCGCATCAAAGACCTCAACCTCGACATTGACGGATTTTCCTTCCAACGTAATAGACAACGAGGGAAGAACATTGTAGGGTTTAAAACCAGAACCATTGAAGGCCTTAAGTGTGTTGTGTGATTCAGTGAGGGGAGGAGAGACAATGGATTTCGAACAAGTAATAAACATAACGCACGTTGAGTCTCCCTCGTCAATAACGGTTCTACAGATATTCTTTTTCTCTACAACAACTTGGATCTGAAAAACTAACTGAGGAGGTAGCCTTGGAATGTGATCTTCCAGGTCAAAGATTATCAAATTTTTATCTGTGGGATCAATTCCACCAATGGCCTTTAACAGTGCCTTTCGTTGAGTAGGAAAACTTTGAAGGACTTCGAGAGCTGACATCGTGGAGGGTGCTTGCGCAAGGTCTTCTACAATATTGTAGTTTTGAGAAGAAAGCACATGAGGATTAAAAGAAGACTTCTAAACAACGCCCTTTGGAGGAGGGTGGAGAACTGTATCAAGACCCAGTCGTTTAAGATGAAGAGGACCATTGGGAGGTGAATTTGAGGGAGTCAGTTGAACCAACGAAGGTGGAAAATTGTACTTTATCCTTTGAAGGAGAGTAATATTTTCCCCGAGTTGCGATTGCAATGTTGTTCCATTTAGAATCACCAGTACACATAAGAACATATGAAGTGGTGGAAGGATAAGGTTGGTCATGAATGACCAATTGGGCCTGCTGTTGAGAAGGGAAAGGTTGTGACAAAATGACAGGTGTGGGAGGCTTTCGGGTTCCTTGAGGGAATTTAGTGACCTTAGCAAGTCTTGGACAGTATTTCGTGTAGTGATCGTCACGACAGATAAGGAAAGGATATCGAGGTTTGTGCTTATCCTTATCATCAGCAGGTTGTGTTTTGAGTTTTTCAGATTGCAGATTATTATTTTTATCCTTCTTATTCTTACCCTTTCATTTTTCTTGATTTATTTTTACTGGCAGGGGTATACTGAACTGAATTAACCTTAGAAGTTTTGCTAGTGGAAATATTAGGAGTCAGAGCATCTTGAACATTAGAATCATTAGATTTGGGGTTGGAATGCATGGATTGAGCTTCCGCATGAAAGGTGCCAATCACACCATTAACAACATGAGAAGTTGTTGGGGTTGTTGAGGTAGCGATGGTAGAAGGGAGAGGAGTGTCAGGGATCAAGTCGTAAAGTGTGTATGTTTTCGAATAAACAAGATCCAGGTATTGAGCACGACTAATTGTTTTCTCTTCAGTGACAACTCCACCCATGGAAACATCATGAGCGATTTTACCAATGAGTGATTTGGTGAACCACTCATCCAATAATTGATCATGAAGATCGATTTTGATCAAACGTCATCTTCTTCTCCACTCATGAATGTGATCAGAAGTATGAGTGGCAAAATATTGCTTAAAGGAACTCAAAATTTCGGTTCCTGTCTCATAACAAATTGGCAATTGGTAATGCGTGAGGAAAACCATGGCTAGGGTATTAAAGTCGTGAAAGAAGCCTCATGGTAATTCAATGTACCACTTTTCTTCTGAACACGTGAGAGTTCGCTGGAATATTCATAACCTAATGGAGTTGTCCAGCAATGAGTTAGACGAACACCAAAGGTGGAAAGTCATAACATGACTTTTTGGATCTTCTCCCAGTCGACCATCAAACTTGGGAATATCGGATGGTAATTTGGTCGGTATGACAAGCCAATGGGGAAAATGTAATATAGGATCATTCAAGATCCTAGAAAAAACGAGTAAATCCAAAGTGGATAGAAAAGGCAACTGCCTATTCACTTGAGGATACTGGTGACTTTGGGGAGGAAGTCCCATCGGTATGCCAGTACGACCGTAAGAAGTCTGCATGTAAGTAGACAGTCCTGACAGATTCGTTTGGGGAGGATTTTGAGGCATGTAGCCGGCATGGTTCGGTTGAGTTGGAATGTTTCCTTGGGAAGGAACATTCGACTAGAAGTGTGAACCCCAAGTAGAATTCAGGGAACCTAAATATGGTTGGCCAAGATTGGGAGGTACAAAAGATTTAACTTGAGAATGTTTCCCCCCAAACGGTTGTGAATTTCCTTGGAGAGGAAGAATCCAAGGTACATGTGTAGTTTTCCCATAAACTGAGTTATGAGTGCCAACATGGGGTTGCCCCCCAAATTGAGGTTGGGCTCCATATTGAGGTTGTATGCCAATATGGGGTTGCCACCCGACCTGAGGTTGTGTCCCAAATTGAGGTTTTCCCCCAACTTGTGGTTGTGCCCCAGTCTAAGCTTGTCCTCCAAAAGGAATCTGAAAACCAGAAGTGATTGACAGACTAGTGCCCCCAGGTGGGTTGGAGCCACTAAGGCCAAGATAATTATCCCCTCCAAACAAAGGTCGAAGAGGGACATACAGCCCTTCGGAAGGGTTCTGGGTAGGTGTGGAAACAAAAGAAGCAACAACATTATACCTAGGAGGAACAAAAAATATTTTCCCTCTGGATGGATTCTAGGTAGGGATGACGATGGAAGTATTCAAAGTGTGATACCTAGGGGGAAGTGATGGGATAGGTCTAGAAGGAAGTGGTGTTTCCAATGGGATCTTGATTAACCACCACATTCCCAATAGGAATAGTCGTAGTGTGTGGAACCATAGTAGAATGGGCCACCTGGAGAGAAACGGTTGAGCCATGACCAACTGACTGTGTGTCTGGAATGACAATGATATTGCTGGTTGTACCAGAAAAGTGGTCTAAAGGTACCTTGTAGGTAACAAACATTTTGGGAAGTTTTGATAAAATAGGTGAATTAGGACTCGCTCCTAAGTTGTCGTAAAGATCTCACACAGTGCGAGGCGGGGTTCTAAATGCTTCACTAGAAAGAGGGGGATTCTCTACTCCAAGGCCTGCGCCATGTCTGATAGGTACTTCAAAATTTTCATCAACAACTATTTCTCCAGATGAGTTCATCCGGAGCATACATGGATTTCGTATAACACTCAATGCAGAATTGATGGGGAGGCAAAAAGGCTCTAAGGAATCTGAAATAATTTGAAATCCTTCCAAGGAGTGCGTGCTTCCAACTTTTGAAGCAATTTTGTGATCGACCACTCCCTCGAGAGAGCCTTCCGGTGAGTTAGGAGGTAAGGGTTGGTAATCTTATGGATTTTTCGGGGGTAACCCTTGCATCCTACATGAATGGATAAGGTCGATGTTGCTCGATCTAAGTAAAGAACGGAATAAATCTATGGCCAACCAGAAAAAACAAACAACACTCACTAATAAAATCTAGGAATCAAACAAAGCAAACAAAACCTTCTTATTTCGAAGTCACTACTTGGTGATAAAATCCAATGTCATGAAATCAAGACAAGAAGGGGTTGGGATAAGCAGGTGGAAATGTTACGTTGACGACCTGCTTAACGGACTTACACCCTGGTGGAAGCTCCCACACATAATCATGGGTATAACCTCCAAGGAGCCCGAGTGAGTTTGGCCAACATCAATTCTGGGTACCATGAAGACTTGCCCCTTGACAGTCACCTCGTGTAAAGACCCTAAAGAAATAGGCTACTAATGTTACCAACTACAACAGTGATGCCTGGGGAAACAATCAACAGTCTGATCCATGTGCAAAGGAAGGGTATCTAGCCCAAAATCAAGTTGAAAACATTCCACTCATCATTGTGGGTATACCTTCAAGCGACTCCCATAATACACGCAATCTCTACACCAAGACCAACAAAGCAGGGTGAGTATCTTTTCCAGTCTCAATGAGACCTCAGGTTTGACCCTTGTGTGAGAAGGGCTTCCCAGGACAAAATGTAGCAATTGGATTTGAACTCTCCCTATCACAAGATACTATTGTGTGTTTTGATTCTTTGGAGAGTGTACCTCACAACCTATTCCAAAGCGTTATCCTAGCTAATGTTGGTGTAAAATATCCCTAGAAAATAAAAGTTACTAATTAAATTTTAGATTTACGTTGTATTCTAGAGGTTGTTGCTTACTCAAAAGGGAGATGGAAATGAAACCAGCGTCGTATGAGACCTTGACCCAATAATATTCAAGAAGAGATGAATGATGCAATCTTTCAGTTCAATGAACCCTAATTACAATAGGGAGAAGGTTTTTCTTTTGAAGCACAAAAGCTACGAAATGCAATTTCTTTTTCTTGAATGAACACAATTCCAAACAATCATAAGGTATCAAATTTCCCAATTTTCTCTCTTTAAAAAAAAATTGAATGCAATTTTTTTTTCTTATGAGCGATTACTAAAAAGAATAGATGAATTTAATTCTTCCTTTCCAAAACCAAATCAGAGGTATAAGGAAGAAGGGAAAATGTAATCAAAGAAAATAGATACACTCAACAAAATACCCAAATCAAACTTTCAATGAAGATAAAAATGAAGATGACAAGAAAGTGTTTCTCCAAACGTAAACGAAAATATCTTTCCAATCAATAAGCAATCTAGAAAATGTAAAACAATCCAAAACTATAACCAACTTAAAGAATTTTCATCAATCAAGAACTCGGATCTAGATTCAAAGATTATATCCTTGTTGACAAAAATAAAAAAGTAAAAAGCTTGCAAAATGACAAAGAAAGACTTTAAATCCCTGAAAACCATTCAACTTCAAGTCTTAAACTCAGAAAACAGCCAGATACTGGCACCAAAATTTCATTCCAGGTGATCAAAGCAAAATTGGGTGATAGAAGACAAAAACTCCCAAAAAAACAAATCCTACAGGAAATTTCGCAGCTCAACAGTAAGGTACAGTGTGGCAAAAAGAGGTCTCCGTAGGCTAACTATAGGACAAAATGTGACGATCCCACACTAATTTATACAGGCAGGGTGTGGCGATCAAGGAACGTCACAGGCTGTATATGGGGTATAGTGCGGCGATATCTATAAATAAGGAAAAATTGGACAAAGGACAAAGAATCTAAATGAACTTTCAGACCCAGAGAGTCTAGATGGATCACCCACATACTCAGAGACTGGATTTAAACGAAAGGATGTAGGCAAAAAGAAAATGGACAACAAAAGACCAAAAACAAGTCATATCCCCAGTATGGTCGCCAATTTTGTTATTGGATTAATCGGTAAATGCAGACATAAACTGATATTCCTATATCCACCTAGATCTAGAACAAAACAAGATAGGACATTATGCTTTCCCTAAGCTCTAATCATTGAATTTACTATCAACAAGAGACGAGTGACATACATTTAAATATTGTTTCCTTGTATATTTTTTGTTCTCGCTCCACTCCGGTGCTCCTGTGATATTGGACCTACAAGGGAACACAAACCAACCAAAGTGAAAGCAACAATAGTATATTCAATGAAAACTTATTTATGTGATCAAGAAATCATACAATAAAACGAGAATGTTTTTATGGGAAAGAAACATGTCACTGCATTATATTAAGTAAAAGTGGAAGATACAACCAAACAACCTTGATGTTGCAAGGTCCCCTTTCAATGGCCCTTTGCTCCAACACACATAGTTGCTCCAAACTTGCATGAAGAAGATCCACAATAACTTGATGAACTAAAATGAATCCCTCAAGCATGAACTGAAGTAGAATTCCTCACACAATTCTTAGCCTATTCAACCTTCATTAACCTTAGCCTTTTCCATGAGAAATCCCTCTTTATATAGGGTAAAGAAAGATGGCTAAAGAGATTAGGATGATCCCACCAAATCAGAGAAGCGAGTAAGATCCCATCTATTCGGAAGCCACCTCTTCTTCTAGAATATCCCCTTCTATAAATTTCGTGAACCTTGACCTTTTCTTAGTCTTTTAGCATCGTTGCACCCTATCTATAGGACAGCCTGTGGTGACGTCACAAACCAAGTTTTAGGGCAGAGGGTGGTGATCAGGCATCGCCGCATCCTGCGTATAGTGCAACCTGCGACAATCTTCTTTAATAGGATTTTTAAGAAGTGGAAGACATTCAATTTTCTCATGAAGGAAGGCTCTTTTGGGAACATGAACACATGTTGTAAAAGGATCACTGGGGTGACCAACATAATGGGTAACAGGGATCCCTGGGCAAAGAATATCAAAGGTTTCAACATTGGATTTTAACTCTTTCCAACTACTTTTACCATCTAGGCCTTTATCCCCTTCTTCCCATGAGGTAAGGTACAACCCTTCCTAGTGTATCCAATCCCATTGCCCAAACAAGCGTAGGGGAGATTATTGGATTAAAGATGGAAAGTGGTAAGTATGGAGGAAACAGACGATGAATTTTCACACACCCACCCAGTGGAAACCCATCCTAAAGGGAAATCAACTTACTAGGGAACCATGTCACCCTTCCAGGTATGAACGAGGAAAAGAGCATAATTTCCAAGAAAATGTCATGAAATGAAGAAGGATTCAATATAACATATTCAAGTGCTTCAGAAATCAAAGTGATACATACCATGATACCTAGAGTCATTACCTCATGGAGAAAGACACACTACTACTTCAGGACCAGGCCGATGGCATGGATACCGTCGTTGGTGAGAAATGGACTGCACTAAAGAAAAGAGGGGCCCTCTGAGACCATGTTCAAGTCATTCGACTCTCAGTACTCCATGTCTAGGATCTGTGGCCTCGAGATGTGATCTCCTTAGCTATCCCTAGGCTAGGGGATAACATCTGGCTCCAACTTAGGTACATGTGCTCACCATAGAGCGCATGAAAACCTCAACATCTCTGGTATGACATGTTCTTGCTAAATCTTAACATAATATATCAGTAATCCTTAGGGTGGTGATATCACCCCTTTATCCATATATGATAAAAAGCATATCGATTCTAACATATGATTATGAGCATACATATATACATAATGAATCAAGACAATATGAAAATGAAACTACAACTATGCTAATCATGATATGAAAATGGTATATACAATGGATGCAAATGCCTACCTACCTCTACTTACCTATTGGTTGAATGCTAGGTGTAGTCATATAACCAGTGAAACCATCCTAGCAATACCTCATAATACCTTCCTTTGTGCTTCATCATAAACCAAAACAATGTCAAGTCAAGCACAAAAATAACATGAGTTAGAGAATACATCATATCATAGGAAATCATAAAGTCTAGCTCATGGAGGTAGGAGGGGGGGACAAAATTATGCCAAGTTACACTTCTAGGAAAGTGCTCAATCTTTTTTAGAAAGGGACCGTGAAAAATAAAAGGCCCAAAAGACTGACTCAAAGAGTCTGAAGGTTGGCTACCTTGGACGTCATCACATCCTGAGGTCTGGGAAGGGACTAGCAAGAACCTAGAGGATAATTGGCAATTTTTTTGGGGAAAGTTGAAATACTGAGATAACAAACTTCTTCTTAAGGTATTCAACCTACCCTTGAATTCTAAAAGAAGGCTCTAACCTAGAGAAAACTTGGGAAAAGGGACATGTTTCCCAACTGCATCCTTAGTGACATAACGATGTAAAGTAATCGAAGGGAGCTGGAAAACCTTGTCACAAGTATCCTTCTTTAGGAACACAACGTCCTTACCCTGATCAAGATCTGAGCACAACTGTGGTTGATAATCTTCTTCATAGAATAAATCCAAGTGCTCAAAGGAATACTCATCAAAATCCTCAAGGTATGACCAAAAATCATCAAGAGAAAACAAAATTGGGTCATCCTTGGGTGCTTGGAAAACATCTGCAACTACAACATCTTCTTATTTCCAAATGTCAAAATTAGTAGTAACTTCATATGATAGTTGTAAAGGAAACATTTGGAAATGACCCTCAATCTTGTAAATGGGATCCCCATCATACCCAATCACATCCCATTTACGTTTCCCGACATGTATGAACTCATCAATATTATCATCCATGTCATTACATTTATCATAACATGAAGGGCTTAAAACATCCAAGGGCTCCTCTCACACTTATTCACTTTCCAAATCACAAAACAAAGCATCTTCAAAATCTTGGAAAGGGAAACAACTTACCGTATTCGTTTCTTCTTGTGCAGGAGCGTTGAAGACTTGGATGACTTCATCAAATGGAAGAGCAAGCATTAGTGCTTCATCCTCATGAATTTCCCCTACATCTTCAGCTTCATAATACATATGGTCTAGCTCGTCCAAGGATTCCCTTTCTTCTTCACCTTTTGAATCATAGAATAAGGTATCGTCAAAAACCTGAAAAGTCGTCCTATTTTATTTTTACAAGAGGAATAGGATCTAGGATGGCTTCATCAGAGGGAGGAGCACACATTAATACTTCATCATCATGTTTGATATCTTCAAGCTCTCGCTCTTCAACCAGGTATTCATTATCCTCAATAGAAGCATGAGTAAATTCTTTCTCTTCCTCATGGGATTGGAAACCTTCATTAGGATCCCTCTCCTGCACCTCTTGTTGGTTGATGACTTGTTCCCTTCTTTCCTAGAATTTACTAACAAATATCTCCAGGGAAACTAATCTCTCCAGACTAAGAGTATCTGGGGTATATTTGGGGTCATCAACTTTGATTTCTGAAGTAAAGAGGTGTTCACCCTTGAATAAGGAAATATTTTCCTCGATTTGTATAGTCATGTGATAAGATTATTGGATTTTTCCTTGCCCTTTTTCACTAAGAAGAAACCTTAATTGCACTAAGAGTGCATTGGTATAGAGGTAAACGAGGTACTTGTATTGAGGACAATGGCTTCTAGGAATTTGTTGTAGCAAATTATCAAACCTAGTATGGAATTCCTTGACAATATCATTCTTAGTTTGTTTCATGTACTCAAGTATTTTTATTATCATGTGGATATATTCTAATTTAATACCCCATTTCTCGAGAAAGGTTTCTTCTAACTAGTCCATATATGTGATGCTAGCATCAAGGAGATCATTATACCATTCCCTAGCATTGCCATGAAGAGTGGCAGAGAAACGTTTCATTGCCAAATCTTCAACATCATCATTGATAGGGTGGAGTTGAAAGAAATCACAAAAATTATCCATGTGATCTTCAGCCCTAACCCCATCATTACTAGTGAATCTAGGGAGCCAATTTTCATACCTCGGAGGCATTTGTCAAGGGTAACCGGAAGTTTCACTCATATCTAAGGATTTAAAATTACCTGGGTCCCATTGAGAAGCCATGTTTGGCTTAATCATTAGTGGATTCGCCAGATAATCCTTCTATGGATCATCAAAGGGAAAAGAGGGAATCACCCTCAATGGAGTCACCAATTAAGCTTTGAAAAGTGAAAGGCTTTGAGAAAAAATATTACCAAAAAAGTGTCATTCGAGGAAAATTGACTCGATATTCCCCAACAACGACACAAAAAATGTTATCGCACAATCTATACTTTCCCAAATCCTAATGGAAAGTAGGCCTAGATTGACGTAACACGAAGGTAACCCTATCAATGTCACCCCAATAGGGTACCTCTTTCTCTTTAGGAAGAGGAAAACCTCACTCCAATGGAGGCGTCTCAAGACCTAGCTAGTTGATGAAGGGAAAAAGATATGGTGAAAACTCACCCTTCTCTCTAGGTCACTCAACAGAAGAAGTCACTTTGATGAAATTTAAAAGGACAAGAGGAAATGATAATGGTTTTGTACCTGCCCTTTACCAATGAAACATCAAGCGTTAGTAGCAACATTTATAATCAATGACTTCTTAAACAAATTATGTACTGCTTGAACAAATTACTATACAATGAAAGCTATATTACAGTAGCAACAATGTGTCTTGAAAGGTGCAAGTTATGATGACAAGGAAGAGTTACAATAGCCTTGCAAACTTGATAATGGTTTGTCACTCACACTTTTCAAGATAAATACAAGTCAATGAATGACTTAATTGGTTGTCCAAACATTTATAACAACATTAATTAATGTTGATGACATCAATGGAAACAACTTCAGAGAAGAACTATAATAAAGAAATAAGACATTAATTCAATACCCAATGGTTATGGTTTGCTTAGTGTTAGCGCTCTATAAACTTTGTTCGGCTGATAGAAAAATGACAGAGGTAATTGTTTCAACCAACTTTAGAGCTGGGCACTAGCTTGCTCAACTTAGAGAGGGCTCTCTCATGTCACTTGATGTTTCTTTGATAATCAGTGGCTAGATTTAGTTTGTTTTGGGGGTTTTTATAAAAAAAATTGGCCAATAAGAGGAGGGACACTCAGGGCTATGGAGTCAAAATTCTGAAATTGAATGAAAACATTGACTGGCCAATAGAACTCTCCAGAGGATAAAGTCTAAATGAGGCAATGAATCTGAGTTGTAAATTGAAATTTGCAAAGTGTAAGAGGAAAGGGGAAAAACAAGTAAATGCATCAGAGCATTAATAAAATGAATTCTGAATTAGTTAGGAAGAAATACACACAGTTTAAATTGTTTCAGCTGAGAGCATCAAGAGATGAATTCTGAGATTTTAAATATCCAATTTAAATAGAAGAAAATGTAAATGGAATAACAGATCACAGGAAATACATACAATGAAGGAAGACAAAGATCATATCACCATTGTTAGAATCTTTTCATAGAGACTTCAAAAGCTTCTGCATTTATATTCAATTCATCTTTAGAAAATTACAAATAGAGTTCGAAGCAACCAAAAAGGTGTCCTTTCACTTCTGCCCATACTTAATACATTCATAACCTCTATCATTTATACAATTTCAAGTTCCTTTATTTAGAAATTGATTACAATAGCTAAACTAAAATGTTTCAGCTTCTACAATGATTACAAATGACAGTTTTCAGAAAAAACGTTCCATGATCCCTGTAGATTCCTCTGACGCTCTAGCTCTTTCCTCTACTATGTTCTCTTTGACATGTCACTTATACTCTTTCAAATTTAATTCCATCTATCCATATTCTCATTAAATATTTGGGAATAATGTATTTGAATAAAAATAATTCCCAAATATTTTTCTATCCTGTAGAATTAAATTTCCATAATTTAATTCATGCCAGTCGGTTTTAAAACCATGTCTTGTTTTGCCCAATTCACCATTTCACTGTAAAAAACATTTATTGTTACCATTTCACTATGAAAACCATTTACTGTGTTATGTTTTTTTCCAATTTACCATTTCACTGTGAAAAACATTTACTGTGTCATGTTTTTTTCCAATTTACCATCTCACTGTAAAATACCTTTTATATTCTTCTTTTACTTCCGTAAAACCTTTGGATAAAGAATTATCCAAGTCTTCCTTTCACTTGCACATTCCCATTTAATTCCTTTCCATGGAAATAAACGTTAACTTCTTTGATTTGTAAAATGTGAATTTTACCTGTAAAACAATTTCACCGTGAGGAAGAATTTCATTTATTTGAAATTCCATAATCATTATTGAAACATACTCCTGGAAAATTCCTCACATAAACTATATGATAAATGGTGCATTTATTATATCGGGCTTCGGCTGGAGTGGTTTAATTCAAACTACTTTTCTCCCCGATATTCACCATGTAAAAACACGTGTCAATCACCAAAACCAAGGTACTTTCCTCGGCCGACCTTCACATAATTAACCTCCACGTTAATTCTATGCCCAATATGTATGTGCGCCCTCCATCCACTCTTTGAATTTTCCATATTATAAATCGAGATTAGTGCCCAAATTTGAGGTAATGCCATAAATTAAATATTGGATCAAATATTAATATAAATATTTTAATATAAAAATATTTATATTAATAATAATAAACACTTTTTCCAATTTCTAAGGACTTTGGGCATATGAGGCTTAACACATGAATTTGTGGATGGGATAAGGGTGCTTAATAAAAGGAATATTTTTTTATTTTCAACGGGAATATGAAATTAAGGGTAAAAATGAATGAAGTGATGGAACTGGGGGATTTAGCTAAGAATTTAGACTAGATATATGTTTGGGATATTTACCAAATTTTTGGCTCATGGAGGACATGAATATTTTGGATGATCAGTCGAGTGAAGGATTTAGGTGATGGGAGCTTGACGGAGCTGGTGGAAAAGTTTTAAGATCTGAGTGGAAAGATAACACAAGGGCAAGATGCTTTGGGAAAAAATAATGCAAATTAGCAGGTGATAACACTTAGTACAATTTCCCATTGGTTTTATGGATGAATTTAGGCATGTTAAGGGATGCATTAATGGTTGTAACAAAAGCTATGACAGTGGTAACACCTTCAGAATTTGCACTCTAAAAAGGAAATTTAAACATACACTTTAACACTTATTGATAGTACCTTGCCTTATACAAATTCTGGGATGACTTAGATGGTTAGTAGGCTAATACAAGATACAAAATGATAGTTGTAGTAGTGATTATGACAACAAAAAATTAGTTGTTAGTATTTCTAGACTAGGTTAGCAAATTAGTAGAGTACAAGGTGAAAGAGTTTGAGTATGAAGTGAAAGAGTTTGAGTTGCATCTTTTCAAGAAGTAAGAGAAGAGAACTAGTGCCTTCAAGGGTAATGGAGTCAAGGTGGATGGCTTCTTCTAAGTCTTCAAACCAATTGATGATGATGCACAAAAGTATAAGAGGGGAAAAGGCATAGGAGAAGTAGTAACTTAAGTCTCCCTATGCTTTGACCTCAAGAGACAAGATGCTAGGGTGTAGGAAATTCTAGGCCCTAACGCCTTGCTCTCCTTAGCCTTCTTATGAAGTAATACTTAAGCAACAATAACTAATTCCAAATCCTTAGAGTGCTAGCAATTTAGGGCTCTAGGGTTTCACTAGTTACTAGATCAATTCAATGAAAAGCTTGGCAAATAAAAAGTAGAAAGTATCAATTTAAGTTTCTTACTTCAAGAATTAAGTATACCATGCAATTTCATAATCTTGTATGAGAAAATAAAACCATACAACAAACCATTGAATAGATGACAAAATGCAGATTTTACTTACTTGCACCAAGAATAATCATGAGAATAACATGCAATATCACCACAAAACTTCCAAGATTGATCCAAGTTGCAAAAAATAACTTTAAACAAGAATGGTGCCTCACATTTTCATCCAATAACCCTCACTAGGGCGCAAATTTCAAACCTATTGTCTCAAATGACAAGTTGTGATGTGAAAATGAGAGTACTTTGAGCTTATTTATACAAAATTTAGACCTTTAATTAATTTTAGGTCAAAAATAAGGCCGACCTGGCCAATTTACAATAAAATTCAGTTTTGACATAATAACAATTAATTTGCATCTAGAAACACCTCCAAGGGTGATGTCATACCCCTCTAGGGTGACGTTGAGTTAGAAAAGTGGGGCACATGGCCTCTAGAAGCCTCAAATGATGCCCACATGTGCCACCAGGATCACAAATGCCTCCAAAATGAAACCTTAGATCTGGATGATGTCTAGAGCTATGATGGTGATGTTCAGGGCCCTCAAGGGATAATGTCCATGTGGGAAGATCAAGGTCCCCCTGGGTCTAGGCCTGTCAGGGTGCCTCCAAAGGCCACGTCCTTCTTTCTGTTGGTACAAGTCTTTAATTTATTCCTACCCCTGGTTGGGGTTTCAACATCCATCTTTGGGCTTTAATCCCTGTGAAGATCCAAGATAATCATCCCCTCATGTGTACCTATCCATCGGGAAAGGTCCTGCAGCAACAATAAGTATGCCCTCCACGGGTTCATAAGTCACAAGGATCATAGCATGCAAATCACATCCAATAATTAAATTACCCACACATGTGCAACAAACCCCCCTTAACCCAGACAAATGCTCAAAGACATTATGCAATTTGATAGGTTAGGTTTGGAGAAGGTCTCAGGGTGTCCTATTGGGATAACCTCTCTTAAGTTTGGGGTGTTTCCCAGGTGGGATCTAGTCCAAGTCATGTAAGTGTATGAGGTGGCATGGGGTAATTATTTGTGCATGGGGTGCATGTAATAACAAGGAAATGTAAAGTCTTACCTGTGGGTGCCTTTGTAGAGGGAAAGCTGCACCTTGTCATAAATGCAATTGCTTCCTATCCCATTCATTTCCTTTTACTCTTAACTTTATTTCTTTTGATATTTTTCTCTTGTGCTTCAAGGGAATAGTTGAGGGACATTGTCCTGGCTTGATGACTAGAGGTGATAGTGTTATCCACAAACATTTCATGGAAATGAGAAGGCGGCCTCATGATGAGACCCCCTTTCTCTTGGCTATGCCACCAAGAGCCACTACCCTGGTTTGGTGACCAGATAGGTGGTAGTGTCATACTGATACATGTCTATTGTCATTATACGTCGGCTCGTGATGAGACCTCCTATCCATCAACTAGTACCTTGAGTGTTTATGTATCTTATGGGTCCCCTTTTCTTACTGAGAATCCCTTCACTACTTTATCAAGGATCCCTAGGCGAAGCATCTCAAAGGTTTCAATATTGGATTTTAACTTTTGCCAGCTACTTTTAACTTATGGGACTTTAGCCCCTTCTTCCCACAAGGTAAGTTAAAACCCTTCCTAGTGTAGCCAATCATAATGCCCAAACAAGGGTAGGGAGGATGAGAGGAATAAAGATGGAAAGTGGTAAGTATGGAGGGAACAAACGATGAATTTTCACAGACCCACTAAGTGGCAACCCATCCTAAAGGGAAATCAAGTTACTAGGGAACCATGTCACCCTTCCAGGCATGAACGAGGCAAAGAGTATAACTTCCAAGAAAGCATCATGAAATGAATAAGGATTCATTACAACATATTCAATTTATTCAAAAATCAGAGTGATACATACCATGATACCTGGACTCATTACTTCATGGAGCAATACTCACTGCTACTTCATGACCAGGCTGGTGGGATGGATACTGATGTTGGTAATAAATGGATTGCACTAAAGAAAAGAGGGGCCCTCTGAGGCCATGCTCAAGTCATTCGGATCTTGGTACTCCATGTCTAGGACCTTTTGGCCTTGAGACGTGATCTCCTTAGTTATCCTCAGGCTAGGGGATAACAGTGTATAAATAAGGACTTTGTCACTTTCATTTTGAATATATCACACTTGAGAATTACATAAGATCTTGGCTGAAATTTTTTCCCTACTTGGGAAAATCACATATTCTCTCTCTTGTGCTCTTTTGGATGCTAGTTACTTGTATATTGGAAGGAAGTGATGTGCTATCTCTCTTGGATGCTTATATTTTCTTTGTGGTGGAATAATCTTGGTAAAAGAGGGTTTATCTTGCTATCTATTGGAATTGGTAAATAATTTTCTGCATTTTGCTAGTATTTCTTCTTGTTTCATGGTTATTCTTGTCTAAACACTTGGAGGAGTATAAAGGCCTTCTCCCTCCACTAAGTTCAATCATTTGTTTTGGAAAAGCTACTTCACAAAGGTTGCTAGGAGGAGTAAAAAGGCTTACACCACGTGGGTTTGACCTTGTTGACCAATATCTTGTCATGTTCATTCATAAAGGGAGTTTTGTAATTGTGAAAAAGAGAGTCAATATATTGTAGGTATTGGGGGGAATGTGGATATAGAGGGGTTTATAGGTATTGTGGGGTATAAAAATAGGTATCGAATAAAAATAAGGGTATTGAAAATATGTATTGGGAGGGGGGTTAAACAAAAGGATTTTTGGAGGTATTTATCAATATTAAATGAAATTAGGGGTATTCTTTAATATCCCATGAACGAAGGTGCTATGTCACAGGTTCACTGAGTGAAGACCCTGTGGCTTACACCCTCCTAGATTTACCTTGCTAGTTTTGTTTTCCCTGGGGAGTAAAAAGGCTTACACCCATAGGGGGGTAACACAACTATCCCTTACAACAAGAATCCCCATAACCCAATTGATAAGGCACTAATCTAAATTGCATTGGAGAAATAAAATCATTGCATTGGAATACATGAAAAATAGAGATTTTGAAATTGTTCAAGTTGGAATCAATTTTGCATGCTTAAGGATTCGTTGTGCCCTAAGGGAATCTAGATTAGCCTTGTAATTCTTATTTCTGTTATAAATTAATGCTACAGCTACTAGGGCTGCAACAAAACTTATTTTCTTTCATCTATTGCTCTCTTATCTACCACTGAAATTTACTTGTGAACCTAGATTATTGTTCTACTTCTCATTAGCTATCTTTTTGTCGATTTAATTGTTGATTTCTATAGATAGATATAGATTCTATATCAATTGTTTGATACAACCACTTGGATGTCATAATATTTGTTGAGAACACTTAACAAACAACCCTAAATACCATATAAAGTCTTTCTCTTTTTAGTGGAAGTTTGACTAGTTATTGCTATCTTAGTTTCCATCATCTTATACTTGATTTTGGTGGTATATTTGCATCTATTGGTAATTGTTTATTGCTGATTTATACACTTATATACTACTACAATTTGGTACAACAAGGATTCTTTCTTGATTCCATTTGATATAAGGCTTGGTTTATGATCATTTGTCTTGTTCCAAGCATGGCTAACATTGTGTTGCAGGTACAAAAGACTTGGCACTCACTTACCCCTTCACAAGACTCTTTTGCAAGCCATTATTCATCTCCAATCTTAACCTATATGGGTTTCACTCATCATCACATCACTTTTTATCACAATTGCCCTAGGGTCACCGGGATTCCCCCCTTGTGGTGACTTATCATCACTAATAAATGGGGATGTCTATCTAAGATGACAGTGGGTAGGTAATCCCATAGTTTTCACACTCTTGTGGATTGGGTTGGGATTTTCCCAATCTACAGATTGTGCAATAATGGGACCAATTTTTAAATCAAGTCCTCCCTCGAATCCTCTTCAAAAAGCGTTAAAACTTGAGTTTAGACAAAAATTTATTTCAAATTATGAACTAGTGTTGAATAATCCATCACCCTATATATTTGATGGTGTCCATTTAATTAATTCCTCCATTTTAAAATCCTCGCATCAATGAAGGTTGGACTTTCAAATGAAATAAGAGGATTTGAAAAGGTGTTGTTAGTC
The DNA here is from genome assembly GCA_009831015.1 of Picea engelmannii. Classification (NCBI taxonomy): domain Eukaryota; kingdom Viridiplantae; phylum Streptophyta; class Pinopsida; order Pinales; family Pinaceae; genus Picea; species Picea engelmannii. The sequence goes on along the minus strand of ML785630.1, from coordinate 1,088,638 downwards.
TACACTTTGCTATAAAAGTTGAGTTTTTAACACTCCGTCAATAATCTGTTGTAGTATATAACACTCCAAGTAGAGGAGTATGCATGCACCATTCTAACAACCATAGTTTATTCATCATCAGGTTGTGCATCCATAGGTACTCAATTCGAATCCCTCGTCTTTAAATTGTTAATCATAATTTGTTATCTATAGGCTTAATCGTTTTCATACATGTTTAAGCTAGAAAAATGTGTTATTATTTTGATTCCCATATTGTTTAAATTAATTCATTTCAACAGATAATAATCAGTTTGCATACACCTTTCAAAAGAAAAGAAATTATTCGAATGATCATCTTTCGTTAGGATTTAGACTCCCCTTCATCACAATCTCTCATTAGCTTGGAGTTATGATTTGGGTATGTTTATTTTCAATAGGTTGTTTCCTGAAATATTTAACTCACTCTTCAAATGTAGAATTACTCAAACCCAAATTGCATGCATCATTTTCATACTATATTCATATCCCTATTCACATTTGATAGTTATGTTTTAACACAAATTGTGAATATCCATTTCATAACCAATAATTATGAGCAATGGTAGTTCTAAGGCTTCCATAGTTTCAAATCTTGATTTCCATTCAAGAAAGATGAGCTTTATGATCTTCTTTGAAAAATGCAGCTCAAATTAGGGTAGGAACCCTTTAATTATTGAAAGACATCTTTAGTTCAAACTATTGAAATGGGCTACAACATGGAATTGATTTTGATTTCAAATCTAACATATTTTGCATGCCTTGTTGTTTGAATAACTAACAAGAAAGTATTTATACATGGATCCAAAGGGAAATGGGAGTAGAAATAAGGTAACACAAGAGCTAGCAACAAATCAACCTATGGAACACATTTTGATAACAAAGCAACCTAAGGAAGAAGTGACTAGAACAAAACAATTAGGTCTAGCAGTAGAACAACCAACCAAGAAGAAAAGGAAATTAGTCAAGGACAAACAACTTGCTATGGATATTGTTATCGCACAAACTATAGATTGGGTAAAGCCTGACCCAAACCACAAGATGGTGATAACTAGGAGAATACCTACCCACTGTCACCTCAGATAGGTATTCCCATCACTTTAGAGGTGAAGTGACCACCTCAAGGGGGGGATCCTGGGTGACCCTAGGGGGGGAATGAGATAGAAAGTGATACTTATGAGTGGATTCCCCTATAGGTCAAGTTTCTAAATGGAAATTATCTTGGAAATGAATCTCGGTAGTGGTCAATGGTTTCCAAGAAGTTTGAGTACATGCGGATGACGATGGTACCTGCCTAAGACACAAGAAACACCAAGTATACAAGCTATGTGTTAAGTGGAAAATAAATTTAAGCTTGTTTTTTCGTGTACAAAAACCCTCCCAAATTTGCATTTATTGTCAATAAAAATAATTTGGGCCCCTTTATTTTTGAAATTTTTTTCTTAGTTTGATTTAATTTTTCTTTGTAAATATGTTTGGGATCCTCATTTCAAACTGAGCATCAATGCACTTGTTAAGTTTAGAGCTGATGATTTTTCATATTTTGAATCTTATTTACATCGATGATGCATGTATTCTTTTGAATTTCTTGAATTGTAACATAAAACTCAAAATTCAATTTCGATATTTTCCTTGTGTCATATCACATTTAGGTCGATTTTATTGTTTTTTAAGTTGTTTTGATGATCAACTTGATCATAAAGTGATGTGTTTAGATTCTATATATTATTCATATCTAATGATCTTGATCATATTGCTTGTATACATGTTCATGATAATTTTTTTACCTGATCCACAAAAAAAAATTAAAAAACTATTAGGCTATTCAAAAGTTGTTTTTCATCCTAAATCTTATTTATTTCACCATTTTATATTATTTGGATTAAGAGTGCTTGGAAGGCCAGGCTTATTGACTTTGGAACGAAGGCCAGGAAGGCATTCTCTTTGGAGGAAGGCCAGGAACCATTCTCTTTGGCAGGACCATGCTTAGAACCAGGAAGGAAGGCCACTCTCTTTGGCAGGAGGAAGGACAGTCTCTGTAGAACCAGGCAGGACCATGCTTCCCCATTCTCTTTGGCAAGAGGAAGGACAGTCTCTTTCTATAGAAATAACGGAGTCATTATCCATTCTCTTTGGAACGAAAGCCATCTATTCTCATAATATCAGAGAATAAGAAGACCGCTCAGAATTAAAGAGATTTTATTTCATATTGAGATTTAATGCACTTTTTTATAGCCTACCTTATAATCGAAAATATGCTCAAAGCATTATACATTAACATGTGATATTCATCATTTATATGGTAAAATATTTATGAACAATGGATGAATTAGTTAATCATGACAACAATGTTATTAATGTGATTAATGTTATCAACTTAATACATGATTTGGGTAACAAAACATTTTGAATTTTTGGTTTTCCATATAACATTTCAACTTTCTTTTCTTCTAATCCATGAAGTGATTTAGGATAACATCATGTGTCTTGCCATAAACACAAAATTAATTCACTCATCAAAGTTGAGATAGGCTTATAGTTTCTCATCCTTTCATGATTTAGGTATTTTTTATCATAAGGATTTTGTCATTGTGAGCAAGGGTTTCATACACACAGCTTTGTATTTCACATATTCACCTCAGATTTTGCTTGGCCATTTCTCTCATGGGTTTAATCTTCATATCTGAGCTTTCAGGTTTTGAATTTGTTGAAGCGAATTAGTTGAAAATGGTGGGATATCATTGATCAGTTTGAAGGATTAGTGAATTCGTGCTTGAATAGAGCGGTAATTTTGCAAGGTGAATTATGAACAAATAGTTGAGAATATAGGGAAACCATCGAAAACCCATTTCCAAAATGGGCCATTTTACTTGATTTGCAAGCAATTTTTTCAAAAAGTGAATATTTTCCGATATATAATCGATTTTCTAGGACAGATTTTTCCAGAAAATCTTGTAGCCGCCTTTGTTTTCAAATACAAAACCAAATAGATCAAGTTTTGTTCTTAGTTTCAATGAGGAAATCTGTGATTTGGGGATTGCGAGTTTCAGATATTGAAAACAGAAGTATGATTTCTCTGTTATATGGTTTATTTTTAATCTTGAATGATTTGATACGCTCATGATTATTCTTGAATTCTTCAGTTATTTAGATGGAATCTAAACAAACTCACAAATTTCATTTTCAGTTTTTTATCAAACCGCATTGAATTTCAGAAAAATAAAACATGGGTTTTTCTCAAAATGGATGAATTTAGTTGACTAGTAAGGTATTTCTCAAATTGATGAGTAGTTTTGGAGATATCCTTGGTCCATTGGAAGGCATTTTTTCAAGTTGTGCCCATGCACCAACTAGAGGAAAATTTATGAACAAATCTTGATTTTGAAATTTTATAATTTGTTCTATCATTATTTGACTTTATTTTGCAGGTTGAATCTATAAAATTGATTGGGATTAGTGAAAGAAATATCCCTCATATTCAAACTCCTCAAGAAACCCTGCAACATATTACAACAAGTCAGAGCTTGAAATTTGTTTTAAAACACAATTTTGAAATTTTGATTGAGAATCTAAAAATCTCTATAAAATTTCTGAACATGATGATATTCCTCCACGTGTTATACAAGTTTTTGAAATCAGAAATTTTGTTGTCCATGACTCTTTGAATGATAATTATAATGGTACTATAGCATTATGCATGTTTGGTAAAAAAAAAAGTGTAATTCAAGCAAAAATATGCTAAGATCAAAAGTTTGTTGGGAATTGATTTTTTTTTCTTCTGGAATCAATATTTTTATTTTAGATATATGAAAATCAGCCTTATTAAATGTCAAGTATTTAGTTTATATGTTGGTTTGAATAGATTTGAATTAATTTTTATTTTTTTTTAAGAACAGCTACAAAATTTGAAATTTTGTAGCGGTCCCTAATTTTTTGTTTTTGTTTTTTGTTATTAATTAGTTTTCATTTCTTTTTAGTGTACAAAAAAGGATTTGGACCAAAAATTGTACATAAATTCCAAGGACAAGTGAAAAATTAATATAAAAAAGTTACAAAAATATTTTTGAAAAAAGAAAACTAATTTCTATTTTTTTAGGAGTTGGTTGAGTTTTTAGTTTTAGTTTTAGAATTAAAATAGTTTTATGATAACTTCTTTTTAGTTTTTAGTTTTAGTTAAGAGGGGTCTCTTTTCTTCTAAGAGAATAAGGAGAAATCCAAATGAGGGATATGTTACAGGTTCTAGATATTTGAAACTAGGGGAAGTAATTCTACGGGGAAAGAAGCACTTGATTACACTATTGTATTAGAGGCATTCTCTTTCTATGGGATTTTTGAGGACTGTGTAAGACCAGATTTATTTGAAGCTAATAACAAATTTTCATTCACTTGCACTACTATATGATTTACAAATTTGTTGTTACTTCTTCTTGTTAATTGAGTTTTGATTTGAATCTTTAATTTCTTAAAGCTATCTTTACAGAGAGGAAAATATTTCAAATTAGAATTTGATTATAGATTTATGGAAATTTGGTTGTAGTTAATGATAATCATTTATCATTTAATTGTAATCTTGTTTTGTTTTAATTATTGTTGCATTGAAAGAACTGTTTCTTCAATATGATAGTAGATTTTTCATTGAATCTATTTTATTCAGTTTAAGATGTTTTGGTTGACTTAAATAACTATTTATTGAAGCCATTACATTACATGTTCATGTGAATAACTTGCAAATCATATGGATTGTTTCTATGATTTGCAAGTAAATCTTAATCTTGAATTCAATATTAGTCATCTCCCATTTTTGTTTATCACTCGGCTCTTGGTTTGGATGGGATCTATATCTTGTCCTAATCAAGATAGAATAGATTAAATTTTCTTTTTGCTTTCTTGCATCTTAGGATTAATCTGCATTTGTATTTATTCCATAAATTCTCCTTTCACAAGAGAAAAATCTAGTGTGGTGTAGCTAAGCCCTTTTTTCAGGCTTAGGATTGCTTTCTTGTAAGCATGCCACAAGAGAGTGATCCCTTTCTTTCTATTTGCTAATAAAAATAAGTAACATTATATATTAGCAAATAAAAAATTGTATATATTTCTCTACACATATATATTAAATTAGCTTAGAACTTAGGTTAGGACACAAGTAATTGGAGACCCATAGAACTAGTTGGAATCGCCATTTCAACAAAAAAGGGGTCTAATTGGGACCTTGACCGGGCGATATCCCCAATGTTGAATATGGTCATATTTGACCATCAACAACTTGTTGTCCCTATTTTCAGCAGTCAACAAAGATATATATCAGCAATGAAACGATATTTAGTGTTGCTAAACAAGATGTTGAAAGTCTAACAAATGATGCAAGAGATAAGCTAGTGAACTCAAGTAATAAAGCATAGACTTTAGCATCAATGTAAGTATCTTATAGACGAGTATTGTAGAGATGTATTTGCAGCCTTATGGTTGTAGAAAACAAGTTGTTACAACAGAAAAATCAACCACCAAAACATTCAAAGAATCCACCCAAATGATGTGTTAGGACTAGTAGATGATGCTAGAAAACTCTTAGCAAATTTTGATGGTTGATAAGAGAGTAAAATCAAAATTTATTATGAGTTTTTCTACATCCCTAATGGATGTATATTAAAATTGCAACAGTAGTAAGACTTTCTTGGCCAAATGAGACACGTTAGTGGCTTAGAGATATGTTTAAATTTCACTTAAGACAATTTCAATATCTCAACATTTCACGATTACCAATGCAATAATTTATTTCTCCAATGCATGAAGACTAGTGTCTTTCTATTGGGAGAAATGGAGTCTCTTGATTAAACAAGTTGGATGAGTTACTTCCTTGGGGTTTTAATCCATTTTAATCGCCAAGTCAAACCCTAACCAACAAGGAAAAACCTAGGAGGGTGTAAATCCTTTTACTCCCCCTAGTATCCTTTCCACAATAGATTATTCCAAACAATTATAATGGACTTGGAGGGGGTTGTATGCCCTTATACTCCCCAATATATCATCACATTAACCTTACAACCAAGAAAAGAGAGCAATGGACATGAAATCCTTACCTAGTTGAAGCATTAACAATATGAAACCCTAATTCACCAAGGAAAATCCACCATAAAGCAAGAACAAGCCTTCAAGAGAGCTAGCACATCATCCATCCATCCAATAGCATAAGATAAACCATAAAAATATAATGTAACCAAAAGAGATAGAGAAAATTGCCCAAGGAGGGTGCAAATTTCAGCCAATGTAGTCTTCTCACAATGGGAGAACTATGATAAAATGAAATAGAGATGATCTATATTCATACAAGTCCTATAAGACATATCTTGTCCACATTCAAAGGGTAAACCATGAGCTAAGGGTAAATTTTCTCTTTTTCTTGCCCCTTTTCCAAAATAACATTTTTTAATTCATAATTTGCACATAAGATAAACCCTAGAAACAAGTTGTCACCCTCTTGGGGAAACGTTTTGGCACTTTAGGTCAAATAGTTGAGTTGGAGATGATTGTGCTAGGCCTCCAAAGGCTAGATGTATTCAAGCCAATCTTCTACTCCATGATCCAAGGGATCCATCCTTCAAAACGTTTCAAGTGTCTTCAATCACCACCAAACCCTATCCTTAGGGTGACGTCAAGACCTCAAAGGTGATATTTTGGCCTCCAAAGGCAAGTCGTTTGGCTTGTAGGGGATAGGTGAGATCATCCAAGGTGTCTCTTAGGCCTCTAAAGGAATTCCATCATCACTTGGTGTGTGGGACCTAGTATCCAACCTGTGGGATTCAAGCCCCAAGGAATCCCAAGCTAGGTTTGTTCTTCCAAAACTGTCCACCAACTAGGTCCTGCAAAGACAATGAATATGCCCTCCAAGGATCTCAAGTCAAATGTATCATGATGAGTAAACAAAATAAATAAAAGATCCATATAATCATGTACATCCAAACTACCTCATCAAAATAAACAAGTGCTCAAAGACCCTATACAATTTTCCTAGTTTAGGTATGGGACAGTTGACAAAGTAACCTATTGGGTGAATCGTACCTCAAGTTTAGGAGTGTTTCCCAAGAAGACATTTCTCTAAGTCATGTGGATGAAATGACATGGATGGGGGAAAGACTCTTGGGCATGTGTTTCATGACATACAAGGGATTGTAGTGTCTCATTTATGGGTTCCTTTGTAGAGGGCATGTTGCACCTTCGTTTTCAATGCAACTTTTTCCGATCCCATTTATTTCCTTTTATTCTTTTAAGATATTTCCATGTTGAAGACAAAGTGGGGATTCTAGTTAATCATGAAAAAAATTTCCCACCTTGACTTTAACCTGGTCACATCATGCTTCCCCAAGTTGAAAAAATGTGTGGGGCTTCTACCTAAGCATGAAAAATAGTGCCCACACATGCTCCACCATAGTTGGCATTTGTATTAGTTATTTTTTTATGGGTCCCATAAGTTTCTTACGAGAGACATTTCATTGTCCTCGGGATCCCTGGGTGAGCATACAGAAGGTTCATGATTGGATTTTATATTTTTCCAGCTACAAGCCTCTGCTTCTTCAACCCCTTCTTCCCATGAAATGAGGGACGATCCCTTCTTGGGTCAATAAACCAGAAAATCCCAAAAGGTAAGGAGATGAGGGGATGAAGTGTGGAAAGTGACAAGTATGGTAGGGAATGGAATGATGAATCATCAAGAGGACCTCCTAGTAGAAAACTTATTGTTATATCCCCAACCAAATCTAATGTAAAAATCATGTCTATGTGGTTGAGGAATTTCGTCAAACACTTAAATGTGTTTTCTCAAAGGCCTTGGGAAAATAAACTCTCTTGTTGTCCCAACTCTCAAGGTGGATTATTGATGTATTTAGAGGGTTAATGGAATGATTTCCAACCTCCTTAGAACCCTCTAAGTGTCTATCGTTATGATTATTTTCTTGTTGTTATGTATACGACCGTTTTTATCATTGAATCATTATGTCAAAGAGTTTGCATAACATGGTTGTAGCTTTCATTTCCATCCATATTTTTGAGTTTAACTTGTATAAAACAACATGAATTCAATTGGAACATATAATAGAATAAACATAAGAGTAAATGACAAGTAATACACAACAAAAGCACAAATACCTTCACACAATCCTTGCTTGTTTATTTATTATAAATGGTTGTCCAATGATAGTAATTTCCAGATCTGATATAAGTAATACACAATCCACTTTATTGGCCTATAATGGCTCCAAAAGGAAAGGAAATAGTGTCAATGATCCTTATTTTCTATCCCCTAATGATGGTTGCCCAAAAGATATGTTATATCATGCAAAATCCATAATTCCCATACCAAGAAATGTGCTCTCCTTGTTGCTTACACCCTGTTGAATTATGCACAATAAATCTCATGTAAAATCTTCATGAAATAGTTGCAATATTGTAGATATGATGATGGCTAACTTATATGAGAAGTCCCCCTGGCTATAGATGTCAAATTTGACCACAAATCATTAGATCTCAAACCCCCAATGCGTCCTCCTTCAGTAAATTATCCCTAGCTCTAAGAATAAATAATATGGATGCTGGAAACCCCCAAGGGTGCCAAGAAAAGTTGCTCCAGGTGAGCCAAACACAAACCAACTCATATCTCTTCAAGATCTCACTCCCAAAAACCAAACCGAGTTGTTTCCTATTGGACAGTGCACCCTCTTTGCATAATCCTCCAATAATTGCACCCTCTTTTACCAACAATGCAAGAAATGGATATGAAAATGAAATAGAATGGTGAGGGTGGAATATTTCACCACCTTGACCTAGGTTGGATCAGGAACAAAAGAATCTTTCACCTCCTTGCTAATCTCTAGGGTTTGTTCACTCAAAACCCTCAAAACATTCAATCTTCCAGAGCTCAAAGATACAAGTGAAAATGATCATCAACATAATGAGAGAATAGAAGCCCATATCTCTCTTTTATACCCCCTTTCACCTTTTTCCATTCAATTGACTTTTAATTCATTTTTAATATTTCTTCATAAAATCATGTATTAAATTAATGACCCTTTTTACTCCAAAAAGTGATTAATTCACCCTTATAACTTCTTTCGCCACTGAAAGTCACTTTTTATCATCCTATCCTCTAGATATTTTCTCACTGGTTCCAATGAGCTATTACACTAAGGTGTTCCTCCAAGGAAAAATCTCTAAATAACACCTTCATTGTAATTAATTAAAACATGCTCAATAATAACCCAAAATTATGAAAATCATTGGAATGCCATGGAACCAAAAGAGAACTGTGCGAAAATTATCATGATGATGAAAGATGGTGAATGCGCTAGCATGGGACCCATATAAATCCTCCAAATTTCCTGATCTCACGGGTATCCTCCTTTTACTCCTCTGGTTAGGCTGACATAAACTCATAAAGTTCCCTCTAACTGCAATGCAAGGGAATCCAAAAATGGGAACATTACAATCCCCCCTTGCCAAATATTACTTGTCCTCAAGCAATGCCATCACAACCCTATGATAAACAATATGAATCCAACTAAAACTTAGAGTGATCCTCAGATCCCAAACCAATCTAAAAGGCGTGGAGCACCTATCGCCCACAATATTGGCCCACAATGTACTCACACAAGAGAACTCATGAAGACCACCGATCAATAGAGAAAATATATACCATAAATACTCGGTCCACACCCCATAGAATGTCCCACTTAAGACACCAATCCAATTATCCATATGTATAAGCTCTTGAAAGTAATGTCTAACTCTCCTAGCTGCCCAACTATCAACCCATGAAATCCCAAGAGTAAACTCCTGAAAAACAAAACTAGCTCTCTCATCTCTAACAATAGCTAAATTTTCAAACAATGTAATCCCAGGATCCCAAACTAATCCTAAAAGGGAACCACCATGCTATCACTGTACCAATCTGATCATCACTATCGGACCAACATGCCTAGTCTGCATCCTCCTCTCCAGGAGCCCAAAGTGGGAATCCCAGAATGGAATGAAACCACTATCCTGAATCATCCCCTGCAAAGGTGTCTCAGTGAAGTCTAAATCTGCAAATCCACTGCCAACCTCGACTCCAAGTATCAGGAAGGAAAGTCTATCCTACCATATAGAGTAAGTCTCAACCTATCCACTATCGACATCCAAACCATAGAGCAGACCAATCATTGTCACAACTCTATCAATCATCATCACCATCTGAAGCAATCGATCACTCAAATGAATTCCCAAATCCCACCAAAGAATTGGAAGTCCATCACTCCCAAGGCCTGCTAATTGTTGTTGTGCTACACTGATAACTATTGGAATCTAGTTTATCCTCATCTCTAATCCTTGTATGCAATCAACCGATGGAAACTAGATACTAGGAATCAACTCCATGCATGCAAATCTATCACACTCATGCCAAACCACACAGAGTAATCAGCAATCCCTACTCCTAATAATGTACTCTAACCATGCCTGGAGTCTAGAAACTTTCTTGTAAAGCAACTTTGCCTTATGTGGTATCTCATGCTCATACAAGTTCTCAGAAAGTCCTACCGGAGGTGCATCATGCATCACCCTCATTATCATCTCCCTAAGTGTGGCCTCAAGGGCTAAATATGTGTCACCTCTATAGTAGATCATATCATCCCTCAATATGTCCCTATCATCCTATGCACTGGCCACATTCCCTAAATAAAAACTCTGTGTCGTGTCTATAATTCCCCCTGTCTCACTCAACTATCTCAAGGGATCCTCCCATGTCATGTTATATATACTATGAGCATCAAAGAAAAGAAATATAAATCTCTGCAACTATAACAAAATATGGTAAGTGGTAGGTTCATTGGTCAATCCCAAGGATATGACCAAAAACTCATAAGTACACCTAAGAATAGTCTCGTGTCTATCCTGCTCATTGATCCTGCCCGAATGATATTCCAATCTGAGATCAATCTCTGAGGAGTGTACCACTCCATGGAATTCATCCCTATGCACTAATAAACTATCTGAATAGTCTCTCAGATTCCACGCTACTCCCATACCATGGCATTCCTTCAAAGGAATCTCCCCACATAGATGGTCAACCATACTCCCTCCACCATCACAAATATTGTTGTTGTTGAGAGTGTAGAAATTTTAATACAAATTATGTACTGCCTGGATTCTCCTGATATAACAATTATATGCCATTGCTAAATACATAATTGCTTCTACAAATATTCTTGCAGAATTTAAAACACGATCGCCAATTGCAATATCAAGAAGAAAGATCAATCGCACATAACACAGGTGTTTTTTTGGGAAAGCATAAAGCTAAAAATCCCACTATCACATATTATGTATATCATGGATCATGAAACAATCTCGTACAAAACTCTAATCCAAAAGATTTTAGTACAATCCAATCGTCTCACACTGTCATGCAAAAATCAGCAAATACATGTGCCAATTCTCTGCCTCCAGACAACCTTCCTCCTTTGCGCAATCCCTGCAATGAAAAACCTGCAAATGAATTTGAATTCCTCTTGCCTAGGTTGCGCATTTCTCACAGGCACATCCATTGTGTGTTTGATTGCATCAGTGCACTTGACTGAAATCACAACGGATAGCCAAACTATCCCTTTCACCTGTTATCTCAACTGGGTCTCCACTGGATCTGACATGCATGTAGTTAATAGTGGTAAATCTTCAGTTGCATGTGAGTTCACTGATTGTGAATTAATTAATAATTAATTCACTGAACTCTCACTAGTGTAAGTTTGGTTACAACTAGTACAACTGATCTTAACTCACTTAACTAAGTTAAACTACTTTACAACTCACATAACTACACTTATAATTTTGTTACAACTCCAAATCACCCAGTTATAACTAATTCGAATTTCTTGTCCCATCGGTCAACCTTTTAACTCAAATTTCCTATAGTTAATTGATTTTCCATTTTAGTTAATTATTTCAAGTAATTATGAGATAATAGATTAATATTTATTGTCCAATTTATTTAAGGGAAAAATAAATTAGACACACATTTCTTGTTGACTTTTCAACACTCCCTCTCAACAAGAAAGGGATTATTCTTCACCCCAATCCTATCTCTATGATATTTGAATTTTCTCCTGGTGAGTGCCTTCGTCAGAATGTCTGCATCTTGATCTTCCATAGGAATGCACTGAAGCAACATGATCTTCCACTGCACACAATCTCTGAGATGATGATATTGGATATCTATATGCTTAGATCTATCATGAAACACAGGATTAATCGAGAGTTTAATGAAACTCTGGTTATCAAAATAAATCACTGTCGGATCTAAATGAGAACCAATCAAACCAACCAAGATATTTCTCATCCAGATAGCCTCACATGCAGCTTGACTCGCTGCCATGTATTCCACTTCCGCTGAACTGAGTGCCACGGATCTTTGTTTCCTACTGTACCAAGAAACAACTGTAGATCCGATACTAAAGATCCCCCCTGATGTGCTCTTTTTGTCCGTTGGGCTGCCTACCTAATATGCATCTGTGAAGCCATGCAACTTCACCTCATCTGTTTGTCTGTACCATAATCCATACTCAGATGTTCCCCTCAAGTATCTCATGACATCCTTACCTGCCTTCCAAAAGAGCTTGGTAGGCTTAACCATCACTTGAATCAGTTGGTTAACCGCATAGAAAATGTTCGGTCTCGTGTTCACTAGATACATTAGCGAACCCACTAACTGTTGATAGACAGTAGAATCGACTACCTCTCCAGAAGTAGCATCCTCTTTCCTCTATTTTCCTAGAAGAGGAGTATCCATGGGTTTGCAACCCTCCATGTGAAACTCACCCAGCATTTCCCTTGCATAATTTCCTTGAGACACAAAAATTTCACCATCTCACTGCCATATTTCCAATCCAAGGAAATAATGAAGAAGGCCCAAATCCTTCATCTCAAACTCCTTTTCAAGGTCCTCCTTGCATGAGTGTATCAACTTCTCATCACCAATCAGTATTAAATCATCAACATAAAGATCAATGATTAAAATCTTACCCTTGTAGATCCATCTCGAACCTACCACCGATTTGTGAACCGGTCTTGGGACAATTTCCCATGCACTATTTTTGACAATGGAGTCATACTCCTCCACCATTGCATCAACCCAAGTGGGATCCTGCACTGCTTCCTGAAAGGAATATGGTTCAGTCACAATACATTTTCTCATGAGAATCATGTATCCATTAAATCGATCAGGAGACTGTCTCTGTTTGCGTTGTGAAGTAGGTGCTCCTACATTCTGTGCAGCATCTAGTCTCAATATATCAGCTTCTGTGGTGCACTTTCTTTCATTTATGATGGATGGTTGTGCTTGAGTGGCTTCCTCCACTCCATGAACCTCCTCATGTGGCTGATCCACATCTTGAGACTCATCTTTGGGAACCAACAGTTCCCTCTCCGCATGCAAGTATAGCTCCCTCTCTAGCGACAACTGCATGGATTTCCCCTCATCGAATTTTATATCCCATTGCATAATAGTCATATTACTATTAGGAAAATACACACGATAATTATAGGGTGTTTCTGTGTACCCACAAATATCCCAACTTCAACAGTCGGTTCCAGCTTCTTCCTGGCATCCTTGGTCACATGCACATAAACAGATGAGCCAAAAATCTTAAAATGAGAAACATCAAGTTTCTTACCAGTGAAAGCTTCTTCAGGTGTACTCATGCCAAGTACTCTATGAGGACAATGGTTTTGCACATAAACTGTAGTATTTCATGCTTCCACCCACAAATGCATTAGTAGGCCCTGATCATGCAACATCCCTTGTGTTGCACCCACGATTGTTCTGTTCTTCCTCTCCACCACCCCATTTTGATGTGGGCTATGAGGTGCTATGAGTTCTCTTCGAATTCCTTCTTTGTTGTAGAAGTCTTTGAATTCGTTAGAGATGTATTCTCCACCATTATTGCTCCTTAGAGCCTTCACTTGCTTCCCCGACTCTTTCTCCACCAATGCTTTAAACTCACAAAACTTTGAGAATTTTTTATCCTTCTTCTGCATGAAGAAGATCCAGCATTTACGAGAAAAGTGATCAACAAAAACAACATAATACCTATGTTTTGTCGTTGAAGCAACCGAGAATGGTCCACACACGTCTGTGTGAATTCTCTCCAAGATCACCGAAGCATGGTTCTCCTTTTCATGAAAAGTGGACTTTACATACTTCCCCATGGTGCAACCCTTGCACTAATCTAACTGAGCAAGTGTTCCCATTGGAAGTCCAGTAGATATTTGCTACATGATTTTTAAGGATCCATGATGAAGATGGCCCAATCGCTTGTGCCATAATTTGCCCTCATCCCGGCTAACCACTTTTTTTGCCTTGCCCATCATGGCAGCGCAGCCATATACCTCCAGCATGTAGATATTCCTAAATCGAATCCCTATCCTCTTGAATTGACCCATTGTTTTAAGACACAGAAAATCTTTTCCACCGTTGAAAACAACGTCATAGCCTCTGTCCTCCAACATTGCGACTGAGACCAGGTTTTTCTTCAGAGCTGGAACATGCATAACATTTTTCAATTGAAATGGTTTACCTGAATCCCTCTGAAAGGTAATGGTACCAATGCTATTCATATTCTGTCGTCCATCGTCACCCATCTCTATATGCATTTTGATATCTCTCTCCTCCAAGTCACTGAAAAACTCCTTATCTCCTATCATGTGGAAGAAAGCGCCACTATCCAAATACCACACCGATCCCGATGCACTTGAAGCCATGCATGCGATCAAGGAGAAGTCAAGTTCAAATTGTGAGGCAAGGGCCTCACCAGCTACAGCTCCAACAACCTTCTTGTTCTTCTTCTTCTGCAGACAGTTAGTAACGAGATGCTTATGTTCGTGACAGTGAAAACACTTCACTTTGGACAAATCCAGCTCCTTGCCTTTAGACTCGGATTTTGAATGAAATTTCTTCCCCTTCCCTTTCCTTTCCTTGGAATCCAAAGCAAAATCCTCTTCATCATCATGCTTTGATGAAGAGTCATCTCTGGTGTTCTTCCTAAACTCCTCTTACACCAAATCCGACCATAGTCGTTCCCAATCTGGAAATTTTTCCCTTCCATTGACAGAGTCTTGATAACTATGCCAACGCTTTGGAAGTCCTAAGAGAGACAAGATGACCAAATCATCATAAACGAATTTTATTCCCACACCCCCCAACGCATCCTGACATTGGAAAAACTTCGTGAGATATTTTGGAATGGAGTCGCCCTTCTCCATCTTGATCTTCCCGAGTTTATCTTTGAGCACCAATTTCCTATGATCGATGTTGTTTTGGAATAGATCCGTCAAAGTCTTCCACATTGCATGTGGTGTGACTTTACGATGGAGGCTTGAGACAATGTGGTCTCGTACTCCCTCCAACAGAATCCTCCTCACTTTTTCCACTTTCTTTTGCCATGCATCAAGATTTGCAGCGTCTGCAACATCTGGCTTAGGAACATCTTTGTCAATGAATTCCTTCAAGACATTGTCTTCGAGTATTGCCTCCATCCTGTCCTTCCAAGAAATGTAGTTCGAGCTGCCCTCGAGTAAATACTCTAACCTCAAGCCATTGAAAGCCATTTAGATCTTGAATCAGTTGTAGCACCAAGAAAGTCTTTTTGCAAATTTGAATTCTATCCAATCACAAACTCAGCTTCTACAATCTTCTGCACTCTGATACCATGTAGAAATTTTAACACAAATTATGTATTTCCTGGATTCTCCTAATCTAACAATTATATGCCACTGTTAAATATAGGATCACTTCTACAAATATTCTTGCAGAATTTAAAACACGATCGCCAATTGCAATATCAAGAAGAAATATCAATCACACATAACACAGGTGTTTTTCTGGGAAAGCATAAAGCTAAAAACCCCACTATCATATATTATGTATATCATGGATCATGAAACAATCTCATACAAAAATATAATCCAATATCTCTCTGTACAATACAATCGTCTCACACTATCATGCAAAAATCAACAAATACATGTGCCAATTCTTTGCCTCCAGACAGCTTGCCTCCTCTGCGCAATCCATGCAATGAAAAACCTACAAATGAATTTGAATTCCTCTTGCCTAGGCTATGCATTGCTCATGGGCACATCCACTGTGTGTGTGATTGCATCAATGCACTTGACTGAAATCACAACTGATAGCCAAACTGTCCCTTTCATCTGTTATCTCAACTGGGTCTCCACTGAATCTGACATGCATGTAGTTAACAATGATAAATCTTCAGTTGCATGTGAGTTCATTGATTGTGAATTAATTAATAATTAATTCAATGAACTCTCACTAGTGTAAGCTCAGTTACAACTAGTACAACTGAGCTTAACTCACTTAACTGAGTTAAACTACTTTACAACTCGCATAACTACACTTATAATTCTGTTACAACTCCAAATCACTCAGTTATAACTAATTTGAATTTCTTGTCCCACAAGTCAACCTTTTAACTCAAATTTCCTATAGTTAACTAATTTTCCATTTCAGTTAATTATTTCAAGTAATTATGAGATAATAGATTAATATTTATTGTCCAATTTATTTAAGGGAAAAATAAATTAGACACACATTTCTTGTTGACTTTTCAAACAGAGAGTACAACTTGCAGAGTCCTTGTACTTCCACAAAATATTGGATCATCCTCCTCTGAACCATCCATGCTCCATCAAGTGAGAGTATGACTCTCCCCTGAACTCCATTGTCTCCTACTATGTATCACTATACCCCTCTGCATAACACGACACATCATTGCACACCATTGCATACCTTTGTATACCACTACATATCATTTTGTATCATGTATGTGTCATTGTATCAAAAGATATACTAGTGTCAACTAAACCTGGATCCAAAATGGATATGTCCTCATCTATAATATGTTTTTCCTCATAATCTCTGGATGCATATACTTCCCTATTGGCTGGTCCACAAGGTATATGCTCAACTATCCCATCAGTGATCATGACTTGATCCTTCAATGGGATCTCCAAAATAAGTGACTCATGATCCCCATAATACAAAAAATCATAAATCTCTGGGTCATACCTATCTACAAATGCCTGCAAACCCGAATGTTCCTCATGTTCAACCATCACACAAGGCTCCTCCATAAAAAATAAATTCCACTCACATCATCCCATGATATGGCTGTCATACATGACTGACTGTTTGATGTGGAGGATGAGATATGTGCCCCACTCAACTCTACACAAAGCTTCTCAACCTGCATCCCTGATTCTTGAAGGGCCCTTTTCTTGCTCTTCAAGGAATCCTGGGTAATCTCAAGCTCCTGGGTAATTCTTTCAACTTCTTCCTCCTTTCCTTTAAACACATCATGTTACATCTCACCAATCATGAGAAGATTGTCTCTATCAAAAAGTAGGTGTAAGTATTACTACCACTACCTCTCTAAGCGTCTAAAAATTCGCAAGGGGTGGCTCTCCTCCCAAACTATCATGTGCCCCTGAAGCTCTCCAACAACAATATACCATCAATGCATGCGTGTCTGCAAATTCGTTCTTACGTTGTTCTAACATCCACTCTCTCAATACGACAATTTTCTTCTTACTCTGTTATGATATTCTTTGCAATGCTTGCCAAAATTTTACCCTAAGCTTTTTTGTTGTATCCATCCTCCTAGACCAATGAAAATATACCACTTCTCAAAACAATTTCTCCTTATTGAAGAGCCCTCGAGCTAGGATGAATCTCTACTCTTATACCACTGTAAAATCCCCAACCAAATCTGATGTAAAAATCAGATCTATGTTGTTAAGGAATTTCATCAAACACTTAAATGTGTTTTCTCAAAGGCCTTGGGAAAATCAACTCTCTTGTTGTCCCAACTCTCAAGGTGGATTACTAATGTGTTTAGACGATCAATGGGATGAGTTCCAACCTCCTTAGAACCCCCAAAGTGTATTTTGTTATGATTATTTTCTTTTTGTTATGTATACAACCATTTTTCTCATTGAGGCATTATGTCAAACAATTTGCATAACATGGATGTAGCTTGCATTTCCATCCATATTTTTTATTTTAACTTGTATAAAGCAACATGAATTCAAGTGGAACATAGACTAGAATAAACATAAGAGTAAATGACAAGTTATACACAACAAAATCACAAATAACTCCACACAATCCTTGCTTGTTTATTTATTATAAATGGTTGTCCAATGATAGTAATTTCCATATCTAATATAAGTAATACAACAACCAATTTATTGGCCTATAATGGCTCCAAAAGGAAATGAAATAGTGTCAATGATCCTCCTTTTTGATCCCCTAATGATGGATGCGCCCAAATTCCAATAGACATGTTATATCATGCAAGATCCACAATTCCCATACCAAGAAATGTGCCCTCCTTGTTGCTTATGCCCAGTTGAATTATGAACAACAAATCTAATGTAAAATCTTCATGAAATGGTTGCAATATTGTAGATCTGATGATGGCTATCTTATATGAGAAGTTCCCCTGGCATTAGATGTCAAATCTGACCACAAATCACTGGTTCTCAAACCCTCAGTGCACCCTCCTTCAGTAAATTCACCCTAGCTATGAGAATAAATAATATGGATGATGGAAACCCCCAAGGGTACCAAGAGAAGTCACTCTAGGTGAACCAAACACAAACCACATCATATCTCTTCAAGATCTCACTCCCAGAAGTCAAATCAAACTCCTTCATATTGGACAATGCACCCTCTTTGCAGAATCCTCCAACAATTGTGCCCTCCTTTACAAGTAATGCAAGAAATGGATCTGAAACTGAAATAGAATGGTGAGGGTGGAATATTTAACCACCTTGACCAAGCTTGGATCAGGAACAAAGGAATCTTTCACCTCCTTATTGATCTCTAGGGTTTGTTCGCTCAAAACCCTCAAAACGTTCAAGCTTCCATAGCTCGAAGATACAAGTGAAAATGATCATCAACATAATGAGAGAATATAATCCCTTATCTCTATTTTATACCCCCTTTCACATTTTTCCATTCGAGTTACTTTTAATTCATCTTTAATAGTTCTTCATAAAATCACTTTATTAATTTAATGACCCTTTTTACTCCAAAAAGTGATTAATTCTCCCTTATAACTTCTCCAGCCACTGAAAGTCACTTTTTATCATCCTATCCTGTAGATATTTTTGTCCCAGTTCCAACGAGCTATTACACTAAGGTGTTCCTCCAAGAAACAAGCTCCAAATATCACCTTCAATGTAATTAATTAAAACATGCTCAATAATAACCCAAAATTACAGAAATTGTCAGAATTCCATGGAACCAAAAGTGAACTGTGTGGAAATGATCATGATGTTGAAAGAAGGTGAATGGGCTAGTCTGGGCCCCATATAACTCCTCCAAATTTCTCGAGCTCATTATTATCCTCCTTTTACTCCTCTGTTTAGGTTGACATAAAATCATAAATTTCCCTCTGACTGCAAGGTAGGGGAATCCAAAAATGGGAACATTACACTTATCCCTAAGGGTTACCTACTTACTAGGGTGCAATATCAACCACCAAAGTGAAACAGGGAAAAGAGCATAATTTCCAAGAAAACGTTACATAACCCAAAGCAGTAATAGATGCAACAAACTCAAATGCCTCAAATATTGAAATGACACTCACCATAATACCTGACTTGTACCTCATGGAGCAAGACCCAATGTATTTCAGAATCCAGCTGATGTGGTGGATACCGTTGTGATGAACTTGGAACTATGGTGGCGAGGTGGGTCTATATCTGTGCAAGTGGACATTTCTAGTCAAGTTGTCTCTCAGTACTCCATGTCTACAACCTGAGGGCCTCGAGATATCATCTCCTTAGTTATCCCTAGGAGTTGGGGATAACATCTAGCTTCTGCTTGGGGACATGTACTTGTCGTAGAGTGCATGAGAACTGCAACATCTCCTGGTGGACATTTTCCTACACTGAAATATAAAACTGTAAAATCTAGGGTGGTTCTATCACCCTTCGTCCATATATATCAAAAGCCAAAAATGACAACTAATCTAGAAAATAAATTTTGCATTTTTTCAAAAATTTATAAAATAAACATGTAATATGATGAAATCAATATGCAAGTAGAGAAAAATGAAAAATGAAATGCAACTAAACTACCATGAGCAATCAAGACACAAATGCAAGGAAAGCAATATGACCTACCTACTTACCTAGGACCTGGGCCCTAAAGAAGTCAAGTGCTCTGAATGTTGGGTCAGAGAAGATACCCATCCACTGGTAATGCCATCTTTCTCCTATCCAAAGCTATCAAATAGTACTTCTCTTTCTTGGACTTCTTCTTAATGATGTAAGGGCCAATCCAAGCGTTGTCATCCTTCTACTCATATTTAGGCTTTCCCTTCCTCTTGTCCCACATGAACAAAAGACTTATTTCACTATAGTTGATGTAAGGTATATTCTCGCTGTAAGGATAGGAAGGAGGTCCTATGTTGACTACATTTCTAATGGCTTCTTCACATTCTTTTTCATTATTATCTTATTTCTTCAATATCTGGATAGATCCTCGCTCTTTCCCTTGGAACTTTGGAAGATTTTCTTTGTACTCATCTGTCCTTGGGAGAAGTGTATTTATGCAGTCCTCCTTCATGAAAGGTAAGTCTCGTGGATCGTATTCAATGGTCTCTAGAACCTCATCAAACTCACACTCACTTGTGTAATCAGGACCGTTGGGGTCAATCACATGTTTGTTGGTCCACTCTTGAATATATAATATCTCAAAGGTGCCATCCCCCATGGGGATGTGTGCATGGGTAAGATCCATGCTAAGAGAAGCAGACCAAATCCTTGATAAGAGAATCCCCCAAGCATCTGAAACATCAATCACTACTATGTTCATGAGGAGGCTGATATGCGTAAAATCAATCAGGAATACTTCAACATTTTCACATAGTCCATAAATTTTGACCCTATTAGAATCAATGTCACACACATTTCCATATGGTTGGGTCATCTTTAAGCCAAGTTGTTCCATCACCTTCAAAGACATGACGTTTGTTGAGGCCCCAGAATCCAACATACAATTATTTAGGTGGAGGCCATTCATGCCCAATGAAAGATAGAAAGGAGGGTTATTGTCCTTTTTTTGATCAATATACATGGTGTTTAAAATGATTGGAGGGTCCTCCTTCTCAGTTGGTACCTATAATAACTTCAATATTTCCCTCCTCATAGAAGGAATTTTGCACATCTTTGTTACAAGGACCGTCATATTAAACTTCCCAAACATGGTTGCAATGCCTATGTTCAAGTGAATCTCGTCTTTTGTTGGAGTTGGATTTGGAAGAAACTCATGTACTGGAGGTGGTAGTGGTGGGACCATCTTCTCTGTAGATGGAGGAACAGTGGTTTCTTTTGGATGAGGGGGAGTGGAAGGTTGTGATTGAGGAACTGAAGCTTTATTTCTTCTAGTGTATGTCAAAAACTCCCTCTTGCTCAGATCCTTTCTTTTATCACCTGTTAGCTGGTTTAACACTTGAAGTATTCCCTCTCTTTCCCCCTATATTATAGCTTCGTCAATCTGTTCCTATGTGACCTCTTCCTCTTGGAAGTTACAGATCATATCCATGAAGTTCATAGTGCCAGGAGAGTCTTCATCTTGTCGGGGGCATTCATCCTCTCAGTGAGGTTCTTCAGATGGAGAACACCAAGGTCTCTTCTCTATGTTGACCATTCCAACCGGGTTCAATGTATCAAGATCCTTTACCTCTTGTTCAGGCCTTGGTTTTCAACCTATGGCATCTCTCTTCTTTCTAGAAAAATGAGGTCTAGAGGTAGATTGAATCCTTTCCACAGTGGTTAATTGGCCCATGATTTTATTCTGAGCTTGGACGAACCGAGTACTCATATGATCTATCTTATGATTCAAGAGGGAAATTGGATCAAGAGAACTACTACTAGAAGCCTTAGTCTTTGTCTTTGCTTTAGCACGAGGGTACTGAAAAGGATCAACCTTTGAGTCAAGGAGGTTCTCTTCTATTCTTTCACTGTACTATTTGGCTTGTGCCAAGGTGGTGGGCTTCTTGTCCTTCAGAATGAAACCAAATTTCCCATCGAATGTATTCATGTAAAGGAGATGAATAGTTGTACTTGTAGGATGTAGATATTCCAGGATTTGACTGTACAATCTGTCAAACCTGTTGTCAAATTCACTTACTATTTCATTTTCCTTTTTCTTTATCTGATTGAACTGTGCTGCATGCATTCCGTTCTCTTTCTTCATTCTCCATATATTCTTGAATAACTTGGAAAAGTATTCATAAGATGATATGTGATTTCCAGGTAAGCCTCTAAACCCCCTATAAGCATCTTTGGTTAATGATGAGGCTAGTAGCTTCATTTCCACATCCTCATGTTCCACTTCTACATTTTCCATGTCTCAGCCCATGGTATAGAGATGATCATCAACAATGAACACATTGTTTCCTAGAAACTTTGGAAACCATTTATGAGACTCTTTTGGCATGATATTGGGATATCCAGGAATAGTGGCCATGTTCAATGGATTGTGGAGATCTTTTTCCCAAGGGCGATCCATTGGAGTAAGGGGAAGGGTACCGTGGAAAATGGTTTTAACAACAGGAGACTTGAGAGGAGGCCTTCTTTGGTAAACCTTGGAAGGTTTGAATCTCATTGGGGGGAATTCTTAATGGGAGACAGATTCTGGGAAGGTGGACTTGCCAGATGAGCTTCAAGAATATCTCATCAATGGTGGAAGGGGAACTTCCTTCAAGTGGAGTCGCCAGGAAAGCTAGGGGTAAAGGCTTTGGGATGGTATATTTACAAAGTGTCGTTGGGGCACAAAAGAGGATTCAAAATCCTCCTTGACAATGATGCTAAAATGTTATCATGCAAACCGTAGGTTGGGAAAAGCCTGATCCAAACCACAAGATGGCAACAAATAGGATAATACCTACCCATTTTCACCTCAGATAGGTATTCCCATCACTTTAGAGGTGAAGTAATCAAATCAAGGGGGGAATCCCAGGTGACCCTAAGGGGGGAATGAGATGGAAAGTGATATTTATGAGTGGATGCCTCTATAGTTCAAGTTTCTAAATGGAAAGTAGCTTGGAAATGAGTCTCGGTAGTGGTCAATGGTTGCCAAGAATTTTGAGTACCTGCGGATGACAATGTTTATGCCCGAGACACAAGAAACACCAAGTATACAAGCTATGTGTTAAGTGGACAAGAAATTTAAGGTTGTTGTCCCTATTTGCAGCAGTCAACAAAGATATATATCAGAAATGAAATGATATTTAGTGTTGCTAAACAAGATGTTGAAAGTCTAACAAATGATGCAAGAGATAAGCTAGTGAACTCAAGTAGTAAAGCATAGACTTTAGCATCAATGTAAGGTTTGTATAGAAAAGTATTGAAGAGATGTATTTGCAGCCTTATGAATGTAGCAAACAAGTTGTTACAGAAGAAAAATCAGCCACCAAAACTTGCAAAGAATCCACCCAAAAGATGGGCCAGGACTAGTAGATTATGCTGGCAAACTCTTAGCAAATTTTGATGGTTGATAAGAGAGTAAAATCAAAAGTTATGATGAGTTTTTATACAGCCCTAATGGTTGTAGATTAAAATTGCAACAACAGTAAGACTTTCTTGGCCAATTGAGACGCCTTAGTAGCTTAGAGATATGTTTAAACTTCACTTAAGAAAATTTCAATATCTCAACTTTTCATGATTACCAATGCAATAATTTATTTCTCCAATGCATGAAGACTAGTGCCTTTCTATTGGGAGAAATGGAGTCTCTTGATTAAACAAGTTGGATGAGTTACTTCCTTAGGGTTGTAATCCCTTTTACTCTCCAAGGCAAACCCTAACCAACAAGGAAAAACCTAGGATGGTGTAAACCCTTTTACTCCCCCTAGTATCCTTTGCACAATAGATTATTCCAAACAATTATAATGGAATTGGAGGGGGTTTTATGCCCTTATACTCCCCAAGAGATCATCACATTAATCTTACAACCAAGAAAAGAGAGCAATGAACATGAAATACTTACCTAGTTGAAGCATTAACGAGATGAAACCCTATTTCACCAAGGAAAATCCACCATATAGCAAGAAAAATCCTTCAAGAGAGTTAGTGAATCATCCATCCATAAAATAGCATAAGCTAAACCATCACAAGATAATGTAACCAAGAGAGATAGAGAAAATTTCCCAAGGAGGGCGCAAATTTCAGCCAATGTAGTCTTCTCACAATGGGAGAGCTATAATAAAATTAAATAGAGATGATATATATTTA
Organism: Picea engelmannii; assembly: GCA_009831015.1. Taxonomy (NCBI): domain Eukaryota; kingdom Viridiplantae; phylum Streptophyta; class Pinopsida; order Pinales; family Pinaceae; genus Picea; species Picea engelmannii. The sequence goes on along the minus strand of ML785630.1, from coordinate 1,064,278 downwards.
TACAAATCCTCTAAAACATAGTTTGTCCACATTCAAAGGGTAAACCACGAGATAAGGGTAAATTTTCCCTTTTTCTTGCCTCTTTGCCAAAATAACATTTTTTAATTCATAATTTGCACAAAAGATAAACCCTAGAAACAAGATGTCACCCTCTTGGGGCAACATTTTGTCACTTCAGGTCAAGTCATTGAGTTGGAGATGAGTTATCTAGGCCTCCAAAGGCCAAATTTATTGAAGCCAAGTATCTCCTCCATGATCCAAGGGCTCCCTCCTTCAAAACGTGCCAAGTGTCTTCAATCACCACCAAACCCTAGCCCTAGGGTGACGTCAAGCCCCCAAAGGTGATGTTTTGGCCTCCAAAGGCAAGTTGTTTGGATTGTAGGGGATAGGTAAGATCCTCCAAGGCATCTCTTAGGCCTCCAAATCCATGTCATCATCACCCAGTGTGTGGGTCCTGGTATCCAACCTGTGGGATTCAAGCCCCAAGAAAGCCCAAGCTAGGCTTGTTCTTCCAAAATTGTCCACCAACTAGGTCCTGCAAAGACAATGAATACATGCTCCAAGAATATCAAGTCAAATGCATCATGATGAGTAAATCAAACAATAAAAGAGCCATATAATCATGTATATCCAAACTACCTCATCAAAATAAACAAGTGATCAAAGACTCTATGCAATTTTTCGAGTTTAGGTAAGGGAGGGTTGACAAAGCGACCTATTGGGTGAATCATACCTCAAATTTAGGAGTGTTTCCCAAGAGGAAATTTCTCTAAGTCACATGGATGAAGTGACATGGATGGGGGAAATAATATTGGGCATGGGTTTCATGACATACAAGGGGTTGTAGTGTCTCATTTATGGGTGCCTTTGTAGAGGGTGTGTTGCACCTTCATTTTCAATGCAACCTTTTTCCAAGCCCATTTATTTCCTTTTATTATTTGAATATGTTTCTAGGTTTAAAAAAAGGTGAGGCTTCTACCTAAGCATGAAAGAAAATGCCCACATTCACTCTACCCTGGTCACATCATTCTTCCCCAAGTTGAAAACATGTGTGGGGCTTCTACCTAAGCATGAAAAACAATGCCCACACATGCTCCGCCTTAGTTGGCATGTGTATAGCTATTTTTGTGCGGGTCCCATCAGTTTCTTATGAGAGACATTTCATTTTCCTCTAGATCCTTGGGAGAGAATCTAGAAGGTTCATGATTGGATTTTTTCTTTTTCCAGCTACAAGCCTATGGGACTTCATCCCCTTATTCCCATGAAATTAAGGACAACCCCTTCTTGGGTCAGTATACCCGAAAATCCCAAAAGGTAAGGAGATGAGGGGATGAAGTATGGAAAGTGACAAGTATGGACAGGAATGGCATGATGAATTTTCAAGAGGACCTCCTAGTAACAGACTTATCCCTAAGGGTGACCCACTTACTAGGGTGCAATATCAACCACCAAAGTGAAACAGGGAAAAGAGCATAATGTCCAAGCAAATGTTATATAATCCAAAGTAGTAATAGATGAAACAAACTAAAATGCCTCAAATATTGAAATGACACTCACCATAGTACCTGAATTGTACCTCATGGAGCAAGACCCAATGTCTTTCAGAAGCCAGTTGATGTGGTGGATACCGTCGTGATGAACTTAGAAATGTGGTGGTGAGGTGGGTCTCTGTCTATGCAAGTGGACATTCTTGGTCAATATATCTCTCAGTACTCCATGTCTGCAACCCGAGGGCCTTGAGACATCATCTCCTTAGTTATCCTTAGGAGTTGGCGATAAAAGATACTACTAAGGACTTTAAGTTTCCTATATACTCAAAAACTTCCCATGATATAGAAATTGATGGTGCCCATACCTATAATGAATTATTCATGTTGAGGAAGGATGGGAAAGGTTTTATAGATGTTGAAAACTCAAATGAAAGAGAAGAAGATGAAATTGAGAAAACACAAAATCTAAGGAAATTATGCATCCATAATTTTGTTGCTAGATTACTAGTCTTACCATGTGAAAAGGTCATTAGATGGTTGATAGAGAATATTGATGTAAACACCAATAATATTTTGAATGAAAAAGGAAAATGTATTGGTGTCTTTGCACCCACAAACTTGGAAGCATATTATCAAATTAGAAACATATTTACCAATGAATGTGTGAGAGACTTCACATGCACTCATGACTAGCATGATCTCATAGCTGAATGCTATGAGGAAGTAAGGATTTTAAATCCAAAGACAATAAGACCTTTTCTTTACTAGTCTCAAATCAAGTGATGTGTGGGACATCCATTTGATAGCATACTCTATGGGGGGGAATTTTCAACTCATGTGAAAGTTTCTTGGGTGTCAATGATTCATTAAAACACTGAGCATGGTAAAATTTTCAACTAGACAACCATTTTATCTAATTATTTGGTAGAATATTTGTATTGCACAAGTTGTAGGTTGGGAAAATCTGGACCAAATCCACAATATGGCGGCAACTAAGGGAAAACCTACCCACTGTCACCTATGATAGGTAATCCCATCACTTTAGAGGTGAAGTGATCACCTAAAGGGGGGAATCTCGGGTGACCCTATGGGGAAATGAAATGGAAAGTGAGATGATGAAATGAATTCCCCTATAGGTCAAGTTGTTAAGTGGAATATGGCTTTGATGACACATCTCGGAAGTGGTTTAAGGTTGCCAAGTCTTTGAGTACTTGCGGAAAGTGTTTGTACCTTCCCAAGAAACAAGAAAATCCAAATGTACAAGTTTTATGTTAAGTGGAAAATCAAGTCAATTTTTTTGTCCCTATTTTCAGCAATCAACAAAGATATATATCAGAAAGAAACAATTAATAAAGCTACTAGATAAGATGCTAAAATTCACATAAATAATGCAAGAGATAAGCTAGTAAACATTAATACAACTCAAGTATAAAAGCATAATACTTTAGCATAAATTTAAGGTTGTTATAGACAAGTATTGCAAAGATGTTGATCCATGTGGATACCGGTGGGCACCCACCTTTTCCAACTGGCTCAAAACAGTTTTCTGGCAATTTTGGTAATTTACTATTTTTAGCAGTTTTTAACTTCCGAGGCCATTTTGAGGCCCTAAACGACATTTTTGGGAAAACAGGGAGAAATTTGAAAGTTCCTTCGATATTGCCCCCAAAATGAATCTCCTCGACGATATCTTTACAACAAGATATCATGTGCCTAAAACGGAGATCGTATGCAAAAGTTACAACACCGGGAAGTTGATGTACTAACTTACCCAAATGGGGCAAACATGACTTTTGGCGCTTCATCTCCTAGGGTTAGGTTTTTGGATGTATAGGGTTTTAGGCATTCCTATTTATTGTAAAAAGGCCTTCAAAGCCTCATTGTAATCATCTTCTTGCGAATGCAAGTAGCCGTCACATCTCTTCTCAGAGATAAGTTGGCACCATTCTAGCAAGTCTTTCACTCTGTATTTTTACAGTTTTTGTACATTTATTTCATTAATATAAATTGTGTGCTACTATATCTCTGTGTTTATGGTTGCATCTCTAATACCTTTCTGTTATATTATTGGATATCTGTGATATCTCTGTGCATTTATTTATTATATCTCCACTCCAATTTCATGTCGAAAATAATTTGGATCAATGGTATCAGAGCAGGCTGCTCTTGATTGTTTTTCAGTGCATGTCCCCGACGAGGTCCAAGTATAGCAATTTGGGTCTCAAGATTTTATCTCTTGAGGGCAATCGCCCTTGCACACCCAAGAAACCATCCATGGTAGAAGAAAAGAAAAACGATGGAGCAGATGATCCTATCAATCTGTTGCTTGAGAAAGCTCTCACGCGACAGAGGGACGAAATGATGGAGAATTTTTCCCACATCCTTCAATGCCTGCCAATAGCAATAGGTGCATCTTCATCAAACAACCACTTTGGAAGAACCTCTCCTTTCAAGGTACATGTTAATTTTGATATTCCCATATTTGAAGGTCAGATAGATGCGGATGCCCTAGAAAAATGGTTAAATCTGTTAGAAGGTTATTTCTTTGTTCATAATTTTTTCGACAAATAAAAGATCACCTTCATGCTCCTTAAAGCTCTCCCCTGTGTCAAACATTGGTGGGAAACTTACTGGGAGAAAAGTTCCATAGAGGAGTCTGGAATATATGGGGTCGAACCCACTTGGGATTTTTTGTGAATGTGGTAAAGGAACAATATTACCCTGTTGGAAACTATGAGGACCGATACATGAGATGGACCACATTGTGGAAAGAGAGGGGCCAAGTAGTTCCAGATTTCACCAATACCTTCCATACCTTGTGCACCAAGTTGGGTATCAAATACTTCGAACGACATTTGGTTCTGAAATACAATGGGGCTCTAAACAGATACATCCAAACTGAAATGGATTTTCTTGACATCTCATCACTCAGTGTTGCTCATCGATATGTTGTTAAAATTGAGTAGAAATTTAAGCTCTAGAACAAACGGGAGTTCAGGTCTGCAAATCCGCAACAACCAAAGTACGACAAAGAAGTCCCTAACAAACAATCTCCCGAAAACCAATCCAAGCCACAGGAAAAGAAGGGTCATGGGAAGACAAAGAAGGACACCGGAAAATGGTGCAATTTCCACAAAATTCCTTGGAACAACACCGATGAATGTCGCTCAAAACAGTCATCGGTGGCCAAGATCAAAGATAATGAGTCGAACCCTGATTTTGAATTTGATTCTGAAAATTTTGGTAAAAGACAGATAATCGATGCAGACCCCACTATTATTTTTGCGACTGCAACAATTCAACCAGAAGAACCAACAGATCCTGAAGAGGGGGAGCGCCTTTTTCATTCACATATGTGCGTGAAGGGGACCCCACTGCATTTTATTGTTGATAGTGGAAGCCAGAAGAACCTCATCTCAGCAGAGGTCGTCAAACAATTGGGATTTTTGACAACACCACACCTGCAGTCATACAACATCGGGTGGCTTCGCCAAGGACGAGATCTTCATGTCATCCAGCAGTGTTGATTGTCATACGACATCCATCCCTTCAAGGATGAGGTATTATGTGATGTTTCCCCATTGGATGTCTATGATGTTCTGTTGGGCCAACCATATATGTGGAGACGCCATGTTGTTTATGAGTCTCGACCCCATAGTGTCATTGTTACTTTGGGGGGTCATCTCTACAGAATACCAGAGGTAGTTCCAACTACTGTCCCACCTAAACAGTGTTGCAAGGTAGTATCTCATACTACAAAATTCAGATTCTTCACAATCTGTTCAAAGGGTGAATAGAAGGATACTGCAACCACTACAACCTCAGCCCAAGAACCTTCTATCCAACAGAAGCAGGTCGACAATATTGCAGCAAAGTGTAAAGATTCCTTCTACACAAAGGCACCTCATGTAGCCAGACTGGTTAAAAAGGTCCAACCCTTCCAACAACATGTTCGTGACAACCTTCAACAAGCTAAGTAGCGCAACTTCCCCAACAAGGCAAGCAACTCACCAAGATGCAGATTCAGCAAACGTTTTTCCCTCTCCCTCGGGCACTCAACGCAATGGATACCATTGCTTCCTAAGAAGGGAGAAGTGATCCAGGTGGATATCGATGGCCACCCACCTTTTCCAACTGGCTCAAAATGGTTTTTTGGCATGGTAATTTATTATTTTTAGCAGTTTTTAACTTCCAGGGCCATTTTGAGGCCCTAAACAACGTTTTTGGGAAAATGGGGAGAAATATGGAAGTTTCTTCGATATTTCCCCCAAAATGAATCTCCTCAACGATAACTTTCCAATGGGCTATAATGCGCCTAAAACAGAGATCGTATGCAAAAGTTACGACCCAGGGAAGTTGATGTACTAACTTACCCAAACAGAGCCCACATGACTTTTGGTGCTTCATCTCCTAGGTTTAGGTTTTTGGATGTCTAGGGTTTTGGGCATTCTTGTTTATTGTAAAAAGGCCTTCAGAGCCTCATTGTAATCATCTTCTTGCGAATGTGAGTAGCTGTCACATCTCTTCTTAGAGATAAGTTGTCACCATTCTAGTGAGTCTTTCACTCTATATTTTTATAGTCTTTGTACATTTCTTTCATTAATAGAAATCTTGTATTACTGTATCTCTATGTTTATGGTTGCATCTCTGATACATTTCTGTTATATTATTGGATATCTGCGATATCTCTGTGCATTTCTTTATTATATCTCCGCTCTCATTTCGTGCCGAAAATAATCCAGATCAGATGTATTTGCAGCCTTATGGCTATAGAAAACAAGTTTTTATAGAATAAAAATCAGCCACCAAAAATCACAAGTAATCCATCCAAAAGATGCGCTAGGACTATTAGATTATGTTGGCAAATTATTAGCAATTTTTTATGGTTGAAATGTGAATTATAAGTAAGAAAAAGAAATATGTGCTTCCTCCCCAATGGTTGTAGCTTTTAATGAGTTATAGCTCCAAGAAGACGAAGTCAATCAAGGCACCCTAGTGTCCTTGACAAGCTCTTAACATGTAGAAAAGTTTCCAACTTGAACAAGATCAATATCTCACTAAATCATGTTTACCAAGGAAAATAATTTATTTCTCCAATGCAAAATTCAGATTAACACCTTTAAAATATGGGTGAATGGAGTCTTAGAAGTGTGAGTTAGAACAATAAAATCTTTAGGGCTGTAAATCTTCTTAATCCCTAGGGCATGCCAATCAAACTAGGGTAAACCTAGGAGGGTATACACACTCGTACTTCTCCTAGAAACCCTTACCAAAAATGACTTATAAACTTTAGAAAATAAGATGAAGCTTAATGGAGGATTTATACAACATACTCCTCCTAGGGTTTCAACCAACAATGACCAAGAATAACCAAGAAAGAACTAACAAATGCATATTTTCATTAACAATTCCAAGAGAGAGAGAGAGAGAGAGATCAAACCCTAGCTAACCAAGCAAATTACCATCCAAGAGCAAGAACATAAGCCTTCAAGAGTGGTGCACAACTTTAGCTCAAGCATTCACCAAGAAATATCACTAAGAAGCATTTTCACAAGATAGAGATACCAAAAATGCCCAAGAGGGCGCAAATTTCATCCAATATGTCTTCACACAATGGGAGAGCTATGATGAAAATCAAATAGAGATGATATTTATTTATACAAATCCTCTAAAACATAGTTTGTCCACATTCAAAGGGTAAACCAAAAGACAATGGGACAGCAATCCTTACTCTTTCCCCTATTCCAAAATAACATTTTTTAATTCATAATTCGCACATAAGATAAACCCTAGAAACATGACATCACCCCCTTGGGGCAACGTTTTGGAACTTTAGGTCACGTTGTTGGGTTGGAGATGAGTGCATTAGGCCTCCAAAGGCCAAATTTCTTCAAGGTAAGCCTCTCCTCCATGATCCAATGGCTCCTTCCCTCAAAACTTACCAAGTGTCTCCAATCACCACCAAACCCTAGCCCTAAGGTGGCGTTTTAGCCTCCAAAGGCAAGTCGTTTGGCTTGTAAGGGCTAGGTGGGATCCTCCAAGGTGTTATATAGGCCTCCAAAGGCATATCATTATCATCTGGCATGTGGGCCCTGGTATCCAAACTGTGGGATTCAATCCCCAAGGAATCCCAAGCTAGGCTTGTTCTTCCAAATTTGTCCACCAACTAGGTCTCGCAAAGACAATGAATACTCCCTCCAAAGATCTCAATTCAAATGCATCGTGATAAGTAAATCAAATCAATAAAAGATCCATCCAAGCATGTACATCTATACTACCTCATCAAAATAAACAAGTGCTTAAAGACCCTATGCAATTTTCCAAGTTTAGGCATGGGAGGTTTGACAAAGTGACCTATTGGGTGAATCATACCTCAAGTTTAGGAGTGTTTCCAAAGCAAACCTTTCTCTAATTCATATGGATGAAGTGACATGGATGGTGGAAAGACTTTGGGGAATGGGGTTCATGACAAAGCTATAAAGAAATCCCATACAAATGTGATTGTAAGTCCTCTAGAGTTTTACATGTCATTCTATCTCTTTGATGTTATTTGTGCCTCCAACTCTTTTACAGGATTAGGATGGTCATGGTCACTAGAGAAATCCCTTGTTCATGTATATTTCAAGGATTTGTGGAAACACAAGTACAAGTATCAATATACTCTCATTTGTGACTATTTCCTTGCACCTTTGTATGAATTGATTTTTTGTGAACCATTCCCAATAATATCTCAAGAGGCCATTCATATGCTTAAGAACATTGGATATTGGTACATTTATGAGTGTCCCACTTACATAAAAAATTATGGGACAACTCAAGCACCTCATACACTTACAACATATGTGCTTAATGGGCTGGTGATTCAAGAGATTCATTATCAAACTACTTTGCATGGTTTAAATGCTTGTCTCAACAAGCACAAAAAAAATTAAGTTTTGTCTAACCTAACCATTGTGCATAGGCATGCACAGGTTAACTCATTCTACTAGAGATGGGATGGAAAAAGGAAAAATGAACAAATATCATTTTACTCTTGAAAGGAATCAAATGCATGACCCCTTAGATATTGTTAGGAATCACATAGATAAGATGAGAGTTGCATTCTCCTACCAACATGAGAAGAATGATGTTGAATAACCAAAGAAAAGAGATCTTACTTATGATGAAGTTTTAAATAGACATCATACTCTTGTAGAAGAAAAAGAGAGGAAGAGAAAAGAAAAAGTAGAAAAGGATCCTACTAAAGGACAAGCTCTCCAAGAGAAGAGGAAAGAACATGAAAAGAAGATATTATAAGCACTAGAAAGGAAAAACAAGATTTTGAGGCCAAGAAAGAGTAGTAGCTTAGGCTAAAGTTGTAAATAAAGAAGAACAAGTAAAGAAGAAGGAAGCTAATCCTAAAGCCAAAAGTAATGTTGAAGCCAAAAGAAAGAAAGAAGTTGAGGCTAAAGCTAGAGAGGAAGCAAAATCCAAAAAGAAACAAGAACTTGATGAGAAATCCAAACGGGATGTCGAGGTTGAAAGATTGAAGAAAGATGTTGAGACTAAAGAACAAGCTTAATATGAAGTATAACAAATGAAAAAAGAAGAGCAATCCAAAAAGGAGGCTAATTCCAAAGCTGAGAAGAAAAGAAAAATAGAGTAAGAATTGAAGAAGAAAGCTCATGATGAAGTTAAGGCAAAGAAGAAAAGAGAAGAAGAAGAAGAACATAAACAACAAAATGAGTAGCATAATGGAAATATTGAGACTCAAGATCCATATCCCATATAGGAAATATATACTACTCAAACATTTGCTAGTTCTTTTGATCCAAGTATGGTCATATCAAGAGAAGGGCTAATTCCCACACTAGTTTATGAAGTGGAAAACCTAGACATGTTTACATTTGACAAGGAGAGAAAGCAAGTGGTGAGGAAAACCCACAAGCGTGGGAATATTAACCTGGATAAAGAAATGTACTTACCTCTAAATTTTTAGTAATAGACACGAAGAAATCATACTATATATCAATTGATATTGTTGGCCTTGAAATTTCCCAATCCATTATCCATGAGGCCATTGATATTGCAAAAAAAATGAAGGCATATGAAGATAAGTTTTCCTTGCTAGAAAATCAAGTCAACTATTAACAATCTAGTCAGTATGTCTACTTTTATTGACTATGCCTTCAAAATACATAACAAAAATTGAATACTATTTAGAGAGAATTCTATGAAAAATCCCAATGCCTATAGGTCCAAAGGAAATATATTTTAGAAGTTTTTAATCATATTAAGGCATGGAAAATTCCACATGAGCAAGCTTCATTATAGTTTGACAATGTCAAAATATGGTAGGCATGCTTTGAATAAATCGCTACTTTTACTGAAGCAACTTCGCAGGAAATCAAATTTCGTCTTAGATATTGTATAGATTCAACACATAATGCTCTCAAAGGGATTCAACATGAAATAGTAGACTATGCCACTATGTGGAAAGTTGCAGAAAATATGGCTAGCAATTGCCATCTTCCATCTTTTAGAGAAAAAGACAATTTTTTTCCATACGCTGAAGTATCCAAGGCATTTAAGGATTGTATTGGTACAAATAGGCATATCATTCATTCCCTCCCAAATATTGATGAAGCAACTATTAAGAAATATGTCAAATACCCCATTAATGACATTACATTAATAAAGACTATATTTCCCAAGCTTGAAAATTTTGAAAAAAGGAGTAAAAGTATTTCCTCTTATAAGTCCCCTTTGAAACAACATCACTTTCCCCAAAGTGATACATTTGACCAAACTACTAAGGCTTGGAAAACATATGTAGAAAATTATAGAAAATAAAAAGAGAAAGCATCCTCTAACTAAGTGTGGGAAACCAACAGTCGAGGCAATTGAAGTGTTTTGTCACCCCCTTTTCTTTTGTATAAATAAGATAGATGCTATGAACAAAAGGATTTATGTTTGAGGTTGTAAACTACTTTCAATATTAATTGAGAAGCCAAGATGGCCACTTTCGAAGATTTCTTCTGGTGTATGTTCTTTTTTGGAACCATTCCTTTACTTGCTTATGCTAGAATGGATGTAAGAATGTTTTCTTTTGTTGTAGATTGTTCTCATGCAACTGCAATTATTTCTTGTTTTTATTTTTCAATAGGTTTCTAACTTGTGGATGGAAGTTGTGATCAATTATTTTAATTAATCCAAATTTTGTTTTAATGGCTAGTTATTTAAAATGTTTCTATCATTAATATTCAGTAAATTGTTTTCTATTTTAATAGTTGAAATACTTGTTAATTTCATATCTACTCTTCATTCTTAAATTCTATCTAGGTGATTAGTTTGAGAATTGTATTTAGGATTTAGAATTTTATTTCTCAAAGATAAACCCATTGATTGGCAATCAATCCAACATACAAGTGGAGCTTATTATTCCAAACAAGAGAAGGTTAATGGATCCTTAGCTTTGGGAAACCTCCCTTAGTTTCACAATGGACATTTTTCCATGTCAACACACACATGCCATTAGAGCAACACTACCATGTTGTTTCCAACTTCTATTTTTTCTCGAGTCAATTGTATCTCCTTCATTATTTCTAATAGCTTTGGTTTTCTTGGTTTCCCATCTTGAAAGACAAATCTACAGTGTTGAAGGAGTTCCTATACCAAAATCACGGTGAGAGGAACAATCAAGAGTTATAAAACTTGTGGTCGAATCCACAAGTTGGTTCTACTACATGAGTCGACTATCCAATTGATGGTTTACTTTACTAGTCAGTTGATCTTGATTTATGAAAATTTTGCAAAGGATCATTGCATAACAAGCTAGAAGAGGAGTTCAATAGAGTAACAGTTAAGGTCTTCTCATCAAAAACAACATCTCTCCTAAAAATAATATCACATTTTAATGGTTCAAACAATCTGTACACTTTTGACTCTTCAAAGTATCCCATAATGATACATCCATGGCTCTTTGCATCTAGATTCTACCTTTTATTATTTGGAATCTGATCCCATGCTATGCATATAAAGGTTCTAAGATGTCCCACTAAGGGTTTCCTTCCACTCTAATTTTCAATAGGATTCATATCCCATACAACTTTAGTCAAAAATAGGTTCAAAATGTAATTTGAGTAGCAAACAACTTCTATCCAAAACTTGATTGGCAAACCTTTGGTCTGAAGCAAACAATTTGCCATTTCTACCAAGGTTGAATTCTTCCTATCTGCAAACCAATTATACTGAGGTTTGAAAGGTACAAATATTTGTAAAGTGATACCATTTTGAGATAAGTAATTTTCAAACACCTTGCCCACATATTCTCCACCATTGTTTGATATTAAATATTTCACATGTCGATCGCATTTCTTTTCAACTAAAGACCTAAATTCCTTGAACTTATCAAAGACATGAATTGAACTTATCAAAGACGTGACTCTTATTCTTCGAGAAATAGACCCAATTGTACTTGGAAAAATCATCAATGAAGATTAAAAGATAGATCATTCTTTCTATCGATGTTTTTTTCAAGGAAAACAAACCACTATGGATAAGTTCCCATTGATTCTTTTCTCTCCAAACCTTCTCTATTTCAAAAGGAAACCTGGTGATGCTTTCTAAGCACACACATCGTTCACATACTCCATTAGGGGGGAACAATATTAGGTAGTCTAGTAACCAGATTATGTTTCACCATTAGTTTCAAGATTTAAAAATTCAAATGTTTGAGTTGTTCATGCCAAATTATACTACGGTCATTGGTTTGAACCATTAGTGTAGTCGGTTGTGTATATTTCTTTGGAAATTCATAGAACTTTTATAGTTTCTCCTTAGGGTAAAGAATACCCTTGACAATAACAATACCAACAAAGTTATTATACATATATTTCACAACAAATTGATCTAGCTAAAATTCTTCTTGCCAGTCTAAGTTAGTTGAGGCACAAAAAACAAATTGTCACTCAAACGAGATACATGATACACATCAGTGATCACACCATTTTCACATTCAATATTTCCACAAACAATAATAGTAAGTGCATAGTCCTCTACTACAAATATTTAATTTTTGTAACCTCGCTTGATGAAGAAAAGAGAGAAACATCTTTATCCATGTATATCTACAACTAGAGTCGAGTATCCATTCACTCTAAGAAGTGAGAATATTCAAGGCTTGAGAATAATTAATAGAGAATGTATAGTTATCTACCTTATCTTCTGAAATTTGGTGCTATAAGTCAGTTGATCTTCTAGTCGACACGTCTCATTCGAGCTTCTTCACTTTCTCCTCTAGGGATTTAGTCTTTTTCTAGCGAACCTTCTCCATATGTCTCAATTTCCTGCAATAACGGCTTATTTTCTTCTTTCTACCTTTCTTGGTCTAAGTTTGATTGCCATGATTCTTATTAACATTATGGTCGATGTAGTCCCATTATTTCTTTGGATTGCATTATCAACCTCTTTATTTATAATAGTTATATCGACCTTTTCCCTTGAACAAATGGGCTTGTTGCTTAACTTCAAGTTTCCTTTTATCAAGCAATTTTTCATGTGCCTGTATTAGTAGACCACAAAAAGAATCAAAGGAATAATTTGGACCATCCTCTTTTCTAGAATCCCAACTAGCATGGAATGTCAAATATAATACATCATAGCGTGTCTTTAGATTCATTGGGATTATTTCTATGAGCTGACCAACTTTCTTTGGAAACTCCTTTCTGCATTCACCCAATTTAAACTGAAGTTCTTCACATGAGCCATGTAATCTTCAATTCCTTCAAAAGAGAAAGGATCTAGAGAGATAAACTCTTTCTCAATCTACTTAACCTGACTTTTGTTGGTATTATCAAATAAATTCTTGAGCTTATTCTAGACTTGATTCAAATATTCAATCCCACTCATATGAAAGTGAATCTCCCTAGAGATGTAGGTTGTTATAACTCCTACATATTCGTCCTTCTTTCAATTGATGAAAAAATTTTGTTAGTCATCCTTCGGATCTAAAACTACAATCTTTGTAAACTGCCAAAGTTTCACTCTTTAACAAAGTTTCCATTCTTGTGCATGTATTCCATAATTGCGGCCATTCAGAACCATAGGCTCTTACTTATTACACATGATGTTGATCTATATATCTAAACCGTAATTCAATCTACAAGTCAAATCCATGATTCGACCATGCAGATCCAACTCGTTAGGAGCGCTTCCAATCGATAGCCTCCAAAAGACTCATAGACAATAGACTAGGTCTCAAACCAACTGCTTTGATACCATGTTGGAGAACCAAGGAATCAAGTAGATCAAATATCTAGGTAGTCCAAGAAGAGGTGGTTTCTAGAGACATAATTTCAACAGTTAAGCACAAATGAGCATAACTCAACATATATAGAAGTATAACAAACTAAAATATTTCCATACATTACATGCAACTTGCTTTATTTTTTAAATAGATCCAATTAAGGCCATCGTATATAGCACCGAGATGTAACCAACTCCCTTGAAGTGAGGAAGACAAATTCCCCATAGATTGGTGTGGGTGCATAACCAACTCCTTGAATTTTGGATTGCCCCATGCACTTGTCAACTACTTTGGTCGAACTCCCTAACCAATCAAATACTTGGTCGACCACTCAATTGACTACTCAATCAACTCTTCTAGTGGCACAAAAATAAGGTGGAGGGGAATAGGGTGAGTAAGATGAAAGAGAAACACCTCAAAAAAGGGAATATGAGGAGTGGGTTAGAGAACGGATAAAAAAATAACTTTACAAAAGGATAGTGAAGATAAAGAAGAAAGGCAATGAGTGGAAGCACATTCTCGTGGAAGAGCAGTTATAGTGATAGACATGTATGGAGATATACATGAGAAATAAGAGTTTGTGGTATTCCTTCAAGAAATAATAGGCATGGATTTTGAGTTGCAATAGGCATTAATGATGATCCATGAGTGAGAGGATGGGGATGTAGTGCACACCATTGAATCAAAGCAAGTGAGGGAGTGAGTTGCATTGTAAAAAATACACAATAGTTGGAAGAAGTGGAAGAGCAAAAACATGTAGTAGAATAAATAATGAGAATGATGATGAAGGTCAACTAGAAAAGGAAGGTGGTAGAGATAAATGTTTGTATAAGAAAGTGTCTACAACAAAAAGTAATAGTGGTGGAAGATAGAAAGAAGAAAAAGAAGAATGTTGAATGGAGAAGAAGGAAGAGTGGTTTGTAGCATGTAAAAGTTGAAATAAGAACAGGAAAATATCATAGACAAAAAATATTGTTTATTTATTGACATTAATCCCATGAGAAAGATGCTCGCATTTTTCAACTAGGGAAGTTTGATATAAGAGCATCCGTTGCGTCGAACCTATCATTCCCATTGCTTACTTTCAATGTTTTTTTTCGTTGGTTTATTTCTCAATTTTGTGTAGAGGCTATGCTTAGAATGATGTAGTTTGAAGATCACCAATGATTCATCATATGACATTGGTGGATTGCATGCACCTTAACTTTCTTAATTTAAATACATTCTAGATGTCGAATAAAACTAGACTAGCTTTCACTCTTTCACTATATGCATCCTGCATTAGCTATATGAGTGCATTATGACCAACTTCAAACATTATAATTTTCAATCACATGACCATTTGACTTATGGCATTACTTTGAGCCTATAGAATATAGGAGATGGCTCTTCCAGAGTAATTTTCAAACTATATGGAGGTATAAATGGTGAACACACTCAAATAGATTGAGTGATTGAAAAATTGTGTCCACACTGTAATTTTTGAATCTCATGTTAGAAACATTGAAAGGTATAAAATTTTCCTAGGGAGATCATGGTTGTGAGGCATTCATTTAGGACCACCTCAAACCAATAAACAATGACTTTTGACATGATTAGGAGGATTTTAAAGGCTCATGGAATCTGTACTTGTGAGATAATAGTTATGAGGGTCAACAGTTGCAGTGATACAAATGGCCAAGATGATGAATTGGTTTTACACCAATCAGACTTCCAAATGTATAAAAGGATGGTTTCGTGATAGAGAAAGGGCCTTTGGGCTCTCCACTATTGGGATTTCTACAGTTGAGAATAAGAATGTAGAGGAAGAAAAAGAACATGAATGGCTCTACAAATCTAATGTACCCCTAGAACTTTTGTCCATTAATATGAATAAAGAGACAAATATTTTTTTTGTTATTCATTTTGTTGTGTGTTTAAATCGTTCCATAGTTTCTGCATATGATGGTTTTATTTATAGAAGTATATGCTAAGTTGTAACTTTCGGTTTGTTTTTACTTTGATGTTTGCAAGAGGTTTTACCTCACTACATGAAAGGTTTGTTGAAAATTTGGTATGATATACTTGAGGTGTTGAATGCTAGTTTCCAAGGAAGAGTCTTCATATAACTTGAGGAGATTAACATTAACTACATCATGGATTTCCAGCTAGGAGACCAAATTAAGATGGGATACAACATCACCAATTTATTGAACTAGGCAATAAGGATTGTCTTCGAAGGGCCTTGTCTGTAGTCTTCTCTCTTTGTTGACCTCTCTTACAAAAAAATACTTCTTGAGTAGAGATCTTTGGGTTTACTTTAAACCTTCTCACGTGAGCTTCATAAGCTAACACACTCACACAACAATCTCCTTACTTGAACTTGATCCCAAATTTTAGACAATCAATCACTTGAACTAGCATGAAAACAATAAATGCAATAGAGTAGCAATGAGACAAACACCATGAGTTGACAATAAAGGAAACCATATTATCGCAATGCTAGTTCAACAATAAATTATACTCATCAAAGTGGTTTTAACACAAAAACCATAAACACTATTAAAGAATTTCTATTAATGCCCCCCCCCCACCCAAGAGGTGGGGTACTTGATCTTCACACATATCAACTCATAAATAATTAATGTTGATAAACAATTATTAATTACTTTTACAATCTTTCAAGAAATATAATTGTTAATTATGATATTTTTCTTTTTTCATAATATTTGATAGATAAATTAAAATTAATAAACATAAAATTAAAAAATTAAATTAAATAAAAAATAACAATATGTTTAAAAAAAAATGATAATGTTCTCATTATTTTGTATTTAATTTTACTAACTCAATTCCTTATTTAAATATGTGTAATTCTCTCCCCTCATACTATGATAATTAATAATTATTTTCCATCATACTATCTCCTAATGACTTACATAACATATTCAAATATTTACATTCTTAATTAGTTGGAATTAATGATACATCTACCATCTCAACTCTTACGGTGTGCAAACTTTCACAATTTGTCAAAATTGTGTTATTTATTTGAAGTTGAAAATGGTGTGCAAATTTCCACAATTTGTTAGAATTGTGTTGATTTATTTGAAGTTGAACTATGTACTAGTTTTAAAATGTTTTTTTTGAATGTCCCATTTTTTTGAGTGGACACTCTACCTCTCACTAAGCTAATATCAAAGCAATGTGAAATTAAAAAAGGTTATCATATAAATGAAATATATTGAAATATGTGTTGGATCATGTTGTCATTGATGCCAATGGTTTGATTACTTGGGAGATTGTTGGATCATATGTCATTGATGTAAATGGTTTGGTTTGATTGATGTCATTGGTTGATGCCAAGTAATTGATTGATATGATTCCCTTGATGAGAATGGTTGGAGGATCCATGTCCAAGTGGAAACCAATCGATGCAAAGGTAAACAAATGGATGAACTCCAAAGTGGTCCCCTTATGGTGAAAGCCCTCACGGGAAGACGCTTTGCGGATTGAGTTATCCTAGAAG
>ML785630.1:1022487-1038901 GCA_009831015.1 Picea engelmannii | reverse complement strand
ACCATCTTGAGTGTTGAGAGTTCACTTAAATTATCTGTGGCTTGGCCTATCCTAACTCTGAAAGAGATAGAATGATTTTTGGAGAGGAAAATGACACCTCCAACCCCTCCCCTTAATGGATTGCCTTGAGAGGATTTGTAAAACAAGGGCCATGGGAAGGCTTCATTTATCTAGCCTGTTGATACTCATGCACAAGGAGGGGTAGAAGAGGATTGGGAAAAACATCGAGAACACTAAGGCATTGGGAAGCACACTTTAGGGGGAACATGTATTTTCTCTAAAAAATCTTGGCATTTATGGCTAGCCAAATTCCCCATGCCAAAGTGAAAGGAAGGGATTTGAAAGCTTTAGTGGCCTTGTTTTGATATCACAATACTCCTTGCCAAGCGTTATGGAGTCTATTTAACCCTTCAATTTCCTTCCAAACTTGCTTTGAGAATGGACAAGAGAGGATAAGATGATAATTTGTTTCTATATAACCTTTGTATAAGTAGCATCTACTAGGACCTTCGAAAATCCTTTTTCTTAAAATATCCCAAGTAAGGGCCCTGTTATTGAGGAGAATCCACATGGATATTTTCACTTTTGTTGGGCATTGGAATTTCCAAATGGATTTCCACCACTAGATCAATGACTAATCTATGCCTTCCAATGCTAATTCTTTGTAACCAAACATAGGCTCGTAGCCTCCTGTAGGACTCAAGGACCAAATGAGTTCATCATCATCATCATTTAGAATGATGTTGCACTTCCTCAGGTAGACTATGTAAGCTTTCCAAGCCTCAAGTTAAGCCTCATTGAATTCTAATTCTCTCCATGAAAGCCACTACTGCTGATGATTGTTTACCACTAGGCCTCTATAAATTTGGTTCAGAGTATAGTATCCCTTGGATCTTAAATCCCATATGAGAGGAAGTGGCAGGTTGTGTACTTCCTTGCTCCCAATCCATGGGTCTAATCCGATCTGGACCTTGTTTCCTTTGCCAACTCTCTAAAATAACTAATTCTCAGTTAAAGGAAACACTTAGACAATGGCTTTCTAAATGATCAAGGAGTTCAATTTTTTATTTTTTTTGGGTTTCAAATCCAAACCTTCAAAGAGATGTTCGCAAAGTATTTATCTTTTTTGTATGAACCCAAAGACCTTGTCCCTACAAGAGTCTCCAAAAGTTTCCATGAACTATGTCAACTAGTAACTTATGTAGCGTTTTCCATGAACTATGTCAACTAGTAACTTATAACTTATGTAGCATTTTCAAATATTTGCATTCATAATTAGTTGGAATTAATGCCACATTTATGTGGTCAAACATATTTTTATATTTTACTATGGGTATTGTCATATTTTTTTATATTTTCTGTTTTTTAGAAAATTGACTTTATATGATTTTCCTTTATGACTTATGATTATAACTAATTTCATCTTGAAGCATCTTGTCCGTCAATGGTTTCCATTAAATAATATTGTTTGGCCCGTGACCCGCTCCCATTCAATATACTTTTTGTTTGGTACATCTCTTACAGTGTCAGCATCTTGTCTTGTCCTCTGACTGGATGGTCGTGGAATTGTAGTCCATATCCATTCTCTACAGTGTGTCCACTTGCAGAGCGTATACACTGCGCCTATGGCCGACAATGTAGCGTCGATTGACTCCACACTCAAAGAGATAAAATAAAAATATGGCCGACAATGTACCGTGTATTGATTCAGTGATTTCCACTAAATAATACTGCTTGGCCTGTGAGCCCATGAGCATCTTGTCTTCTGAATGGATGGTATATTATTTAATGGAAATCACTCAGTCAATAAAAATATTCAATTTTGATTTAAAATACTTTTAAACGAGGAAAAACCACTAGCTTGCTGGTCCTTGCTTTTTAGGTTGAAAGTAGCTTCTATTATCCATAAATGATTTTAAAATATTAAATAAACTAACCATTATTTTAAATAGTTCATTAATGTTAAAATGTAGTTGGAATATTAATAGAGTAATACCACAAGGTTATAATTTTATTCTTTGATTAATTTTGAGATGCTAAAAATTAGGATGATAAAGATTTACAACGGATTTTTATTAATGTTATTAAATATTTAATATATATTTATGATATAAAAGTTATCATCAAAATTATTTAATATTTGCAATGTAATTAATGTTTAAAGAAAAAAAATGAGAAAATTGGCCTTATCATTAAAAAAACATTTTTAAAGGGTATTTGTAAGATAATGAAAGTGAGATATTATTATTAATTCCGTTAAAATTTTAAAGGGTATTTGTAAGGTATTGAAAATGGGATATTATTATTAATTTCATTCCATTTTTTTTTCCAGGATTTCAATATAGTATTTGTCTTATAATTAGTGGATACTTAATCATAAAAGTATAAATACAATTTTTAATATTTTTTTTTAATTTGTAGTAGTTAAAATTTTTAATATTGAATTTTAAATATAATGGTTTAAATAAATAATATTAATATAACATCGATCATAAATTTAAATTTATATGATCTCTACAATATATTATAAAAAATAACTAAAATTATTAAATTATTAAAAATAATGATTATATTATAAAAAATAATTAAAATTATTAAATTATTAAAAATAATGATTATTTGAGATAGATATGGTTATTTACATTAAGTATTCTAATGTAATTATGTAATTGTTATTAGAGATTTTTTTTTTTTTGTAATTAAGGTGTGTTCAAGTTAATGTAAATTAATGAATTCCCTTATCCCATAAGGGGTCTCATAAATCAATTAAGAATATGATGGGACTTAAAATTAAATTATTATTATTATTATTCCCAAGAAAAATTTCATGGGAAAATTTAAGGTGTAGATTATTAGGCCTTATTAAGAAGATTTGAATCAAACTAGCCAAATACTCAATAATATATGTGACATTGGGTTAACATAACCCCTTAAAGTATTATTATTATAATATAAACATTTATATTTATATAACTCTAACATAAGAAAACATTTAATGAAATGACATGTATTATTATTTTTCTCTAGTTTTTTCTTATGTCATGATGTAACAAGGGTTGCATGGCAACATAATTGCCAAGTTAGTTGGGAAATACATGTTGAAGAATGAAACTTAATATAACTAAATGCACAAGTACTGAATATTTTTTGTCAAAAGATAATAATTGAGGGTTGTTTGTTATTCAAAATGTATAATGAACCTCAGTTGAATAGAACTATAATATTCATAAATATAATAAATATAATAATAAATAATATATTAGATAATAAATATAATAATGCATAATAATAAATATATAGTAAATTTTTTATATTTAGATGTGGTGATTGGTGAAATTCATTGATTATGTAATTAATTCTACATATTAAAAGACATGAAGGGAGCAATAACACTTCAATTCTATCAACCAATTAGAAATGAGAAACACAAATATTTTTATTATATCCAAAAATATATATTTTTTTTCCTATATTAAACATTACATTGCATACACAAATTTATGGTAAAAGGCAAATTAATGTCACATCAAAAGCAAACTCATTGCTATAGTCTAAGAGCACCATCATATGAGTATATATATATATATATATATAATCTTTTTGTCTTTTTTGTCCTTTTTTTCCATGAAAAATTTTTCTCGATTTTATATATGGTATAAAATCATTTACAAAGAAAACTGTCACGAGCTTTGGATTGTCGTCAGTGCACAAGCAGTTGATCGGTCAATACAAACAAGGCAGCCCATCCTACAAAGCTGGGGGCAAGACCCTCAATGCAGAGAAAACTGGAAGATAAAAAATAACCTAAAATCGCTTACAAGAAGCTATCAAAAAGCTGTCAACTATCATAGTAAAAGAGATAGCAGTCATCGATCAATAGATACTAAAGTAGGAAATAGGACTCTCAATCCCTCTATCGCAATGGAAGATCGAGAGTCTCCCAGCCTCCTCATTTATCGCTCTCTTTGAGAGAGCGTCTGCCTCGCTATTGTATGATCTGGAAATGTGCTGGAAGTTGATGTCTGTGAATCTTTTGGATAGATCCAACGTTTTTTGCTTCCAGCATTCGACATGGACTGAATGAAGCATGGATTTTTGAGTGATCCAGTCAATAATGAGCCTTGAGTCACCGAGGACAAATAAGTGATTGATAGACCAAATGGAAGCTAGCGAGAGGGAAACCCAAAGCCTCATGAGCTCGGCTTTAGTATTTGTTCCCGCACCACAGTTGAGAAACCATTTTGTGATTCTCGACGGATGAGTTTTGAAAATACCTCTAGCCCCACAGCATAAACCATTTGATTGGGCAGCTCCGTCAAAACATGCAAGGGTGTACCCTTTAGGCAACTTAAGATCAATCGCTTCGTAGAGGAAAGGCTTGACCGTTGACGGCTGCCAGTTGAAGGTGGCCAGAACTTTGTAAAAAAAAGCCAGCATGGAAGGAGGTCGATCGTCAAACAGTGCTCTGTTCCGTTCAATCCAGAGTTGCCAGCAGACGTGGGCAGCCATGCAAATCGGAGAGGAGTTTTTTATGTTCCACGAATTGAAGAAATCTGAGATTGTGACTCCGCTCCAGGAAAAAGGAAGAGTAAAATGTTTGAGCAATCTGTTCCAGACTTCCTTTGAGAACTCACAGTGAACTAGTAGATGATGAATGTCTTCAGACGCGTGGCGACAAAGAGGGAAGATTCCGGGCCCCTCCCAGCCTCTCCGGCGGAGCAGTTCCCATGATAAAATCTTTTCTTTACCGGCGAGCCAAACGAACAGTTTGTATTTTAGGGGGACATCCCATTTCCATAGCTGGAGAAACCATGAGTAATCGGCTCCGAGATTTAGCTTTTTTAGAAGAGCATCATAGATATTATTTACTGAAATGATGCCCGAAGCATCCCCTCCTGCCCACAGTAGAGAATCTGGCTCATCTACAAGGGAGATGTCGGCGCTTTTTAGTGTAGTAGTGAAACGGTTCCAATCGATTACCAACCGTCCACTAAAAGACAGATCGTTGCTTGCCATCCAATTATCCGGAAGAGAGAGGGTGCCAGTCGGAATTCTAACATGTGCAAGGTGCATTAAATTTAATGAGCAGAGCTTCAAACACATTGCCGGAGGGAGAAGCGAGCTGTCCTCCAGTCTAATAATCTTCTCCCTACCGATTTTAATCTATGTGCCAGAGCCCAGCTTCCATCGGAGCCAATGGAGAATCATAGGAGAGGAAGCGACCAGGCCCTTCCAGAACGAGGAAGCCCTCTTAAGCTGAAGGGTTGGCTTTTGAAGCCAGTCACAAAGCTGCAGGGAGCCCAGGTATTTTTCCAAGATGATTCGGTGCCAAATGCTGTCGTAAGTAACAGCTCTCCAAAATGAACTAGCCAAGAGGGTTGTGTTGAAGGTGGAGATGTTTTTAAGCCCCCATCCACCTGCCTTTCGGGGTTTTGTCAATGTCTCCCAACTGCAGAGGTGAAAACTGTGTTTACTTCCGTGGCCATTCCACAGAAAGTTGGAAGAGAGTCTTCGAAGAGTATTGATGATCTTTTTTGGAATTCTTTCCAAGGTCATCCAGAAAATCGCAAGGCTTTCCATCACTGATTTAACCAGGGTGAGACGACCACCGAGTGATAGCCATTTATTGCACCAGAAGCCTATTTTTCTTTCAAAAATTTTTACAAGCCATCGCCAATCATTAGGAGAGGAGGCTCCCAGCTTGAGCTGGAAACCAAGGTACCTGAAACCTTCACTCAGGTCAAAAAATGTGAAGGGAATGGATTCTTTGAAGCTATGAAGTTCAAGCTTCGTTAGTCCCCAGAAATGCACTGAGGATTTAGAGTGGTTGATGGAAAGTCCCGAGACAGAGCAGAAGAGAAGTAGTACATCCTGGATTACTGACCACTCCGCTAGATCAGCTTTTGTCATGAGGAGAACATCGTCTACAAACATTAGGTGAACGATCTTTATGAATTTTGAAACCTTAATGCCGGAAATGTGGTGTTCAGTGAAGCTTTTGGTGAGTAGGAGGCTGAGGCCTTCCATGATCAATATAAAGAGATAGGGGGAGAGTGGGCAACCTTGACGGAGCCGCCTCTCACTTTTAAAAAAACTTGTAGCCTCTCCATTGATTATAACTGCAAAATTAGCACTAGTGACATAGGCTAGATTCCAATTTGTAAGCTTGTCTCCAAAACCAACAACATGTAGCACAAGCCTCAAAAACTCCCAATCAACGCTGTCGAAAGATTTTTTAGGTCGAACTTCATGACCAACGCTTTTATATTTTTCTGCTTGATGTTGTGGATGCACTCATGGGCTGCTCCAATAGCATCCTGGATTCCTCTGCCCTTCAAGAATCCGAGTTGTTCTGCTGATAGACTCCTTCCAAGGAAGGGCTTGATCTGGTTAGAGATAACTTTCAAGATTACCTTATAGATAAGGTTGGAGAGGGAGATCGGACAGAAGTCGTTGAAGGAGAGCGAGTTGTTTTCTTTCGGGATCAGGACCAGGAATGTAGCATTTAGGCTTCCAGAAATATTCCCTTTAATACAAGAGTCTTCCACCATCTGGAGGAGATCCATGCCTACGAGATCAAAAAAGAAAATAAAAAATTATGTCGTCCAGCCATCCGGCCCAGGACTTCTCTCTTTTTTAAAATGTAACAGGATGTCTTTTAGCTCGGAAAGTGTGACGGGTTTATATAGCTCAGTAGCAGCTTCTGTAGAAATAATATGTGGGTAAAGGCTAGCTGTCGAGACCTTCTCAAGGATATTTAGGTTGTTGGTAGCTTTGTATTGAAGTTTAAAATGAGTAGTTGCCTCAGCCTTTAACGCTTCCTGCCCTCGAATGACCCCCTCCCCGTTGCTATCAATTGACCAAATGGTCTTTTTACTCCTGTTATAACTTGCCACTTTATGAAAGAACTTGGAGTTTGAATCTCCGCTCTTTATCCACGTAGAGCGGCTGCGCAATCTCCAAGCATTTTCCTCCTCTCGAAGGATGGAGGCTCTGTTTGATTCAAGTGACTTTAGGCTAGCTGTCTCCTCCACAGACAAGGCGGAAATAGTCGAAGTATGAATGAGCTTAGTAATCTCCAACTCCAGCAATTGTAATTGAGCCTTTTCCGCTAATTTTAAATCCTTATACCACGATTTCGATTTTGATTTGAGGACCTATAGCTTCCATGCAAGACATCACTGTGGGTTGTCTTCGATAAGAAAACAAAGGTCCGTCCAGACACCATGGACTAGGGCAGAGTAGTCCTCAGATAGAAGCCAATGGTGGTTAAACTTGAAGGGGGTCGATCGGTGAAGAGCAGGGGGCAACAGTTGAAGGAGGATTGGGGCGTGATCCAATACAAAGGGAAACTCCACCCACGAGGTTGGAAAAACTGAAGAAGACATGAAGGCATCAGCAACTAGAAACCGATCCAGGCGTCTGGCAATGGCGTCATGACCTGATCGCCCGTTTCACCATGTTGGAACCAGACGGATTGGCTGGACATCAATCAGGTTGTTAGAGGTGAAGAGCTCTCTGTAGGAGGCTTCGGTAGGACCCGGAAAGAAGGATCCTTCCCAGTGTTCTTCTGCCGACAAAATAATGTTTAGATCTCCTCCAAGAATGAGGTTCGGTAAAGAGAGAAGACCATTATCTGCCAGGTGCTTCAAGAAAAGCGGTCTATTCGAGCAAGGGCCATAGACGTTTAGAAACGCCACCTCCTGACTTGTAGCTAAGTAGTGGCCTGTCAACAGAATTCCCCCCCTCGACAGGAAGGGTCTCAACTCAAAGAGGTCAGGATCCCAGGCCACCAGCAAGCCGCCGGAGTTTCCTAAGGAGCTTGCAGCCGTAGTGACCCAAGAAGAACGAAATTGATGCACGAAGTCTCTGGAAATTTGATCAGACGTGAGGGTCTCTTGGAGAAAGATGAGATCTGGCTTTGATTTCTCCAGAAGTCTTCGGAAGGAAGTAGCCTTGAGGGGGCCTTCGATCCCTCGAATGTTTAAGGATAGCACAATCATTACTTTGATCGTGCCAAGGCCTTCATTGCTCTAAGGGCCTTTTCGTCCTGAGTGGGAATGACAGAAGCAGATTGTTGTGAGCTCAATAGCTCCTTTTTCTTTCTGGAACTACGCGTCTGGAGAGGGGAGAGTTCATCTTCGATGCCTCGTAACCAAGCAAAGGATTTTGTGTCTTTTTCGGAAGGAAGTGATGAATAAGTACCCGTCTCTGTGGCTGGAGTAATGAGTTCTTTACCCTGATATACTGGTAACTGGGAGATGTTGTCCGGAAGGATAGCGGAAGAGGCCGAGGAGTTCAGCGCTGCCAGTAAGTTTACATCATCCTCCTCAAACTGACTGAAACTTGGAAGCATCGGTGGGGGTACATCTAGTTGAGTGGGGGAGGAAGGAGGGTTTTGCTACCCGTCCATGAATGAGGAAAGAGGCTTTTTCAGCTTGGCCGAGAGAGTAGGGGGAAGGTAGGGTGCAATGTGGGAAGATACCAGGATCTCACTAGGACCAACAGAAGGAAGTAGACAGTGATTTGGGGGGTTAGTAAGGGCTGGAGATAGAGGAGCCTCGACATCAGGTAGGAGGTTTCTTCCACTGCGAGAAGAAGAGAGCCAAGGGTATCCATTTATGGATACCTTCTCGGCTTCAGAAAGTGACTTAAAAAGGGATGGACAGAGTTGGTTTAGTTTATACAACAGAGCTTCATCCTGACCAGGTAAGGGAGGGGAGACCGGTCGATGGGGCGAATCCAAGTAAACCAGGGAAGGGTCTGCATCCATATCGTCAGGAGGGTTGAGGTATAGATCACTATCTTTAGAAGGGTCAATAGGTGACTTACCAGGACAAGATCTGCGGATATGGCCAGTTTCACGGCAAAGGTTGCAGCGGAAAGGGAGCCCAAGATAGTCCAGTTTCTGTATAAGTTTTCGCCCTCTCCATTCGATCTCCAATGTTTCCGGCAGGCCAGAAGTAATGTCTATCTCAATCAACATTCTTCCCATTTTCCTCAAAGGACCACTGAGCAACTGTTTGTCAATAGCAATGAACATTCCCAAGGAGTTTCCGATAGCTGTCAAGGCTCCTTCATTCCAGAGATGCAATGGAAGGCCCAGGAGAAGCACCCAGAGATGTCTAAGTTGGAAGAACTCAATGTCCAAATTGAAAGCTATTCTCCAGCGCTTTAGCATGAGGCTACTTCCACCGTAGACCGACAAAGAAGAAAGTAAAAGAGTGGCATCTTCAGGAGTTTTACAATGAAAACAAAGCCAGTCTTTTTTGAGATACTGGACTTCCGGTAAATAACCTAGAAGAGGTAACCACTTACTTTTAATCCAGTCATCTAGTGGTTGAGGGCTCAAACATTTGTAGGAAAAATGACCCACCAGTGCACATGTATACATCATGCAGAGGTCTTCGAAGCCCACACCGTCACCCAGGACCAAACGCTTTGATCTTCTAGTAGATTTCCACACTTTTCAGCCACAGGAGGCTCGGCGTTGTGTGGTAGCAGCTTTTTGTGTGTCTGGAAAGGTATGGTGGCCATCTCGAGCCTGATGGGGAAAGGAGATTTGTTCAGGGTGGCGCCTATCAGGGGAAGGTGGATTGGGTTTCAGTGCAAGGGCTTCCGTCAGTGAGGGAGGAGCTAGTTCGTCAGGGAACTCGGCGGGACCAGTGGGATTTTTTGAAAGAGAAGGCTTGGAGGGAAAAATCTGTCGCTTAGATTCGAGGGAGTCCAGTTTGTCAAATAGACCCACCTGTTTCCAGATGAGTTCGTCGGAAGGATGCATCAATGGGTTTGTCAACGAGTCCATTTAATAATGGCTGAGTAACCAGACAGTAGGCCCACTAGAAAAAATTGAGGTAGAAAGGGTGGAATATGGGCCAGTGGGAATATTGAAAGTGAGGGTCAACAGGTTGCAGGGAAAAAGTAACAGGTCTGTGGGGTAGAGCCAATCAGGGTAAGGCGAAACTTGTTTGTCATGTAGCTGGATAAGAAGACAAAAAACAAAACACAACTCAGAAGCCTCTATATCTCTAGGAGCCGGTACATACCAGCTCAATAGACGATGGAGAGGTGACAAAGTTTCAAGTTTGTCTAGTGGCTGGACAAAAGGACAAACAGACACAACGCAGAAGCTCCTATAACTCTAGGAGCTGGTACAGACCAACTCAAAAGACGATGGAGAGGTGGCGAAGTTTAAGTTATCTAACTATGACACGCAACCAAGTACTCAGTAGAACACTTTGTGGTGGGAGATCCTGGTTCGTCTGGATCGCTTCCATGGGAGCCAATCATTTTCGGAACTTGTCTAGCCAGGAGAGACCTGTGAGGAGTAAACTCTTCCTCAATTTTGCCTCCGCTATGAAAAGGATTGAAACTTACAACCAAGTCCCCTTTTTGTCCTTGTAACAAAACATGTACACAATGTGACCTATATGTTAATATAAATGAAATAAACATTAAAAAGAGTTTAAACTAACACTTTAGTTTGGCATTTCCCTCTCCTTTTGTGTCCTAATTTTTTTTTAAAATCTCTCATTGCAATACAATATCCTTTTTACATGCTTTTTCAAAAAATGTCCATTATTAAACCAAATATGTTTAACATTTATGTGACTTGGAATTGTTTTTAAAATATAATGTCTTTCTTTAACACACAACAAATATAATGGGACACCCTCCTATTTATTTTAAGAATAATGGTTTTGTCACTTCAAATTTAAAAATTTTAAATTAAAATAACATATCTCAAAAATTAAAACTAAAGCTATTATTATGAGAAGAATAATACAAATCCATTGGATGTAGCTTGGGTGGTTGGGAGGAATGGTTGTTGCCCTCCCCACCCAAGTTCAATATAAATATTGTTGAATTTATATGATTGTAAATGTATTACATTTATACATATTTATACATTTTTGTATTATAACCTAGAAAATTTGAGTTAATCTTAATGTGGGTTAGCTTGAATGGATGAGTGTTATGGTTATAATGAAAGAGGTCTCGGGGTATTTTTGATATTGTTGGGCCTCACTTGATGTCACCACCATAGAGATTGGATTCCAATTGGTGTCGGTTAGCTCAAATGATCTAGGAGTTGGCATGCTTGTTGTTGGTGACGGGTTCTACTCTCTTGATTCCCCCAGGGTTGACCCTACAACTTTTCCTACTTTAAATCATAATGTCACTTTTCCTACTTTAAACCATAATTCCAACCTTGTGACTTTTCCTACTTTAAATCATAATGCCACTTTTCCTACTTTAAACCATGATGTAGACCCTGCAACTTTTCTAGTGCATTGACTAAAGAAGATATATTGAGTTAATCTGATCCTTCTACATAAAACTGTATTAATAAATTAATATGATTATAATTATATGTTGACTATATAAATTAATATGTTATATGATTATATGTTGACTATATAAGTGAATATCCATGATTCACACACGTTGCTATGTTAAATTATTATGTGATTGATTAAAATTTTTGTAGTAAATAGTTTTTTAAAGAAATAATATTTACTCTCAAATTTCCATTCATGAAGGAAAAGACAAATTTTCAGTCACTTTTAACCTCACATACCATTCATTGTAGAAATTATTTGCAAAGATTAACATTAGTTCATATTTATACTAAATATTGCATTCCTCTCGTTAAATATCAGCTCTCACAAATTATGCATTCTATCGATTATGAATAATTTACCCTAGACTTTAATCTCCACAATACTTTAGTCCAACAACCATGTATGCTCTTCATTATAGTTTCTTCAACTTAAAGAAGCCTCAACCAAATGACTCAACTTAGTATGGTTATAGCTCTTTGTAGGGTTACTGTCACAGGGTTGGGGATCCCGGTTGAGTTGCGAAAGCTCAACATCCTCAACTTTGTGCGATATCGACGTCTTTCATTCAACGACAAGGCCAAACCGAAGTACTTGACCTAGGCTACGCCTAACACTTAGTCTCGTTTCCTTACTTAAGTTATGTTTGCAAGTCTTATACTTAGTTATCTTCAACAACAATAAAAGAAGCATTCATACAAGTACAAAACGAAACTTTGCTTGTGGGTGGCCAAACCGGCCTAACACCCGAAATGTGATATAAAACAAAAGTGTGTCGAGCTCAACTCGTGCAACACAAAGAAAGTCCACAATGAGGAGCTTTCGTTAAGTTACAATAACCTGTTGTGAAAACTCCAACTCTTCCTCAACAAGTTAACCAATGTGTGCCCTTCCTCCACAGCCTTAGCTAGAAGACTAGTGCGAAACTCTCATCACCTTGCTTCATAACTTAATTGCTTTTGTCTTGCCTCAGACCAACCAACCTGTGATCCACACAACTAGCTGAACCTTATATCACTATTGATCTTCGTTCCTTCTCTATGAAATCCTTCGATCTAGCTAATGCGCCCTGACCAAATAATCTCTTGCCTCCTTGCTTGATTGAATGGATTGCCTTTGCTTGGTTTATACAGGACGTCCAACGGGCGCACCCTCCTTTTTTTTCGCAATGCCATGTCCACATTTTGCAAAGTTGACATGCGTTGTGGGCATGCGTTTCCATCAAACATGCCCCTCTAACTCGAGCCGAATTCTCTCTTTGCGAAACCGACGTCTTCCATGGGCGTACACCCCTTCAATGCGCTCCACCAACACTAGCCGACTTCTTCATTTTCGCATCACAGGCGCCCAATACTCCATCGCATCTTAGGTTTGTTTCTTTCTTGTCTTCCGCAATATTCTTCGTTCGTTGGGAAACTCCCCTTGGCACTCGCTCAAGGAGTGGAGCGTCGCCAACTTTGTTTGGTTGGCTCCCCCTTGGTTTTCCCAAGGCGTCCAAGTCACTCTTTCACACATTTGGTCGGTTGGGCGCTCTGGTTTCCAATGCATCCGTCCATCCACCCAATGTTAGGAATGCATTGGCAGCGAACCCACTTCCTTTACTGTCCACCAGGTAATCTCTTACCTAGACACGTAATTTCGAGGATAGGAAAATTAACGGATCCCGTTATACCTTCACTTATGTCTAATTGTGCCATAGTAAAGCATGACAACCATCCCAACCAACAAACCAAGTGTATGACCAACAATTGCATGATACCTCAGCTTTGTTGCCAATTCTGGAATAAACCCATTTCAAAATACAATCCAAAGGGGAGGCCTACCCAATTTGTGAGAAACAGTACTTTTATTTCTCCACTCAATCAATCTCTATTGCATGTCTGCAAACATTTACAGAACAATATTGTGCTTGCAGACATTTATGCACTAAAGTTCCACATATCATATGATTTGGCTTTTACATTGCAAAACAAAGAAGGTTTACAGTCTCTGATTCTATTCCTATTCCTATACCTTTACCTTTTATTTTTTTCCTTTTCCAGTCTCAATTTCAATTACATAACAATCTTGTACCTGAAGATATATTTTTATATAGGGAAGTTATACTGCGAGCAAAGAAAGTTTCCGACATATGCTTCCATTCCCATTCCCATTCCCATTCCTTTTCCTTTAACTTTTAACTTTTTCTTTTTCAGTTTCAATTATGGGAG
Source organism: Picea engelmannii (assembly GCA_009831015.1). Lineage (NCBI taxonomy): Eukaryota > Viridiplantae > Streptophyta > Pinopsida > Pinales > Pinaceae > Picea > Picea engelmannii. Next base: position 1,025,349 of record ML785630.1, on the reverse strand, counting down.
CACGAGATCCTATCTGTGGGTAGCGACCGGTATTTAGCTGTTGGCTGGAGGTCGGCGGAGAGAACTTTCTGCGTGTCGGGATGGGGCTACAGAGGATCTCGGACGACGGGGGTGGAGGACTCGGTCGGCGGCAGTGAAGGCATCTGGGTGGGCGCCTATCTGCGGTTGACACAGGGTTTTATTTTATGGCTATTGTTTGGAGCCAAGGAGACTTCACGGAGCCTCCTTTTTTTTACCAAAACTTTTTCCTATGCCACTCTCTGTCCAAATCGGCGAGGCTTCTTTTTTCTCTCTGTACTGTTTTCTTGTTTTAGAGGGCTCGAATCTGGGTGGAGGATAGTGTCAGAGTTTTGTTGTGGTGGTTTTGGGGTATTTGTGGTCCGTTCCTTGTTTTCTCATTGGTATTTTGGACCCTCTCGACCTCTTCCTCCTTTGGGGCGGTGTTGGTCAAACACTTAGAGATCCTTTGAGGGCGTGCGGCTACTAATTTAGCTTCTTTTTTTGGTTTCCGGTGGGATTTTATACCCTGTTATTTGTATCACTTGTTGCAACCTGAGTGTTGGGATGTCTCTGTAGTTTGCTTATTTCAAGCTTGGTTGATGGAGTAGTATTGCTATAAACTCATGTGGGGTCATGAAGATGTAAAAATTATATTTTTACTAATATAATGAGCTAATTTTCTTTAGAAAAACAAAACTATTTTCCATCTTTCAATTTTCTCAAATACTCTCTCCACACAAACTTAACAATAACAATAAAGTTTACCATCTAATTCCATTACTTTTGTTTTACTTTATTTTTTCAGGTACACAGATTTTTAAGTTTTCGCTGTTTAATTTTTTTTCGACTTTAAACATCTATCATATATTATAAAATTAATTTTCAAATTTAGAATGTGAATAGAGAATATCAATATATCTCTTTAAAAGACTTAATTCTTACTACTAAATGAAATGATATGATATTTATTTTTATCTCAATAATATTTTTACAAAGTCCTAATACATTTTAAACTTTATAAAAATACAATAATAATAAAATGTTAAAATATAATTATATAAATTATTAAATTTAACATTAATACAATAAGTAATTAACATGAATTTTATTTTATAAGATTAAACTTATATATATATATATATATATATATATATATATATATATATATATATATATATATATATATATAAACACAACAAGCATAACATATTTACTTTTCTTTATAATCATTTATAAAAAGCATAAATAATGTTGTACTCATCTTTTTCTTTTAAGCTCACGACACATAATACTAAATTAGCATGCTTGTTAAATATAGTTTTATCGATAGAATTTCAAGTTTAAAATTGGTTAAATAATGTAGTTTTATATATAAAATTTCAAGTTTGGTATGAATATAGTGAAATAATCGAAATTTATTATAAAAAAGATTTCTTTTTTAAATATTTTATATATGTATTTTTAAAATAATAAAATATTTAATTATATAATTTTTTTTTTTTCTTTTAACCTCATTTTAAATTTTACACTAAATTTACTTTTAAAATAATAAAATGCTTAATTATATAATTTATATAATTAAGCATTTAGTATAATATGAAGTGAGTTATATATATATATATATATATATATATATATAACTCACTTCATATTATACTAAATTCCAATCATTTACTTTAGGAAGTTTATTAGGAATCTAATAAAGTAATACTTAGTTTCAGCCCCCACAGGAAAGATAGATGTGTCAGTCTAGATCCGTAACATGCTTCTATTTCACAGTCGGCATGGCTTTCAACGTTTACGCCTCTCGTCGGGGTTCCACGTTTCGCTTCCGGCTACCCAAGGGAAGGACCAAGAGGTAATTCCATCAGTAAAGACTGACTTGCCTTATGAATTCAGTTGTTAATACTTCGCAATAAGACTCGGTTCAGAACAGAATCTACTTGAAATTTAGTTATGACATGTAAATTTTTTAATGCTATCTTTTATATACTCTTAAAATAATAAATGCCTAATTATATAATTTATTTATTTCTTTTAAACTCACTTCACATAAAATGTCTAATTTGATAGGAATATAATAGTTTGATAGGAAAAACCTTTGGAATAGGCTGGAAGAGATAAAAGTGTCTCTCGAGTTGAGGGCGGGCTGCTGCAATAAGGATGTATGAGAACGTTATTGCTAAGTTTAAAAACACTGAGGGTTGGTCAAAAGAGATTAACTGCAATATCAGAGTCAAACAAGGTTGTCCTTTGTCCCCTACCCTTTTTGGCATATACATTGATAAGTTAGAAGAATGCTTGGAAAAAGCAGGTTGTGTCGGCCCTACTCTCACTGGTATAGTCATCAATCTTCTTCTTTATGTCGATGATATCGTTCTTATGGCAAGGAGTCCCCATGATCTTGAAACCCAACTAAGAATCCTCAAGGATTTTTGCTCCAATATGGGTATGACTGTTAATACTGATAAGACTAAGGTCATGATTATTAAATCGAATAAGATCCCTTATGATACCTTTGTATATGACAATAACAACTTGGAGGAAGTGTCTTCATACACATATCTTGTAATTGATATTCACCACAAGCTCAATTGGAATTATAGCATTGAGAAAAGGATTATTGGGGGATGGAAAGCTTACTATGGGCTTGAAAACAATTTTAAATCAGCTGATCTTTGGAGTTGGGATAAGAAGAAACTCCTCTTTGAGACTCTTGTTACACCTGTTATTCTTTATGGATGTGAAGTCTGGGGCTGCAGTATCTCTCATGAATCCTGGAGAAAGATAGAGCAAATACAAAAGAATTTTATAACCTATAATCTCAAAATTAAAGGAAATACGCCCTATCCCATCCTCCTC
>ML785630.1:998576-1015917 GCA_009831015.1 Picea engelmannii | reverse complement strand
CACATCAGACCCAACTCTTCCCCTTACAGAATCCTGATTCTACTGGTGTAAAAGAAAGATGGGACCTAGCGGCTCTGCATTTATTACAAAGAATTAAACAAAATCACAGTCAGGAATCGATACCCAATTCCCCGAATTGATGACCTTCTTAACCAACTGAAGTGGGGAAATTTCTTCAGCAAGATTGACCTAAATTTTGGATACCACCAAGTTCCCATCGAACCAACTGATGTATGGAAGACAACTTTCAAATCTAAAGAAGGTCTCTTCGAATGGTTGGTCATGCCCTTTGGCTTAACAAATGCACCAACCACTTTCATGAGGTTGATGGATGATGTATTGATACCCTTCACCAAATATTTTGTGGTGGTATATATGGATGACATCCACATCTTCAACAAAACTTGGGAGGAGCACATGCAACATATTCAATAGGTTTTGAGCACTCTGCAACAACACGAGATGTATGCCATCTTGGAAAAATGATCCTTTGGCATGAATAGGGTCCAATACTTGGGATACATGGTTGATGAGCATGGGGTACATGTGGATCCAGCTAGGATCCAATTCATCCATGATTGACCTGCCCCGACCACACTAACCGATCTTTGGAGCTTCTTGGCACTTTCCAACTTCTACCAACAGTTCGTGTTTGGATTTTCCCATATTACATGGGCCCTCAACCAAGTGACCAAGGGCAATGTTGTGCAACCCTCTTCCCTCCTAGGGATTCTGCGACCTCACGGTCTTGAATCTTAAATTTACTTGAGCCGAATTAGCTCTTCAGCCTCTAACAAACCCTGAACAACGACACACATGTCCCTTTGATGTTACTTGCAAGTTTGAATTAACCGCAACCTTGATGTTACCTGCAAGTTTGAAGTCTCACAACTTCCTTGAGAAACAAGTTAGCAACATGCTTTGCATCACTAGTCTTCTGGCATGGGATAAAGTGTGTCAGCTTTGAAAATATGTCCACTACCACGAATATGGAATCACTTCCTCTTTGTGTTCTTGGAAATCCCAACACAAAATCCATGCTTATTGCATCCCAAGGCCTCTCTGGAATAGGAAATGGTTGATACAACCCACTATTCTGCTTCTTTCCCTTTGCATACTGGAAAATCTTACATTTGTTCATAAACCTCTTCACGTCTGCTCTCATTCCTAGCCAATAATATGAACCGTTCAACTGTGAAAATGTTTTTTCATGGCCGAAATGTCCGGCTAGACCTCTACTATGATTTTTCGTCAGTAAATTCTCCCTCATCGAACACTTTGGTATGCACAACTGACATCCTTTGAACAAAAACCCATCCTGAATCATATATTTGGCCCACTGGCTTCTATCTCTAATCACAAGATTCACACATGCTTCCTTGAAATATGGATCATCATGATACATTTCCTTAAGGTGATCAAACCCCAAGGTCTTCACTTGAAATACCTGCAGAATTAGACATCTCCTACTTAATGCATCAACAACTTTGTTAGCATTACCAGAAATATGTTTAATGACAAAAGTGAATTTTTTCATAAACTCTATCCACTTAGCATGTCTTTGATTTAATTTCTCCTATCTGGTTACGAATTGTAAAGCTTTATTCTCACTATACAAAACAAACTCCTTCGAAACAAGATAGTGCCTCCATTTCTTCAAGCCTTGAATTATGGAATAAAACTCTTTATCATATGTGGAGTACTTTATTTTAGTATCATTCAACTTCTCAATGAAATATGCAACAGGTCTATTATCTTGGCTCAAGACCGCTCCAATTGCAATTCCACTCACATCACATCTCAATTGAAATGTCTTCCTGAAATCTAGCAAGACCAGAATCGGTTGTTCTATTAACTTCTCCTTCAATATATTGAAGCTTTTCTTAGCCTCTTTTGTTCATTTGAAAGACTTATGTCTTTTCTTCACCGTATCCATCATCTGTGCACCGATATCACTGAAATTTCTAATGAAATTACGATAGAAACTCGCTAATCCATGGAAGCTTCTTACCTCAAATACACTCCTTGGCGACGACCACTCTCTGATTGCTCTCACCTTCTCAGGATCCATCTTCAATTCATTTGAAGAGATCACAAAACCCAAGTAAATGAGTTATGTCTTCATAAAAGAGGGTTTCTTTAAATTTATCAGTAGCTTTTCTCACTGCAACCTTCTCATCACTAATGATAAGTGTCTCAAGTGCTCTTCTTCAGTTTTACTGAAGACTAGTATATCATCCAGATATACAATCACAAACTTACCAATAAAATATTTCAACACTTCATTCATCAACCTCATAAAAGTACTCGGGGCATTTGTTAATCCAAACGGCATAACAAGCCATTCATACAATCCCTCATTTGTTTTGAAGATTGTTTTCCACTCATCACCTTCTCTCATCCTTATCTGGTGATATGCACTTTTCAAATCTATCTTTGAAAAATAGTTTGCTCCAGTTAAACAATACATTAAGTCATCCATCCTTGGAAATGGAAATTTGTACCTAATGGTGATCTTATTTATGGCCCATGAGTCTATACACATTCTCCATCATCCATCCTTCTTTGGACTCAACACAGTTGGTACTGCAAATGGACTCAATCTTTCTCTGACCAAACCTTTGTCTAACAAGTCCTGAACCTATATTTTCACCTCCTCATTCTCTTGATGTGTCAATCTGTATGTTGCTTTGTTCGACATGATTTATCCTAGTATCAAGTCAATGTGATGGTTGATACTTTTGATAGGTGGAAATGAGCTCAACAACTCATCCACTACTATGTCAGCAAAATTCTCTAACAACTCCTGAATTTCCTCAGGCAAATCCTCCATAGAAGTACTTGTAAGGATAACTTTCGGCTTCCTCACTACAACAAACTGCATCTCCTATTCCTTCTTAACTTCACTCAGGAATTCCTTTCCACTCATGAGAAGTATGCTCATGCTGGCTTCTTCCTTCACTTTCTTCTCTTCAATTGGCAACAACATATGTGTCCTACCATTCTTCTCCAAGGTATAAGTATTTCTTCTCCCATTGTGAATGATGTTCCTGTCATACATCCATGGGAATCACATCATATAGAATCTCATCCCTATATCCTCCTATTTTAAATTCAACAAGGCATTGTTTAGCTACCGTTACTTGATGACCTCTCTGCTGCCATGAGACCTTATACGAACTCAGATGTGCAGTCGTCTCCAGCTCCAATTTCTCCACCATCTCTATGGATACTAAGTTATCAATGCTCCCATTGTGAATGATCACCTTTCATACTTTGCATTTAGTCTTGCAAGCTGTCTTGAACAAACTGTTCCTCTGCATCGGCTTTTCAACCTCTGGCTCTGGTTTTAAGATAAATTTCTTCATCATCAAAGATCTGCCATCTTCTGCACCTTCTGCCTCAACATCTCGCTTCTACACTTCTGAAATGTGAGATTCACCTCCTTCTTTATTTCTTTCGGGAGATTCCCAAGACATGTTTCCTACCTTTCCACAGGCATAACACTTTATCTCACCTCCTCTACCTCTTTCTCTTCCTCTAGGAAAATAGTTTCGACCACCACTCTACCTTCCTCGGGAACTTCCTCCTCTCTTAGAGTGACTATGTGGTTTCTCAACCTCACCTTTGGGCTTCTTCTCCTTGCCATGGGCAATTCCCTTGCCTCTGTTTAAACTTCTACCTCTTCTTTTCTGACTCTGCTTTCTAGCCAACTTCTCTTATGCTTTCAGCGCAATCTAATAAGCGTCCTCTACTGTCCTTATTGTCATCATCATGATTTCATCCTGGATTTCATATCTCATGCCGTTGATATACCTGGAAACCTTTTCCTCATCTCTCTCTCTTTGTACAGCCCTGATGTTCAATCTATAGAACTCCTCTGTGTACTCGTTGACTGTCATTCCCTTCTGTCTCAGGTTCTGCAATCTCGTGAACATATTTATTTGGTAGTCCTTGGGTATGAATTTAACCTTCATCTTGGCTACCATTCTATCCTAACTCTTGATCTTTTTCTTGCCTTTTCTCTTTCTGTCAACCTATAGTTCATCCCACCACAGTGTTGCATGACCTTTCAACCTAGTGACAATGTGCTTCACCTTTTTCTCCTCATCGACATATTCATAATTGAAATACTTGTCCATTTCTCATATCCAATAAAGCAATCCTTCGACGTCCAAATTATCTTCATACATTGGGATCTCTATATTTTCTCTAGATTCCAACTTAACAACCTCTTTTAGCAAGCGCTCTTCCACAACATCCTCTGCTACAACTTCTTCAACTTCCACTTCTTCATTTTCTTCATCACTGATGTCTCCAGCATAAGGTTCTCTCCTTTGTGTTGTTTCCATGGCATCCAACCTTGCTGTGAGTTCTCTCATCTCTCTTTCCATAGCTCTATTTGCTACAGGTGGCTTCTCACGTCTCCTAAGCGGCATTGTGATGATGTATCTGACACCACTCGATGATATCAGCCTACTTCTCTCTTTCCTTTACCTACAAAAGTCAATTATGTATCTTCTCTGATACCACTCTGTGCAGCCCCCTTCCCTCCCGGGGATTATAATTTATGCGACCTCTCGGTCTTGGATCTTTAATTTACTTGAGGCGAATTAGATCTTCGGCCTCTAACGGACCCCAAAAAATGACACATAGGTCCCTTTGATGTTACCTATAGGTTCAAATTAATTGCAACCCTGCTCTCCATCTCTTTTGGAAACACAAAACTTGTGAGTGTCGACCCCATGTTAGACTCTTTCTCCTATGTGACTGCGGGCTATGACCTCAGGCCAACCCCTTCGTAACTTCAGGCTTCAACGATATTGCAACCTCCGCCTTTGTTTCCTTCCAAAACACTTTTCTCCGAATTTGTGGATCTTTTTCACGTGTCCACCTGGATCTGACGGTCCAACTATACTTCGGGTTTCACGACTTCGCGAAATTTCACCTACTCCACGTTTACTTCCTTCATACCTCTAACCTCCCGGATTCTCTAATTCGTTGCCATGTGTCTCCTTGCAGCCAATGATTAAGATTCACCTCATGAGTTCGTGACTTCAATGATCCCAACTCTCTACACTTCGAAATACTCCGAAATCTGAAATGTCAAAACTCCTCGCAACTTGCCTCCATGCAATCTCTTCCAGATCTGACGGTCTAGAACGATTATGATCCCTCCTGGGTGGATCTCGCTTGGCTAACTCTGGGAAAACTCGAAGGAATCCTTCCTTAGAATATTTCTCATTGTTCTTCCTCTTGATCTTGTTCTTCCTCAAACTCTTGCCTTCTCAGAATATTCCTTTCAACACTTAGTCAAATCTCAGCTTGTGCATTCCTTGCAACAGGTTTTCCTCTGCAATCCAGCCACTCTATGGGAAAATTCAGCTACTCCTCCTGAGCTTCTAAGTCAAAAGACTCGGTCATGCACTCCTTGTGGACACTATGCACTCCTTGCACACATAAGATTCATGTTATCTCTTCTGAGCTTATGAGTCGAAACAGACTCTGTCAGCACACTCCTTGCGGACACTATACACACTTGCACTTGTTCATAGAAGAGAAACAATTGAAACTTATTTAAAACCTCACAGATTCATACATTTAGCCATTTAAATGCATTCATAAACAAAAGAACAAGAAATAACAGAGAATTCCAAGTGAACAGAAAATCTACCATTCATTCATTCAGATAGACACATCAACACCACGAATTTTGGGACAATGCTCCTCTGTTATATTCATTCAACTGAAATATACATATGTTCATACACTGCTTCAATGAATTCTACAAAAAATATCTACAGCCTATCAACAACTCAAAAACCAACAACAACTGGGAAACAATACAAAGCTTTTAATACAAGAGGACTCTTTGAGCTCTTCCCTCCAACTACTCTAAAGCTATCCTATCGGATTAAAATCTATCAACTACTTATAATTTATTACAATAAATATTTGTGATAGACAGATCAGAACGAACACATCGAATCTATACTTCACTCATCTTCATTAAAATACAATACATTCTTCGATGTCCTCATGAAATCATCCAACTCTACAACATTTAAGATGTTCTTTAATCACAATATCTTTCAAAATATTTGTGTGATACACTTTCTTCAAAATTCAAATTTCTTCAAAATGTGCGCTAGTGCACTTAGTTGTCCTCCACTCATGCTTTTCTAGTGATGCTCCTGCATCACAGTGGCAGGGAAAATTTCACATGGGGGAAGGAACAAAAATGAGAATTTGATGATCTGAAGCATCGTTTGTGCTCAGCTCTAGTACTCTCCTTCCCCGATCTGCAACAACTGTTCGAGATTTAGAATGATGCATCTGACTATGTTGTAGGAATAGTTCTCAATCATCACAGTCATCCAATAGAACACCATAGTGAGACACTCTCAGATATCATCCGAAAATACCCCACCTATGATAAGGAAATGTATTCCATTATGAAAGCTTGACGTCAATGGAAACATTACATTATGGGAAAGGATACAATCATCCACATTGATCACAAGCCTCTGTAGTTCATAAAGACACAAGGGGAGTTGTAGAACGAATTCCATCAAAAGTGGTCCACATACCTGCAACAGTTCCATCTCAACATCAAGTATAAGATAAGGAGCACAAATCGTGACACTGACTACCTCATTCGACCTCCCGTGGATTCACTAACCACCGTGCTCCATTCCTATGGGCATGAGGCATCTGAGTAGCCCGAAATTTATCAGAGATATCATGACTTCTATACTACCTATCAGTTCTTGGGTATATGCACAAATGTCACCGATTTTCACATTCATGATGGAATGTTATGTCATCTGGGCCATCTCTATGTTCTTGTAAGCAAGCATGCAAAGATGATTTGGGAGGCTCACTACAGTCGGATGACATGACATTTTGGCGTAGAGAAAATTGTGGTGGTTCTACAAAAGCATTTTTATTGGCCAAAATTTCGACATGATGTCAACAAGTATATCGGATCTTGCACTACATGTGTCATTGCCAAGACATCCATCAAGAAGTAATAATTATACACCCCTCTTCCTAATCCCAAGAGGCCTTGAGAATCTATCTCGATCAATTACATGTTTGGTCACTAGTACATATGACCAAATTTGCGACGGTTTTTCGTTGATATTGCCACACTTATCCGTCGCAATTTCCACGAAAGCCGATAGTTTTTTTCATTAGAATAATTTCGTCGCTATATCCACGATCCATGTGTGCCTGGAAACATCGATGAAATAAGCACTCCACGTGTCACCACCTTCAAGATCGGTTAACCCTATGAATCGTCGCAATTACGACGAAATTACGTCGCAATAACAACTAAGAAGTGTGGCAATTACAACGAACATTCGTCGCAATTGCGATGAAAATTTATGCCAAGACAATTTGGAGGTAGTTGTGAAATGGTAGAAGAGGTGGAAGATGGAGGTGAAGGAGGTGGAGAATCACCATTCCCTCCATTTCTCTTTGGATTTTTATCACCACTATCTCCATTACCCTTTGGAGGGTTTGAGCTTTCACCTTGCAATCTTGCATTTCTTTCTTCAAATAAAACTTTCACCATATCTGTCATATCATAGAAAGCTTTTCTGAAAGTTTCATCCTCTGAAGGAAGAGTTTCATGACTCTCCTCATGAGCCATACTTGGTGAATATCTCCTTGAAGCTTGAGGTGATTGTGTAGTTCTCCTTCTTGACAGTTGAGAACTTGGCTCTACAAGTTGACCTTCTCCTCTTGTGAGCTTCAACCTTGTAAGCATCAGAAAAAAAACACTTGCAAACAATAAAACTTTCAAAAACCTATGCTATGATACCAACTTTATGTGAAAATGTAAAGGCTTGAATCTTTTTAAAATTGCAAGTGAAATGGTATGTGCTTGGGTAATAGGATCAAGTTACAAACACATAAAGATTAATGAGTTTTTTTTACTTAATCATGAGCAACATAAACAATCAGAAACAACCATCATAATACACATATTAACGCAGCAAAATGATAAAGGAGTTCACCCCTCTCTTGGGATAGATCTCTTAGTCCAACTTCCAATCAATATTTTTCATCAATTATCAAAGTGTCAAAGTAAGTGCTTTACAATGCTTAGAATGAGAAATGGATGGCTTCAATGGCTCCAGAACATACAAAAACCCCTCGTTGGGCTCTTCCTGCACCTTGTTTGGCCAAAAACTAAGCTGGAATCACTCCCTAGAAGTTTCTCCCAATTCTTTGTTGTCTTTGCTCGCCAAAACACACCAAGCATGACTGAACCTGGCTCACGAGTGTTTCCTGTGACAAAAACCCATCACACGTGTCTTCATGCAAAATCTAGTGAATTGTCACACCGTTAGTGCGTTGGCCCCTTTTCCTGGCGGAGGTCCTGGGTGTATGCCCCCCCATGTGGCCAGACACTAGGCGCTTAAGTCGGCACCGTTGCCAAGTGGGTTATGGTGTTGAAAAGTGTCTTGGGCACATGGGTGGAGGACCATTGGATCAATTATTTAACCTCTTGCTAGTGGTTGACAAGTGTCTTGGGTACGTGGGTGGTTTGAAAAATCCTGCGAGAACCATTATGTTTGGCGTAACATGTAATATGGTCATGTGAAAAAGGGTCAGTCCAAGGGCTAGGGCTTAGCCCCGACCCTTTTCGCACCCATTCGAACCTTTTCATAAACATATATACTAATAAACACATAACCGGTTAAAAACCAAAGCAGGGGCGAGATGGTAGCTCGACCCCTGCCAAGTTGTCCACGTCCCCCGAGGTTACGGGTTCCAACCCCCGCGAACACAAACCCACTTTGAAGCTTTGAAGGAGGTGCCACGTGGAAGCCCATGTCTGGGCCACGTGGAATCATTCTATTGGTCCACAATTCTACCACGTAATCAACTGCCACCTCAACAATTGACATGTGTCGCCCTCTTACAAGTCCAACTCAACTACCACATCACCTCTGCCATGTGTCGATACGACCACCTGCCACATGTCTAGTATGAACATTCCACATTAGCAGTGTGACCATGCCACGTTAGCACCTTTTTATGGTCAACAATCCACGTCACCCTTCCACATGTCAGCACATTCAGTTGCCATGTCAACACTGTACAGACTGTACAGTGAGCAAAATTTTGCATGTTTGGCAAAGCGGAAAAACAGGATATCTCACTCATACGACGTCTGTTTGAACACAATCAAGTTGCTTTGGGATCGTGAGGACGAGGCCTATGGATGTGTTTGTTTTGAATCAATTCTGAGCACTTTGGTTTTTGAGCATATTTTGATCCCCTGGATCACTCTGCCACTCCTGGAGGTCGTGGGTTCGACCCCTGCAGACTCCAACCAAAATTTTACACTACGAAGGGGTGCCATGTGGAAGCCCATGTCTGGGCCACGTGGCACCATACCATTGGTCCACAAACACACCATGTATCAAAACTAGATAGGTCCATGTATCTACTTCCAACTCACCTGCCATGTCAGCCTCTGCCGCATCACCACTTTCCATGTGTTAGTACAGTACCATGCCACATCAACACCTCTTCCCATGTGTCATGATGATGATGATGATGATGATGCTACTTTAGCCTCGTGTCGATTAGGATGATGATGTTACTTTACCCTCAAGCTGATGAGGATGATGATGTTACTTCAGCTTCATGTTGATGATGATGATGTTACTCCAGCTTCATGTTGATGATGATGCTACTTCAGCTTCATGATGATGATGATGATGATGATGATGATGCTATTCCAACTCCATGTTGTGAATGATGATGTTATCGATGATGAGAAAAACTTTCGATGATTTATAGATGTGTCAGTCAGTGTTCCAGATGTTGTTGATGTTGCTTCCCTCTCTCTCTCCTGCTGATGTTGTTTTAGGTTATGTAAGTAGAATACCCTTCTTATTAAGGGGGAGTGTTAAAATATTGTAAGTGCGAAGAATATTCTAATTATAATTGAGTTATTTTTTATAGATCAAATACCCTTTTGTGGATTGTGTTAGCACCCTATAAATCTGTCCGACTGCCAAAACAGATGACAGGGGTAACTTTGTCAACCTTCTTTAGAGCTGAGGCGCTAGCCTGCTCAACTCAGAGAGGGCTCTCTCATGTCAATGGGTATATCTATAGAAATCATTGGCTATATTAAGTTTGTTTTGGGATTTTGTTTTTGAATGACTGGAGGAACGGAGATGACATTGGGCTATGGAGTCTGGAATGAACAATGCATGGTTGGAAACATTGAACTATAAAGAGGAGAAGGCTAATTAAAGAAATGAGTCCGAGTTTAATAGAAAATTTACATGGTATTAGAGGAAAAAGAAACATACAACCACATCAGAGCACTATTTAAAATGAATTAAGAGTTGGTTTGAGAAGAAATAAACATAGTCTAAATTGTTAGGTCGAGAGAATCTCAGAGATGAATTCTAGGTTTTATATTTCTCCAGTTCAGATAGATGAAAATGAAAATAAAATATAAGCTTACAGGAAACACATACTATGAAAGAAAACAAGACTCATATCATCTCCAGTTAGAATCTTTTCATAAATAGTCCAAAATCCATTTCTACATTTATATATTCATTCTAGTCCTGAATTTACAAAAACCCTCCTGCATGGAGGGCAGGTTCCTCCCCTTTTCTTCCTCGAGATAATACATATATATAGAGGAATTTAATTGTGGAATTCAAAACGCTCGGACTTCCTCATGTTTCTAAAAATAGAGATAAGTTACAAAAAAAAGAATGATTTAAAATAACAGTTATCCTATTTTATAGGGACCGTTAAGAGAAGGTCTGTCATATCTGGGGCCCCTTTCTTCGACTGCCAGCTGTCCAAAATTTGTTGAAATGCACTTAATTATACCTAAGCACTCATTTCATCTTAGCGATCTCCTTCTTTAGAGTATCCAGCCAAACCAGTTGATTCTCTCCAACACTTTCGACCGTTTCAGCTATGGTTTCTTTCTTTTGTCGCTTGCTCCATTTATTTTTAACAACTTGCCTGTTGATGACTAGATCTCTCATAATGGGATTTAGCCTGATTTCCAATTTTGAGTCTGTAGCAGGTTCTGTGTGGAATTTAGTTGCTAGTATATGCACAATTACCCTTTCCTTTTTGCTCGTAGGTAAATCTGCCATGTTGCCTGAATGACCAGTTTTACTGGATATGGCTTCGTCCATGTATCTTAATTACGTGGATACCAAAATGCTTTTACAGAGATCAGAGAGTCGGGAAAATTTGAGATTACTTCGTTTACGGATGAGATGATGCCTCCATATTTGAGAATTGGTAGTTATAGAGTCCCAATCATGAATCACTGATAGACTTACGAACAAGTACATTGATTTTCCATGCTTGGCTAATCCATTTCAAATGATTAGATTTCGATTCCATTACATGGTGACGCTCACCCGACATCATATGGTTGTGAAGTACCGAACGAGTGAAACGGGGTGATTCTGACCAACCGTCGCCCGTCCCACAAGTTCTTGATTTGACATATTGAAACATGTGACATCGAGACTTTGGCGAAAGTGGTTTCGAAAACCCACCTTTCACCCTGATGTATCTCTAAAGGCGCCACATGTCCATTTAAAAAACCACAATTGTTTTACCTGGTCCGCCTTCATATGGTTAAGTCTTGTGCAAGTTTATCGCCCGATGGGAGCTCCAGCCGTTGATCTGGGTCATTTTATGATCGACGACCCGTTAGTTATACCTCTTGCACCCCCGCTATATTCGTCCATACGCCACCAGATATGTCCCGGTCCTCCAAACTATCAAGCTCCCATGACGATGTAGTTCTTGCTAAATGTCCAAGACTTGGATCTTGTCTAAAAATTGTTATGGTGATAACATTGGCTCCAACTGGGGATGCTATCCTCCCTGCGAGGTAGCAAAGAACTGGTAGAACCGATGCCTGATCCATTGGGCTTCTCCCAGAATAGGTGTGCGTACCGCTCCAACCCATTACTAATGTTTGCGAAGACTAAATTTTCCCTACCGCTCTTAACTTGGTGTTGAATACACTGCTGAAAACCAACTGTGCATAATATTGGAAATCTAACTGACTAAATACTTGACCAACAAGCTTATTCGCATACTCCTACCTACCCTAACTGCTGAAGTGAATTGTTAATCAAGTGAACTCAAAATGCCAATGCAGCCAATCAAGTAATTGGCTTCCCGATTTTTCTCCGATCACATCTTTTTTAAGAAGGCAGACAAATGTAAAATATGCGAGTTGAAAACACAAGTTAAATCCAAAACTTGAGCTTATGAATGAAACAGGCCTTTCCTTCACTAAATACTGTAATAGGATGTCCATACGATCTTGAAAACCATGAAAAATCATTTCTTTAGTTTTAAGAACATTTTCAAATGAAATGGCAACAATAGGTTTGTCTACTTTCCCATGCATCTCAAAAAAAGCATCCATATATTCTCGAACATCTTCAAATGTGACAGCCATATTATGTGCATCCTCTTGTTCATCAAACAATTCTAACTTGGCTTCATTAAAATTCTGGAAATTTGCTTGAGGACTGTCATTTTGACTTTTAAATGAATGAATGGAAATAAGTTCCTTCTCATAATCTCCTTGCATTATTTCACAGTCTAGAGTTTCCATAGTTACCTTTTTAAAACCTCCATCTGTGTCTACGTTGTTCAAAAATTTGACCACCACGTCATTCTCAGGGGAAGAGAGACAACTTTGAAATACTTTGTCATGTTGAATACCCATATTAGTCTCAGGTGAAATGAAATCACCTTGAACAACAATTTCAGGGGAAACTTCTTCTTCTTTTTCAGACTGATAGTTGAACATAGACTGCAAACCTGAGCTGAGACAATCTTCTATGTGATCGTCCATATGATTATCCTTCCTTGCAAGTCTGCTTATTTCTTTGTATCTATCTTTATGTCTGGAGGATTCTTGACTTGAGACCTTACAAATATTTTTCTTCAACGATTTGAGAGAGGCAAAACAAAGTGGTAACGTTATCTCATCTTTTTTGATATCTCCCTCGTTTTGACCTTGGGCATATTTCTGAACTTGCTCGTCTTCAATTTTGTCTTCGACAGATGGCTATACTTCAGAATTGATAGAATCTTTTATATAGTAAGCAATTGGGTTACCAAACACATGAGAAGAGTGTTTCAGGACCTTACCAATCTGGTCCACTAGTTTATCGAGTTCTTGCATTAGCATGAATTCATTTGTCTCAATGATGATCCGAGGATTCTCCTTCAACAACTTGAATGTAGCAAAACATAAAGGCAACGACTCTCCTTCAACTGATTCGATACTTTCTTTAGGTTGATCTACATCCTTATAAAAAAGAACATCTTTGATATCATAGTCATCTTCATATTGGTCATATACATGCAAATCATCTAAAAAGAAAAGATTAGGAATATCAACTTGTTCTTTGACAAACTGATTTGTACATTCATCTTCTTGTCTGTCCATAAATGAATACATAAAATAATCAACCTCCTGCTTACATTGGGATGGATTAGATATTGAACTAATACCTCTTCTTCCAACAAGTGGGATGCGATTCTTTACAAGATCACTGGTATTGGGAAATTCAATAGAGCCTATGATATTTTCAATTTTATGCTCAAGCTTCCAGTCAACTATCTCCTGTTTATATTCATCTTCCAACTCTTTATCTCAAGTCTGTTCATATGCTTGAATATGGTGTTGAACGTCTTGAGCATCATCAAACATTTGTTTCAATGACTTAGGTTTTCTTTCCATTAGAAGGAAAGACAAATATGGATGAAGGGTAGTTGTGTAGTGGAGCATGGCAGCAGCTTCAGAGGGTTGAATTTCTTCAGACAAATTATAATAGATGCTGGAAAACCTTCTACTGAATACAGAAATAGTTTCATTGCCATGCCTTTCCAAGGCATAGAACTCAACAAGTTGTAGATCCAAACACTTCTTATTTCCAAAAAACTTCAAAAAGACATCTTTCAACTCCTCCTATGAGCTAATTGTTCCAGGATGTAAATCCTTGAACCAATATTTGGTGTCTCCTCTCAAGGATTGAGAGAAAGATCTCATACATACATCATCATGGTCAATCTCAAATAAATCTATAAAATGCTCAAACCCTTGAATATGCTTTTCAGTTGTGATGGCATCAGATTCTCCATCAAACACAGGTAGATACTCATAGTGATTTGAAGGGAAATCATGAAGGGCTTGGGGTAGCTTTAAGGGTATGTATCTATGTTGGGCCTTAGGGGGTGTTGGACTAAGAACTGGGGAAGAAACAACAACCTGGGCTTCATGGGGTTCATCAATTTTGTCATGGTCGTTACGTGGCCCAGGTGGAGATTTTTCATCAAAACCAATGATAAGGTGAGGGTATGCATGTGCAACATTAAGAGGAGGACATATAATTGCAAGTCTTTCATGATCATCATTAAAATACAATAGGTAAAGGAGAATTTGTTCGGCATGTTCAAGGAAGGAACAGATGCAACTTAAAATGAATAGTAAAATGCTTTGTAAGAGATCCCATTTTGAGTACATGTTTTCCTTCATGATGCCTTTCCTCACCCGTGTCAAGGGGTCTCATCTTTCAGTGAAGTCTGTGCATTGCACGTGAAGTATTGAGAGTAGAGTTGCCATAAATGTCTGGAAACTGGATTCTTTAATGAAAATGGAGTTGCCTTCATATATATTTTTGATGTGTGGAGTTGCCAGAGCAAGACTACAGCCAATATGTGCCTAAGCGTCAGCTACTCTCAGACCTTAGAACTCAACCATGTCGTTCTTCCTGGGGAAAATTTTTCAATTTCATCACCAGCAATGACACCAGAATGTTAGCACCCTGTAAATATGTCCGTCTGTCAAAACATATGACAGGGGTAACTTTTTCAACCTGCTTTAGAGCTGAGGCACTAGCCTACTCAACTCAGAGAGGGCTATCTCGTGTCACTGGGTATATCTATAGAAATCATTGGCTAGATTAGGTTTGTTTTGGGGTTTTGTTGTTGACTGACTGGAGGAACATAGATGACATTGGGATATGGAGTCTGGAATGAACAATGCATGGTTCAAAACATTGATCTATCAAGAGGAGAAGGCTAATTAAGGCAATGAGTCTGAGTTTAATAGAAAATTTACATAGTATTAGAGGAAAAAGAAACATACAACTACATCGGAGCACTATTTAAAATGAATTCAGAGTTAGTTTGAGAAGAAATAAACATAGTCTAAATTGTTAGGCCGAGAGCATCTCAGAGATGAATTTTGGGTTTTATATTTCTCCAATTCAGATAGATGAAAATGAAAATAAAATATAATATTACAAGAAACACATACTATGAAAGAAAACAAGACTCATATCATAGTCAGTTACAATCTTTTCATAAACAGTCCAAAATCTGCTTCCGCATATATATATTCATTCTAGTCCTGAATTTACAAAAATCCTCCTGCATAGAGGGAAGGTTCCTCCCCTTTTATTCCTCGAGATAATACATATATATAGAGGAATTTACTTGTGGAATTCAAAACGCTCGGACTTCCTCATGTTTTTAAAAATAGAGATAAGTTACAAAAAAGAGGATGATTTAAAATAACAATTATCCTATTTTAAAGGGACCATTAAGTGTAGGCCTGTCATATCTGGGGCCCCTTTCTTCGACTGCCAGCTGTCCAAAATTTGCTGAAATGCGCTTAATTATACCTGAGGACTCATTTCATCTTAACGATCTCCTCCTTTAGAGTATCCAGCCAGACCGGTTGATTCTCTCCAACACTTTCGGTCGTTTCAACTATGGTTTCTTTCTTTTGTCGCTTGCTCCATTTCTTTTTAACAGCTTGCCTATTGATGACTACATCTCTCATAATGGGATTTAGCCTGACTTCCAATTTTGACTCTGTAGCAGGTTCTGTGTGGAATTTAGTCGCTAGTATATGCGTAATTACCCTTTCCTTCTTGTTCGTAGGTAAATCTACCATGTTTCCTAAATGACCAATTTTACTGGATATGGCTTTGTCCATGTATCTTAATTTCGTGGATACCAAAATGCTTTTACAGAGATCAGAGAGTCGGGCATATTTGAGATTACTTTGTTTAGGATGAGATGATGCCTCCATATTTGAGAATTGGTAGTTATAGAGTCCCAATCATGAATCATTGATAGACTTACGTACAAGTACGTTGATTTTCCACGTTTGGCTAATCCGTTTCAAATGATTAGCTTTCGAGTCCATTACATTGTGGCGCTCACCTAACATCATACGGTTGCGAAGTACCGAACGAGTGAAATGGGGTGATTTTGACCAGCTGTTGCCCATCCCACAAGTGCTTGATTTGACATATTGAAACACGTGACACTGGGACTTTGGCGAAAGCGGTTTCGACAACCCACCTTTCACCCCGATGTATCTCTGGAGATGCCACACGTCCATTTAAAAAACCACAATTTTTTTTCCCCGGTCCACCTTCATATGGTTAAGTCTCGTGCAAGTTTATCGCCCGATGGGGGCTCCAGCCGTTGATCTGGGTCATTTTATTATCGACGACCTGTTAGTTATATCTCTTGTGCCCCCGCTATATTCGTCCATACACAGCCAGATATGTCCTGGTTCTCCAAACTATCAAGCTCCCACGACGATGTAGTTCTTGCTAAATGTCCAAGACTTGGATCTTGTCTAAAAATTGTTATGGTGATAATATTGGCTCCAACCGGGGATGTTATCCTCCCTGCGAGGTAGCAAAGAACTGGTAGACTTGGTGCTTGATCCATTGTGTTGCTCCCAGAATAGGTGTGCGTTCCCTGCTCCGACCCATTACTAATGTTTGCAGAAGACTAAATTTTTCCTACCGCTCTTAACTTGGTGCTGAATACACTGCTGAAAACTGGCTGTGCATAATATTGGAAATCTGACTGAGTAAATACTTGACCAACAAGCTTATTCACATAATCCTACCTACCCTAACTGCTGAAGTGAACTGTCAATCAAGTGAACTCAAAATGCCAATGCAGCTAATCAAGTAATTGGCTTCTCGATTTCTCTCCGATCACATCTTTTTTAAGAAGGCAGACAAATGTAAAATATGCGAGTTGAAAACACAAGTTAAATCCAAAACTTGAGCTTATGAATGAAATAGGCTTTTCCTTCACTGAACACTGTAATAGGATGTCCATACGATCTTGAAAACCATGAAAAATCATTTCTTCAGTTTTAAGAACATTTTCAAATGAAATGGCAACAATAGGTTTTTCTACTTTCCCATGCATCTCAACAAAAGCATCCATATATTCTCGAACATCTTCAAATGTGACA
>ML785630.1:957095-985985 GCA_009831015.1 Picea engelmannii | reverse complement strand
TAAATATTAATAAAATGAAAGTCACTTTGGAGGGACAAGGTGAGCCAAAAGTATAAAGGAAAGGCAAGGGCCTCTTCTCAGGATTCATGTATGTTTATCTTTTGATATCTGGCTTTAGCTAGTGAGCCCAGCATTGGGGGTTTTTGAGGGTTTTGACTTAACAAACCCTAGAGGATGATTCGGTGGTGAAAGATTCCACCTAGCTTGTCCCAAGCTTGGTCTCAGAGATGCAATATGCTCCCACACCATTCTAGTTCCAGATCTACTTAGTTGCAGGAGGATTCTACATCAGTTTCATGTGCTGATAGAGAGAGGGCGCACCAATTGAGGGTTTCTAGCAGGAGGGGCGCACCATCCTTGGAGAGAGATTCGTTGTAGGAGATTGGTAGGGTTTACGGAGATTCCATCACTTGGGTTCTTCTTGCAGGGTCTTCACCATCATTCCTAGTGCTTTCTAAGAGAGTTTCATGGTTCATATTATTTCTTAGAGTAGTGGGACAAATTGAAGAGAAGGAGGGCGTTTCTGAGATTCAAATATAGTCAGTTTGGAGGAGTTACACTTTAGATCTGACCCTGAGACTTCACCTAGTGACTTGCAGTGTCTTGATCTACATTTCTAGAGAGTTTTAGAGCATTTGGAGGCCTCCTTCGGCAGGGTTGAATTATCTAGGGCTTCAGTCATCCAGTGGGGTGCACCATTCAGTGGAGGATTTCAGATCTACAGGGTTTGAGAGTGGATTTGGAGATTTGGGCACCTAGGTTGTCCTTACAGCTTCACGATCTATAAGTTGACACATTTCTTAGGGTGATTGGACACCTTTGACAGCAAGGGCGAAATATTGAGGAGCTTCAGCACTGCAACAGGGCATAGCATCTTCCAGCTTAAGGGGTTTGGCACTTGGCATTGGTCTTCATCTCTTATCCAGCCTTTGGAGGCTTATTTTGTATTGTCTGGAGCATTTTGTAGCAGCTCTATTTTCTATCTTCTTGGCCATCTGTTGAGCATTCCAGATCGACATCTTCATTGTAGCAGGGTTCTCTATTTTATGAATAAAATAGTTTGAGATGTTTTGGTTTGACTATCGTATTGCATATGGCTGAGGTATGTTCCATGGTTGTCCCTTCTTGTTATTTGTTGCATACAAACATATAAACACATCAATAAACCCTAAGGCCGAAATCAATGGCCATTCAGCAAGTAAACACAAGTAAACAAATAGATCAACAAACTATTTGACGAAATACCTCACTCGGAAAAAGTTTTAAAAAAGACACCAAAACAATGATGATCCTTGCATAATGGCTTGGGATCATTACAGTGGTATCAGAGCTTAAATCCTGCAAACCTGAGGGGTCTTTAATAGGGATAAATGGATAGTTGGAAAGAAATGGATAAGATAGCCTTTGAGATATCATGTTTGGAGATCACGTATGACGGCCTTAGCGAGGAAACTAAGGCTATAATAACCTTCCCAAAATATGCAGCCTATAGAAACCCCCATTGGAGAAAATGGGATATTTTACAGGGGAACATCATAGTAGGTGAAAAGAAAAAAGAAATAGCTAGATGGTGGGAATAACAGAGAAACCCCACGCCCAGTAGGAGCATAGAACCTTGCCACTATTGCAAGGGGCCTTGGGAACCTGATCATAGGTGTAGGGATCAACAGCACACTACTGAGGCACACTATGATAGTGATGATGAGGTGTGTGAGGATGGAGCAATAGGTGTGGATTCAGAGCAACCGGATGATGACAATGATTCTTGCACAGAGGCTATTGATAGTGACTCTACCTCAGAGGATAGTGATGATGACTCTTGCATGGAGGCTACTGATGCTTGCACGCTTGAGGAGGATGATGACCCTTGTGTAGTTGATAGGCAGTTGGATGGACAGGATGATAGCACCAGTGTCTCAGCAAACATGTCTCATACCATTGGTGACCTTATGCCTCAACAGAGTAGTGACACTAGTGAGGAGTCACACGTGTTAGCACCTAGAGATGATGAGCTTCCTATGGGGGGTGTGACACATCTGTCACCTGTTCAGACACCTAGGATAGCCACGTCACATGAGAAGATCAGTGGCACGTTAGGTATGATGGATGAGCCTAGTGTGAGGGATGCACACCATGGACAGGTAGACCCACAGATCCAGAAGGAGGTACATGGAGTATAGACTGGGGACCTTACACATACAGATCAGCCTGAGAAGATGGAGTCACAGCTATTGGAGACTCCATTGGTTGAGCAGATTGCAGAGGCTGACAGGGTGATGGAGCACTTACTTCCAGGATCGGCCTGCATTGATGAGGATGCACTTTTTAGAAGTCAGGATGACCATAGCAATTGTCTAGATACATCTCTATGGGATCCAGGTGCAGATGATAGTAGCAGGTTGAGTGAACAGGAGGATACAACTGCTCATACAAGATATAGTGTGAGTCAGGTGGAGATGGCATCTAGTGATGGGATGCAGTGGCATACAAGAGTACCCAGCAGCATAGTAGACAGTGGACAATTCAACACATTGTCTTATACATAGGGCATTTTTGGGGATTCTAGAGTTGGCACTAGCAGGACTGATACTAGTAGTGAGGGGTCTGAGATGACACCTCAATATGACCATGATCAGGAGTCACACCACTTAGCAGCACAGTTGATAATTAGTGAGGCTATGATCAAGGTAGCCACTAGACGTATTGATGACATGCATGCAGTGATGGTAGATTGCTGTTGGAGAGAATCAGTGGCACAGGGTAGCTCATATGGAGGATTTTCCATGGATGGTTTTCACACTCTCTGGGAGAGAGTATCTGTGATGAGGACTGACTACCAACAGTTGTTGACAGACAGGGATTATCTACTGAGGGTTGGTGAGATGTATCATGAGACTCTGAGGGAGTAGGAGTTGGAGATGGACCAACTCACTCAGGAGTTGGAGAGCACTCGAGGATTCCTGAGAGGCACACAGACTGCCCTTCAAGAATCAGAGTCTAGGACAGATGAGTATCTCGAGGAGATCCATCAGAGATCCACTTCATCTGTCTTAGTGGATACTCAGATGTATCAGTCAGTCATGTTGATAGAGGGTGTTGATGATCTAGAAGAGGAGCACCACTTGATGGAGGACACTTCCCTTTGTGCTTCGAGAGTGGTTGACCTCCATGTAGGGGTTGATCCAGCAGTATGCCCAAGATCTATGATGCAGCATGAGTCTATGGGAGATGACATGAGTATGCCAGAGCATACAATGCTAAGTGATAGCTCATAGGTACATGCTGAGATGTATTGGGATTCAGAGGGGTATAGTGCCTTGTAGAGAGGAGACACACCTGGGGGAGCATGCAGATGTCACTCTTTTGCAGCAGCACCTAGTTATGAGAGATCACCTTCACCATATCAGTAGTTGCATGGGAGATGACAGTTGGAGGTTTGTTGAGCAACAATTGGAGGAGTTACTTCCGGTTGTACTGGATGGTTGGTATTCATTGATGACTACAGGAGAGCATTTATCATGGATATCGAGGGAGGAGCTTCTGTTCGAATCCTTGGGATTGAGCAAAGCATGTGACGCTTTCCAGTCTTACAGTCAGCTGCATATATGTCTGCTATCCTTTCCTGACACGTTTATCATTGACAACAACATGAGGAGGATAGCAGATGAGCACATAGGGATTCTGACAGTGATTAGTCTCACACAGGAGCAGTTAGAGGAGATTGGAAGTGATCAACTTCCAAGTTTGCCATGGGACCCAGGAGTCTGTTTTGTTAGCAAGATGCTCATGTTGACCCAGGTTGTACCAGAGAGCCTCACACTCCACCTTGGTTTGGTTTGGAGTGGGTCTGCAGGTACTTGTCCTATGGGGAGAGACCTTTTCTTCCGCTTGATCATCATGATAGGGCATGGAGATGTTTGGATAGGTACTTCTTCTACAGAGATGCCTATACAGATACAGTTTCTGGGCAGTAGGTTCGGTGGTCACAGGTATTTCAGCTTGAGGATCCAGGCGAGGAGGATCCAGTATGTATGCAGGGGGAAAACAATTATGGTCAGAGTAGTGCAGTGTCAGCATGAGGATCTTCGACAGAAGTTAGCATGGGACCCAGGGATTGCAGGATTGAGAAATTCATTGATCGATATGGGAGAGTGGACCATTGTAGGGGAAAGTTATTCTAACTTTCCATTGAGCTTCAGTGTTGAGAGGAGCGCATCGCTTGTGGGTGCCTCACGGAGGTCTTACATCACCTCTGTCGGGCATCAACATGTGCATTTGATGGAGGCCGTGTGGATCTTGGTAGAGACTAGGAGGATGGACTCACTCCGGGATGAGGCCATGTGTCAGGTACAGGAGACTCACGGAGTTGGTGTATTTCAAGATTATGCGTCCCAAGGGCTAGTAGTTCATGACTTGATATGGGACCCAGGGGGCAGCATGTGTGATTGTTCATCTTTGGATGGGTTCTACTATGTATCCCACCAGTGGACATGGGATCCTGGTATTTTATTTGAGTGGATTTGGTTATTGCTTGAGGACAAGCAATTTTCTAGCAGGGAGGATTGTAATGTCCCCACTTTGGGACATCATCACATGCAGTGATTTATGATGACCGAAGTAGCCAGTTGGATGCTATCATGAGTACAGGGGTATTTGAGAGGCATTGCGGGGTCCAGCTTGCATTTATCATCATATTCCATCATTATGAGCCATTCCACACAGGTTGGCTTTGGTTTTGTTGCATTCCGACGATTTCCATGATTTTGACTATTTTGAGCTATAAGTTAATTGAAATCATTGAAGAGGTCATTTTGGGAACATTACTTGGAGGAACCTCTCAGTGTAATAGCTCATTGGAACCGGGAGGAGAAAAACTACAGGATGGGATGGCTAGAAGTGACTTTCAGTGGCTAGGGAATCCACAAGGAGAGATAAGGAGCTTTTCAGAGGTAAAAGGGTTAATTAATTAATTAAAGTGATTTAATTAATTAATTAAATATTAATAAAATGAAAGTCACTTTGGAGGGACAAGGTGAGCCAAAAGTATAAAGAAAAGGCAAGGGCGTCTCTTCAAGATTCATGTGTGTTTATCTTTTGATATCTGGCTTTAGCTAGTGAGCCCAACATTGGGGGTTTTTGAGGGTTTTGACTTAACAAACCCTAGAGGACGATTCGGTGGTGAAAGATTCCACCTAGCTTGTCGCAAGATTGGTCTCAGAGATGCAATACGCTCCCACACCATTCTAGTTCCAGATCTACTCAGTTGCAGGGGGATTCTCCATCAGTTTCATGTGCAGATAGAGAGAGGGCGCACCAGTTGAAGGTTTCCAGCAGGAGGGGCACACCATCCTTGGAGAGAGATTCGTTGTAGGAGATTGGCAGGGTTTCTGGAGATTCCATCACTCGGGTTCTTCTTGTAGGGTCTTCACCATCATTCCTAGTGCTTTCTGAGAGAGTTTCATCATTCAGATTATTTCTTAGAGCAGTGGGACAAATTGAAGAGAAGGAGGGTTTTTCTGAGATTCAGAGCTAGTCAGTTTGGAGGAGTTACACTTCAGATCTGACCCTGAGACTTCACCTAGTGACTTGCAGTGTCCCGATCTATATTTATGGAGAGTTTTAGAGCATTTGGAGGCCTCCTTCAGCAGGGCCGAATTATCTAGGGATTCAATCATCTAGTGGGGCGCACCATTCAGTGGAGGATTTCAGATCTACAAGGTTTGAGAGTGGATTTGGAGATTTGGGCACCTAGGTTGTCCTTACAGCTGCCTGATCTATTAGTTGGCATATTCCTTAGGGTGATTGGACACCTTTGACAGTAGGGCCAAAATATTGAGGAGCTTCAGCACTGCAGCAGGGCGTGGCATCTTCCAGCTTGAGGGGTTTGGCACTTGGCATTGGTCTTCATCTCTTATCCAACCTTTGGAGGCTTATTTTGTACTGTTGGGAGCATTTTGTAGCAGCTTTATTGTCTATCTTCTTGGCCATCTGTTGAGCATTCCAGATCGGCATCTTCATTGTAGCAGGGTTCTCTATTTTATGAATAAAACAGTTTGAGATGTTTTGGTTTGTTTATCATATTGCATATGGTTGAGGTATGTTCTATGGTTGTCCCTTCTTGTTATTTGCTGCATACACACATATAAACACATCAGTAAACCCTAAGGCTGAAATCAATGGCCATTCAACAAGTAAACACAAGTAAACAAATAGATCAACAAACTGTTTGACGAAATACCTCACTCAAAAAAAGTTTTAAAAAAGACACCAAAACAATGATGATCCTTGCATAATGACATGGGATCATTACAGTGGTATCAGAGCTTAAATCCTGCAAACCAGAGGCGTCTTTCATAGGGATAAATGGATAGTTGGAAAGAAATGGATAAGATAGCCTTTGAGATATCATGTTTGGAGATCACGTATGACAGCCTTAGTGAGGAAACTAAGGATATAATAACCTTCCCACAATATGCAGCCTATAGAAACCCCCATTGGAGAAAATGGGATATTTTACAGGGGATCATCATAGCAGGTGAAAAGGAAAAATAAGCAGCTAGATGGTGGGAAGAACAGAGAAACCCCATGCCCAGTAGGAGCACACAACCTTTCCACTATTGCAAGGGGTTGTGGGAACCTGATCATAGGTGTAGGGATCAAAATCACACTACTGAGGCACACTATGATAGTGATGATGAGGTGTGTGAGGATGGAGCGATAGATGTGGATTCAAAGTAGTCAGATGATGACATTGATTCTTTCATAGAGGCTAGTGATAGTGACTCTACCTCAGAGGATAGTGATGATGACTCTTGCACGGAGGCTACTGATGCTTGCACGCTTGAGGAGGATGATGACCCTTGTGTAGTGGATAGGCAACTCAATGGACAGGACGATAGCACCAGTGTCTCAGCAGACATGTCACATACCATTGATGACCTTATGCCTGAGCAGAGTGGTGACAGTAGTGAGGAGTCACATGTGTTAGCACTTAGAGATGATGAGCTTCCTATGGGGGCCGTGCCACGTCTGTCACCTGTTCAGACACCCAGGATAGCCATGTCACATGAGGAGATTAGTGGCACGTCAGGCATGGTGGATGAGCCTAGTGTGAGGGATGCACACCATGGATAGGTAGACCCACAGATCCAGGAGGAGGTACAGGGGGTACAGACAGGGGAACTTACACATACAGATCATCCTGAGAAGATGGAATCACAACTATTGGAGACTCCATTGGTTGAGCAGATTGCAGAGGCTGATAGGGTGATGGAGCACTTACTTCCAGGATCGACCTGCATTGATGAGGATGCACTTTTTAGCAGTCAAGATGACCATAGAAAGTGTCTAGATACATCTCTATGGGATCCAGGCGTAGATGATAGTAGCAGGTTGAGTGCACAGGAGGATACAACTGCTCATACAGGATACAGTGTGAGTTAGGGGGAGATGGCATCTAGTGATGGGATGCAGTGGCATACAGGAGTACCCAACAACACAGTATATAGTGGACAGTTCAGCATGTCATCTTATACAAAGGGAATTTCTGGGGATTCTAGAGTTGGCACTAGCAGGACTGACACTAGCAGTGAGGGGTCTTAGATGGTACCTCAGTATGACCATGATCAGGAGTCACACCACTTAGCAGGACAATTGAGAGTTAGTGAGGCTATGATCAGGGCAGCCACTAGACGTATTGATGACATGCATGCAGTGATGGCAGATTGCTGTTGGAGAGAATCAGTGGCACAAGGTAGCTCAGATGGAGGATTTTTCATGGATGGTTTTCACACTCTTCAGGAGTGAGTATCTGTGATGAGGAATGACTACCAACAGTTGTTGACAGACATGGATTATCTACTGAGGGTTGGTGAGATGTATCATGAGACTCTGAGGGAGCAGGAGTTGGAGATGGACCGACTCACTCAGGAGTTGGAGAGCACTCGAGGATTCTTGAGAGGCACACAGACCACCCTTCAAGAATCAGAGTCTAGGACAAATGAGTCTCTCGAGGAGATCCATCAGAGATCCACTTCATCTGTCTTAGTGGATACTCAGATGTATCAATCAGTCACGTTGATAGAGGGTGTTGATGATCTAGCAAAGGAGCACTAGTTGATGGAGGACACTTCCCTTTGTGCTCCAAGAGCGGTTGACCTCCATGTAGGGGTTGATCCAGCAGTATGCCCAGGATCTATGATGCAACATGAGTCTACGGGAGATGACATGAGTATGTCGTAGCATACAGTGTTGAGTGATAGCTCACAGGTACACGCTGAGATGTATGGTGGGATTCAGAGGGGTATAGTGCCTTGTAGGGAGGAGACACACCTGGGGGAGCATGCAGATGTCACTCTTTTGCAGCAGCACTTATTTATGAGAGATCACCTTCACCATATCAGTAGTTGCATGGGAGATGAGAGTTGGTTAATCCAAATGGTACTACCACAAACTCATAGTGACCATATCTCGTCCTGAAGGCAGTTTTGTGGATGCATTCACCCTTTATTCAGACTTGATGGTATCCATATCTCAAGTCAATCTTTGAGAAGATGGAAGCACCTCCCAATTGATCGAACAAGTCATCAATCCAGGGTAAGGGGTACCTATTCTTTATGGTTACCTTATTGAGTTGTCTATAATCTATGCACAGTCGGAGGGTACCATCTTTCTTCTTCACAAACAGAGCTGGTGCTCCCCATGGGGAAACGCTGGGCTAGATATAGCCTTTGTCCATCATTTCTTTTAGTTGTAATTTAAGCTCAACTATCTCGGGTGTGCTCATCCTATAGGGTGTTCTAGACACGGGCACTGCTCCTGGTGCAAGCTCTATCGAGAAGTCAATGTCCTTTCTCAGAGGTAAACCCGATACCTCTTCTGAAAACACATCTCTATATTCTCTTAGTGTGGGGTGGTCTTCGAGGCTTGGTTTGTCATCTTCAATTGATTCCAACACCTGTATCGCATATAGTGGACATCCCTTTCTGCAATACTTTCTCATTTGAAGGGTTGATATTCATCTCACCGAGACAGGTTTTTGGATCCCTCAAAGGGTTATCCTTCTTCCTTATTCACTTACACATTCTAAGGTTTTATGGTAACAGTCCAGTCTGGCTTTATATGTGGCTAGCCAGTCCATACCAATCAACATGTTTTATGATCCTAGGGGTAGTATGTTAAGGGTTGCTTGGGTGGGGAATTCACCCATAGTGAATTAGCAAGCTGGTATGACCTCTGCTACCTTTCTTTTGGTGCCAGTAGATAACTGTACCAACCATGGCTTGGTGTGTTTATGTGGCTGTAATTTACACTTATCAACAGCCTTAGGAGCTATATAACTCAAATTTGAACCAGGGTCAATTAGAATAGACACTAGATGGTTGGTGATCATACCTTCCATCTCCACCACCGAGGCTTGGTGGTCAACTTGTTTATTATCCAAGGCTACATAAATTTACGGCACACTCCTGGCCATGTCATTGACAATGGTAGCTTCTTGAATGTTGTAAGTTCTTTGACTATTCTATTGTCGGTGCAGGCAGTCCCTCAGTAGATGTTCTTCTCCACAACCCCAACATTTCAAGGGTTCTCTCTTTGGGTTATCAATCTTTCCTGGGGTAGATCCAGAAGGTTTATTTCTTCTTTGGGAGGGGAAATTCTGCTGGTGTACACTTCGGGTTGGGAAGCTCACCCTTGAGTCCTTTTTATAGTTTTTAAATCTTGAGGATTTAAACCCCTTTTTCTGGAATCCAGAACTATTCTTTTGCATCTAGCCTTCACAAGGTTCTGTCTGATGCCCCAACTATTCATAACAATATCTTTCCTTTCAGATACTGTCTTCTAGGGTCTTTGGCTTGTCAAACTCAATCCTGTTCTGATAGTCCTTAGATAGTCCACTGATGAATCGTTGCACTTTTTCCTTTTCTTCTTTTATATAGGGTACGTACCTCAACAACTCAAGGAATCCGCTGACATATTCCTCTATGGTACGGTTCTGCAACTTGAGTTCATAGAATTCTTTAGTCTTTTCATTGAAATACTTTTCTGACAGATACTTCTTCCTGAAGTGTTTCTCAAACCGTTCCCAGGATAGGTCCTCTTCGTGAATCCCTTTTACATTCTTAAGTTCATCCCACCAAATAAAAGCCTTTCCATTCAAGTTGAAAGTGGCTACTCGGGCCTTCAAGTTTTCTGAGAAGTCATGGACTCTAAAATACTTCTTTAGTCCAAGAAGCCAAGCCTCCACTTCCTCTCCCTTCTTTATTTCACCGTTGAAAGAGGGTGGTTTGGCCTTCTTGAATTCTTCGAGATTATGACTTTTGGAATGCTTTTGCTTCTTCCATTTTCTTCGAGAATAAGAACTAGTTCTGCTACTAGAAGATCCCTCAGAGTCGCTAGTTTCTATTCCAGAGGAATCATTCGATGCTTGTTCCTTATCTCTGGGGTGGATCTTTCTCGAGGTGCTCTTCCCAGTGTGGCCACTTAAAAGACCACGTTTCTGCATCTTAGGTGGACTTCAACTTTTCTTTGTCTATCGTCGGTCCGTGTGACTGGTGTCAGGTCCATGCTGCAATTGCCTTTGTATGTTGGATAATACATATATATAGAGGAATTTACTTGTGGAATTCAAAACGCTCGGACTTCCTCATGTTTCTAAAAATAGAGTTAAGTTACAAAAAAGAGAATGATTTAAAACAATAGTTATCCTATTTTAAAGGGACCATTAAGAGCAAGCCTGTCATATCTGGGGCCCCTTTCTTCGACTGCCAGCTGTCCAAAATTTGTTGAATGTGCTTAATTATACCTGAGGACTCATTTCATCTTAGCAATCTCCTCCTTTAGAGTATCCAGCCAGACTGGTTGATTCTCTCCAACACTTTCGGTCATTTCAGCTATGGTTTCTTTATTTTGTCATTTGCTCCATTTCTTTTTAACAACTCGCCTGTTGATGACTACATCTCTCATAATGGGATTTATCTTGACTTCCAATTTTGAGTCTGTAGCAGGTTCTGTGTGGGATTTAGTCACTAGTATATGCACAATTACCCTTTCCTTCTTGCTCGTAGGTAAATCTGCCATGTTTCCTAAATGACCAGTTTTACTGGATAAGGCTTCGTCCATGTATCTTAATTTCATGGATACCGAAATTCTTTTACAGAGATCAGAGAGTCGGGAAAATTTAAGATTACCTCGTTTACGGATGAGATGATGCCTCCATATTTGAGAATCGGTAGTTCCCAATCATGAATCATTGACAAACTTACGTACAAGTACGTTGATTTTCCACATTTGGCTAATCCGTTTCAAATGATTAGCTTTCGAGTCCATTACATTGTGGTGCTCACCTAACATCATACGGTTGCGAAGTACCGAACAAATGAAATGGTGTGATTCTGACCAGTCGTCGCCCGTCCCACAAGTGCTTGATTTGACATATTGAAACACGTGACATCGGGACTTTGGCGAAAGCAGTTTCGACAACCCACCTTTTGCCCCGATGTATCTCTGGAGGTGCCACACATCCATTTAAAAAACCTCAATTGTTTTTCCCGGTCCACCTTCATATGGTTAAGTCTCATGCAAGTTTACCGCCTGATGGGGGCTCCAACTGTTGATCTGGGTCGTTTTATGATTGACGACCCATTAGTTATATCTCTTGTTCCCCCACTGTATTTATCCATACACCACCAGATATGTCCTAGTCCTCCAAACTATCAAGCTCCCACGACGATGTAGTTCTTGCTAAATGTCCAAGACTTGGATCTTGTCTAAAAATTGTTATGGTGAGAATATTGGCTCCAACTGGGGATGTTATCCTCCCTGTGAGGTAGCAAAGAACTGGTAGACCTGGTGCCTGATCCATTGTGTTGCTCCCAGAATAGGTGTGCGTACCCTGCTCCGAACCATTACTAATGTTTGCAGAAGACTAAATTTTCCCTACCGCTCTTAACTTGGTGCTGAATAACAATTTCAAGGGCAACTTCTTCTTCATTTTCAGACTGATAGCTGAACATAGACTGCAAACCTGAGCTGACACAATCTTCTATGTGATCGTCCATATGGTTATCCTTCCTTGCAAGTCTACTTCTTTATTTGTATCTATCTTTATGTCTGGAGGATTCTTGACTTGAGACCTTACAAATATTTTTCTTCAACGATTTGAAAGACACAAAACATAGTGGTAAGGTTGTCTCATCTGTTTTGATATCTCCCTCGTTTTGACCTTGGGCATATTTCTGAACTTGCTCATCTTCAATTTTGTCTTCGACAGATGGTTGTACTTCGGAACTGATAGAATCTTTTATATAGTAAGCAATTGGGTTACTGAACACATGAGAAGAGTGTTTCAGAACCTTACCAATCTGGTTCATTGGTTTATCGAGGTCTTTCATTAGCATGAATTCATTTGTCTCAATGATGATCCAAGGATTCTCCTTCAATAACTTGAATGCAACAAAGCATAAAGGAAATGACTCTCCTTCAATTGATTCGATACTTTCTTCAGGTTGATCTACATCCCTATAAAAAAGAACATCTTTGATATCGTAGTCATCTTCATATTGGTCATATACAGGCAAATCATCTAACAAGAAAAGATTAGGAATATCAACATGTTCTTTAACAAACTGATTTGTACATTCATCTTCTTGTCTGTCCATAAATGAATACATAAAATAATCAACCTCCTTCTTACTTTGGTATGGATTAGATATTGAACTAATACCTCTTCTTCCAACAAGTGGGATGCGATTCTTTACAAGATCACTGGTATTGGGAAATTCAATAGAGCCTATGATATTTTCAATTTTATGCTCAAGTTTCCAGTCAACTATCTCTTGTTTATATTCAACTTCCAACTCTTTATCTCGAGTCTGTTCATATGCTTGAATATGGTGTTGAACGTCTTGAGCATCATCAAACATTTGTTTCAATGACTTAGGTTTTCTTTCCATTAGAAGGAAAGACAGATCTGGAAGAAGGATAGTTGTGTAGTGGAGCATGGTAGCAACTTCAAAGGGTTGAATTTCTTTGGACAAATTATAATAGACACCGGAAAAACTTCTACTGAATACATAAATAGTTTCATTGCCATGCCTTTCCAAGGCATATAACTCAGCAAGTTGTAGATCCAAAGACTTCTTATTTCCCCAAAACTTCAAAAAGACATCTTTCAACTCCTCCCATGAGCTAATTGTTCCAGGATGCAAATGCTTGAACCAATCTTTGGTGTCTCCTCTCAAGGATTGAGAGAAATCTCTCATGCATACATCATCATGGACAATCTCAAATAAATCTATAAAATGCTCAAACCCTTGAATATGCTTTTCAGCTGTGACGACATCAGATTTTCCATCAAAGACAGGTAGATACTCATAGTGATTTGGAGGGAAATCATGAAGGGCTTGGGGTAGCTTTAAGGGTATGTTTCTATGTTGAGACTTGGGGGATGTTGAACTAAGAACTGGGGAAGAAACAACAGCATGGGCTTCATGGGGTTCATCAATTTGGTCATGGTCGTTACGTGGCCTAGGTGGATATTTTTCATCAAAACTAGTGATAAGGTGAGGGTATGCATGTGCAACATTAAGAGGAGGACATATAATTGCAAGTCTTTCATGATCATCATTAAAATACAATAGGTAAAGGAGAATTTGTTCGGCATGTTCAAGGAAGGAACAAAGGAAACTTAAAATGAATAGTAAAATGCTTTGTAAGAGATCCCATTTTGAGTACATGTTCTCCTTCATGATTCCTTTCCTTGCCCATGTCAAGGGGTCTCATCTTTCAGTGAAGTTTGTGCATTGCGCGTGAAGTATTGAGAGTGGAGTCACCAAAAATGTTTGGAAACTGGATTCTTTAATGAAAATGGAGTTGCCTTCATATAGATTTTTGATGTGTAGAGTCGCCAGAGAAAGAATAC
The DNA here is from genome assembly GCA_009831015.1 of Picea engelmannii. NCBI lineage: Eukaryota > Viridiplantae > Streptophyta > Pinopsida > Pinales > Pinaceae > Picea > Picea engelmannii. The sequence continues at coordinate 972,064 of ML785630.1, read as the reverse complement.
AGCCAATACATGCCTAAGCGTCTGCTACTCTCAGACCTTAGAACTCAACCATGCCGTTCTTCCCAGGGAAAATTTTCCAATTTCGTCCTCGGCAATGGTGCCATAATGTTAGCACCCTGTAAATCTGTCTAGCTATCAAAACAGACGACAAGGGTAACTTTTTCAACTTACTTTAGAGCTGAGGCACTAGCCTACTCAACTCAGAGAGGAATCTCTTGTGTCACTGAGTATATCTATAGAAATCATTGGCTAGATTAGGTTTGTTTTGGGGTTTTCTTGTTGAATGACTGGAGGACCAGAGATGACATTGGGCTATGGAGTCTGGAATGAACAATGCATGGTTGGAAACATTGAACTATCAAGAGAAGAAGGCTAATTAAGGTAATGAGTTTGAGTTTAATAGAAAATTTACATGGTATTAGAGGAAAAAGAAACATACAACCGCATCGGAGCACTATTTAAAATGAATTCAGAGTTGGTTTGAGAAGAAATAAACATAGTCTTAATTGCTAGGCCGAGAGCATCTCAGGGATGAATTCTGGGTTTATATTTCTCCAATTCAGACAGATGAAAATGAAAATAAAATATAAGCTTACAGGAAACACATACTATGAAAGAAAACAAGACTCATATCATCGCCAGTTAGAATCTTTTCATAAACAGTCCAAAATCTGCTTCTACATTTATATATTCATTCTAGTCCTGAATCTACAAAAATCCTTTTGCAGAGAGGATACGTTCCTCCCCTTTTCTTCCTTGATATAATACATATATATAGAGGAATTTGCTTGTGGAATTGAAAACGCTCGGACTTCATCATGTTTCTACAAATAGAGATAAGTTAAAAAAAAAGAGAATGATTTAAAATAATAGTTATCCTATTTTAAAGGGACCGTTAAGAGCAGGTCTGTCATATTTGGGGCCCCTTTCTTCGATTGTCAGCTGTCCAAAATTTGCTGAAATGCGCTTAATTATACCCGAGGACACATTTTAGCTGAGCAATCTAATCCTTTAGAGTATCCAGCGAGACTGGTTCATTCTCTCCAACACTTTCGACCATTTCAGCTATGGTTTCTTTCTTTTGTTGCTTGCTCCGTTTCTTTTTAACAACTTGCCTATTGATGACTAGATCTCTCATAATGGGATTTAGCCTGACTTCCAATTTTGAGTCTGTACCAGGCTCTGTGTGGAATTTAGTCGCTAGTATATGCACAATTCTCCTTTCCTTCTTGCTCATAGGTAAATTTGCCATGTTGTCTGAATGACCAATTTTACTAGATATGGCTTCGTCCATGTATCTTAATTTCGTGGATACCGAAATGCTTTTACAGAGATAGAGAGTCGGGCAAATTTGAGATTAATTCATTTACGGATGAGAGGATGCCTCCATATTTGAGAATTGGTAGTTATAGAGTCCCAATCATGAATCACTGACAAACTTACATACAAGTACGTTGATTTGCCACTCTTGGCTAATCTGTTTCAAATGATTAGCTTTCGAGTCCATTACGTGGAGGTGCTCACTTGACATCATATGGTTACAAAGTATCGAACGAGTGAAATGGGGTGATTCTGACCAGCCGTCGCCCGTCCCACGAGTGCTTGATTTGACATATTGAAACACGTGACATTGGGACTTTGGTGAAAGTGGTTTTGACAACCTGCCTTTCGCCCCGATGTATCTCTGGAGGCGCCACGCGTCCATTTAAAAAACCACAATTGTTTTCCCTGGTCTGCCTTCATATGGTTAAGTCTCGTGCAACTTTATCGCCCGATGGGGGCTCCGGTTGTTGATCTGGGTCGTTTTATGATCGACGTCCCGTTAGTTATACCTCTTGCGCCCCCGCTATATTCATCCATATGCCGCCAGATATGTCCTAGTCCTCCAAACTATCAAGCTCCCACGACGATGTAGTTCTTGCTAAATGTCCAAGACTTGGATCTTGTCTAAAAATTGTTATGGTGATAACAGTTTGATCATGTCAGGTCTTGTAAAAGACCAAATCCCTTTTTGTGGATTGGTCAAACCATATTTATGTGATGGTATTTAAGAAGTCGACCCTGCTTGGTGAAAAGACACAACCCTAGCGCCTCCCAGCTAGTATAAATAACTGAGGATGGCGCTTATTCACTCACTCAACCACTCATATAGTGCACATCTTTTGAAGGTTGTTACATTTACAAAAAGAAGTAGAGAGATGCACATGCTCAGTCTTGGATTTTCTTGGTGGTTTTGTCTTAATTCTTGGCATTGTATTGGTTATCTATATTAAGGAAGTTTTTGTTGGGTTTTCTACCCCAAGAAGGTTTCCCAGGATAAAATGTTGTTTACCTTGTGATTGTGTTTCTTTCAGTGATCCTCATTATGTTGTTATTTTGGAAATGCACTGAATGCTATAGTAAATTGAAAATAACCTAATAGTAGCATTAAAACTTAACACGTCAAAGCTAGCATTAATTGATCCGGATTTATGCAGTAATGAAATGTAAGAAGCAAATAACAGAGTATGCACAATAGTATTGTAGAGAACACAGTGATATAGTAAACACGCACACTTCTATTAATTAATGAAATAGAGAAACTGTAACACTGTTGAACAATACATAGCTAGAATGGTGGTAGCATATCCCTGATAAGAGATGTGGCGGCTACGCTCATCCATGACCAAGTTGATTACAAAAAGAGGCCGAAGGGCCTTATTTATCAAAAGCAGGAAGGTAGAAACCAAAAACCTAACTCTAGAAGATGAAACACCAAAAGTCAAGTGGGCCATGTTTGGGTAAGTTAGTCCATCAACTTCCCGGAGTCATAATTATTGCATACAATCTCCGTTTGGGGCGCACGATAGCTCGTTGGAAATATCTATCCGAGGCCTACAACGCTCGAAACAAAATAGCATCGTAGATGCTATTTTGCGAGAGAAACATAACCAAAAAAAAAAACATCGTTTAGGGCCTCAAAATGGCCTCGGAAGTTCAGGACCCGAAAAAACTGCTAAAAATAGTAAATTACCAGAAATGCCAAAAAACTATTTTGAGCTAGATGGAAAGGTGGGCGGCCACCGATACCCATCTAGATCATTAATTCACTTGAAACGATGTACATCATAATGCACCTTAATGTAGTCCTGAATTGATAAGTTTCAAACGAAATATTTCACCCTTTCCTTGATATGAGGCCAAATAAGGTCAAAGTAAAAACTTAGGCCTAAAAATAAAATTTGAGTTGAAAAATCGCATCACTTTTTCAAAACTTTGGTTTAAATGGTGGGTATGCATGAAAGGATTAACGAAAGATTGAAAAATCGATTACTAATAGTCCTTGCATTACAAAGGGAAGGGACTAATAAAGGTAAATAATTTTAAAAGAGTGAAGGAGATTTGTCAATTTCAATTTTTTTTTAGGTTTATTTTATTTGTGTTCTTTTAAGATCTAATTCTTTCAATATTAATATATTTTATTCATTGGTTCACTTTTTATTTTATTTTACAATGTTTTGATTGGTTTTCTTGATGATGGGTGGAGTGTTCACACCAAACATTGGGATGCTTCATTTAAATACTTTCTCATTATCTATAAATGGTAAATTTGGTAAATAGTGGACCATGATTAAGAGCTTAATCTTGAGGGGATTAAGAGACTCGAATCAGACACCTTTTTTTCCACTAAAAAAATCTAATAATTTTATTAAAGATAAAAAAATTTACAATAATAGATACCAATTGGTATTTCAATGTCTCTTGAGCTTGATACAAAAGGAAAGCCTTTAGTCTTCCTTTAAAAAAAAAAAACAATTTTCAACAAACCACTATCTTTGCTTAATAGCATATCCTTGGGTAGTTCCATTGACTTAGAGTCAACATCTAAGCTCTAGATAAAGAATATAAAAGAACTACAATTCTAAACATCAGTCCAAAAATGACCAAATTTCAAATCATAATCAACAAGTCCAATCTTCTACAATCTTAAATACAATAAAGAAATTAAAACCAAGATTCATGAAAATGATTAGCAATGTGTTCTTGGTGGGATTTAATGATTTCTCATATTCCTTCATATAGTGCCAATCTTTCTTTAGATAAGCCATCATCTTCATAAAATAAAATATATAATTGGATAAAATTATAATAAGATAAAAGATCAATATTACATTTAATTAAAAAAAAACTATAAAATCATCCAAATAAAAAAATAGTAATCTTTTATTCATCCTTTATAAATTTTATTTGTTCAAATAGAGAGTAGTTATCACTATAATAATTAATTGTGTGGATTTGATGTCATAGTTAACTATACATATATTCTTCCAATCCATTCATTTAGGCTCCTCCAACAATGTTTTATTAGAAACAAATCACATATTACAAAATATTATAATAATATGATCATTAATTAGTGGTTAGAGTGGATAATTGTTACTTTCCTCTTTGATATTCGCATATTATCTTTCATAAGTGGTTAGAGAGAATAATTGTTACTTTCCTCGGTAATATTCACATAAATTCAAATTGTTTCATATTTTCCCGAAACAATTGTTATTGAAATTCTAAGCCATATTTATTTTTATGAAATAATTGTTCTTGAAACTCTAAAGGATAAAGGATATCTTACCTTTATTTACATACTGGAATATAAATTACTTAAATATAAATATATAAATTACAACACGAGCACGAGCATTATAGTAAACTCCACTTATATAATTACAACACGAGCAACCATAGTAAGCTTAAGGCCCCAGTTTTCTTGAAAATAAATGATTGTCTTTCCACGGCCACGACTCCCACTTGCACCGAACTCCAGTGAGGACAGCATTCAGCAACGGCGCAGAAGAGTACATCAGAACTTCCCACATGTTTAAACTTTCCCCGAAAAATTCTCGCGAATTCCTGAAATTGAGAAAATGACTGTCGGTTGCCCACTTCGCCCAAACCAGTATTTGAAGAGCACCGTATATCCATCTCCTGAAACCCCTTATACCCAAAGTTCTGGCAACTGCGCTCCCTGCTTTAATGCACGCTGCCTCCAAAGCTACAGCTGTCCAAAACATTAGCCCATCAATTGTAATATCGGAATGGTTTCTTAGCCACATAATTAGGAATATTGGGATTGTAACCGGCCATAACACGACATATAAAATCGGGACGATTACCAGCTGAGCAAATTCTTCCTTACTGTCGAAATTCCAATAATAACCAAAACATGCGGATGCTACGTCCATTCCCAAAGCTGATCCAATGGCTGCGATTATCAGTACAACTACAGGCATAGAGGGTGGCGAGGAACTATCAACCCTACCTTCAAATGAAATAATCACAACCCAACCAAGAGAGAAAATCAAGTTGGCACAACCCGTGGATACAAAGGTTATGATGCATAGAACACTACCTCTAAAGAAAAGAGCTTGGCAAACCTAGGTGCTATTGTCATCAGACTTGACCTTAGCTTTGGTTAGAAATGCATTGGCAGCAAACCCATTTCCTTTACTATCCCCCAGGTAATCTGTTATCATCCTTCTCGCTACTAGAGCATTGGAGAAGCCATCCACTCTAAACCAGAAAGTTAGTACAAGGTTTATTAATACTTCTGTCAACCTTGGCACTATGAATGACAAAATGTGGTATTCTACAGTTCCCTCTTCGCCTCCTCTACCTTCCAAGTAGCCTTCCAAAGCTTCTGAAGCCATGACTATGGCTCCTCTGCCTTCCACATCTTTAGACCTTAGAGATCTTACCAGCAGCTTTGTCCAATTATCACGGCGGACATCATTCATTGGAATGCAGATGCAAATAGGCTCCCCTGCATGGATGGATTGGGCACCGATATTTTCAAGCATATCCGATACCACACGCTCATTAGCCTGGCCCTCCCCGCACAATAGGCTTTCCCGGTGGCACTCATGGCAGCCATTTCTCAGGCACCGCCGACATGGAAGTAGGCACAAGAAATTGGAGAGTAGTTTCAAATTATAATAGATATTGGAAAACCTTCTACTGAATACAGAAATAGTTTCATTGCCATGCCTTTCCAAGGCATAGAACTCAGCAAGTTGTAGATCCAAAGACTTCTTATTTCCAAAAAACTTCAAAAAGACATCTTTCAACTCCTCCTATGAGCTAATTGTTCCAAGATGTAAATCCTTGATCCAATATTTGTTGTCTCCTCTCAAGGATTGAGAGAAATCTCTCATACATACATCATCATGGTCAATCTCAAATAAATCTATAAAATGCTCAAACCCTTGAATATGCTTTTCAGCTGTGATGGCATCGGATTCTCCATCAAACACAGGTAGATGCTTATAGTGATTTGGAGGGAAATCATGAAGGGTTTGGGGTAGCTTTAAGGATATGTATCTATGTTGGGCCTTGGGGGGTGTTGGACTAAGAACTGGGGAAGAAACAACAACCTAAGCTTCATGGGGTTCATCAATTTTGTCATGGTCGTTACGTGGCCCAGGTTGAGATTTTTCATCAAAACCAATGATAAGGTGAGGGTATGCATGTGCAACATTAAGAGGAGGACATATAATTGCAAGTCTTTCATGATCATCATTAAAGTACAATAGATAAAGGAGAATTTGTTCGGCATGTTCAAGGAAGGAACAGATGCAACTTAAAATGAATAGTAAAATGCTTTGTAAGAGATCCCATTTGAGTACATGTTTTCCTTCATGATGCCTTTCCTCACTATTGCACCTTCTTCGTCACCTTGGTGAGCAAATAAGAGGTGCTTGCATGCCCAGTTGGGTCTTGCTGAGCATGACAGCTATAGAGGAAAGAGTTAGAGAAAGAAAAACAAAACTAAAAGAAAGAATTAAACTAATACAAAAGAAAATCATAAGCATAAGGACATAGAGATAACAAACACAAAAAGACCCATGTCACCAATGTTTTTAGGCTGATCTATTGGTCAAATCAAAGCACCAAGAAGAAAGGGGACTATGAGTCCCTTCTTCCTCCAAGGGAAGGCTCTTGGACCCCCACAAGCTTGCTCTCCTTACAACAAGAAAATGAAAATGGTGATGAAAGAACTCCTTGCAAATCCACTCAATGGAGAGGTGGATTGCTCAATGAAATGGTGCCAAAGTGCTCTTGTCAAGGATTGAGTCCTTAAAACAATATAGGCAGCATAACATTACTTGAAATTCCTTGAGAAAATGAGGTGCATTCATGGATTTTTATAGCATTGCTTTGGGCTTTTGTGTAACTGCTTTGTAGTGTGAAAAGAGGCCATTTAGGGCATTATTAGGTCTTTGACCAGCCTATCATTCAGATTTAGCTCAGATTTGAGGGTCAAATCGGCTTGGGAGCTGATCCATAAGTGGTTGGGAGGCCGACCACTTCAATAAATGCGTCGTTTAGCACATGCGTGGCTTTTTGCACTAACAGTTGCGCATCGTGTGCGTATGCGCGCATGCTACGTTCCTGTTCCACGCATTTGCACGCGCGCCCAACTTCTGTAAAGCGCTCTTCAATTTTTCACTACTTTGTATAGTTTTTTGCCCTTTTTGAATGCTGTGAGATTAATTCATGGCCATGAATGACTTCATTACTGTTTGACGATGCTGAGTTCTTGTAACCATGTGCTGACGAAATTTCAGTGATAACACTCACCCGTGTCAAGGGGTCTCATCTTTCAATGAAGTCTGTGCATTGCGCGTGAAGTATTGAGAGTGGAGTCGCCATAAATGTTTGGAAACTAGATTCTTTAATGAAAATGGAGTTGCCTTCACATAGATTTTTGATGTGTGGAGTCGCCAGAGCAAGAATACAGCCAATACGTGCCTAAGTGTCTGCTGCTCTCAGACCTTAGAACTCAACCATGTCGTTCTTCCCAGGGAAATTTTTTCAATTTCGTCCTCGGCAATGGTGCCAAAATGTTAGCACCCTGTAAATCTGCCCGGTTGTCAAAACAGATGACAGGGGTAACTTTTTCAACCTGCTTTAGAGCTGAGGCGCTAGCCTACTCAACTCAGAGAGGGCTCTCTTGTGTCACTGAGTATATGTATAGAAATCATTGGCTAGATTAGGTTTGTTTTGGGGTTTTGTTGTTGAATGACTGGAGGAACAGAGATGACATTGAGCTATGGAGTCTAGAATGAACAATGCATGGTTGGAAACATTGAACTATCAAGAGGAAAAGGCTAATTAAGGCAATGAGTCTGAGTTTAATAGAAAATTTACATGGTATTAGAGGAAAAAGAAACATACAACCGCATTGGAGCACTATTTAAAATGAATTCAGAGTTGGTTTGAGAAGAAATAAACATAGCCTAAATTGCTAGGCTGAGAGCATCTGAGAGATGAATTCTGGGTTTTATATTTCTCCAATTCAGACAGATGAAAATGAAAATAAAATATAAGCTTACAGGAAACACATACTATGAAAGAAAACAAGACTCATATCATCACCAGTTAGAATCTTTTCATAAACAATCCAAAATCTGCTTCTGCATATATATATATATATATATATATATATATATATATATATATATATATATATATATATATATATATATATATATATATATATATATATATATATATATATATACATTCTAGTCTTGAATTTACAAAAATCCTCCTGCACAGAGGGAAGGTTCCTCCCCTTTTCTTCCTCGAGATAATACATATATATAGAGGAATTTACTTGTGGAATTCAAAACGCTCGAACTTCCTCATGTTTCTAAAAATAGAGATAAGTTACAAAAAAGAGAATGATTTAAAATAACAATTATCCTATTTTAAAGGGACCATTAAGAGCAGACCTGTCATATCTGGGGCCCCTTTCTTCGACTGCCAGCTGTCCAAAATTTGTTGAAATGCACTTAATTATACCTGAGGACTCATTTCAGCTTAGCGATCTCCTCCTTTAGAGTATCCAGCCAGACCGGTTGATGCTCTCCAACACTTTCAGTTGTTTCAGCTATGGTTTCTTTCTTTTGTCGCTTGCTCCGTTTCTTTTTAACAACTTGCCTGTTGATGACTACATCTCTCATAATGGGATTTAGCCTGACTTCCAATTTTGAGTCTGTAGTAGGTTCTGTGTGGAATTTAGTCACTAGTATATGCGCAATTACCCTTTCCTTCTTTCTCGTAGGTAAATCTACCATGTTTCCTAAATGACCAGTTTTACTGGATATGGCTTCATCCACGTATCTTAATTTCATGGATGTATCTTAATTTTGTGGATACCGAAATTATTTTACAGATATCAGAGAGTCGGGCAAATTTGAGATTACTTCGTTTACGGATGAGATGATGCCTCCATATTTGAGAATTGGTAGTTATAGAGTCCCAATCATGAATCATTGACAGACTTAGGTACAAGTACGTTGATTTGCCACGTTTGGCTAATCCGTTTCAAATGATTAACTTTCGAGTCCATTAAATTGCGGCGCTCACCTAACATCATACGGTTGTGAAGTACCGAACAAGTCAAATGGGGTGATTTTGACCAGCTGTTGCCCATCCCACAAGTGCTTGATTTGACATATTGAAACACGTGACATCGAGACTTTGGCGAAAGCGGTTTCGACAACCCACCTTTCAGCCCGATGTATCTCTGGAGGTGCCACACGTCCATTTAAAAAACCACAATTGTTTTCCCCGGTCCGCCTTCATATGGTTAAGTCTCGTGCAAGTTTACCGCCTGATGGGGGCTCCAGCCGTTGATCTGGGTCGTTTTATGATCGACGGCCCGTTAGTTATATCTCTTGTGCCCCCGCTATATTCTTCCATACGCTGCCAGATATGTCCTGGTCCTCCAAACTATCAAGCTCCCACGACAATGTAGTTCTTGCTAAATGTCCAAGACTTGGATCTTGTCTAAAAATTGTTATGGTGATAATATTGGCTCCAGCTAGGGATGTTATCCTCCCTGCGAGGTAGCAAAGAATTGGTAGACCTAGTGCCTGATCCATTGTGTTGCTCCCAGAATAGGTGTGCATACCCTGCTCCGACCCATTACTAATGTTTGCAGAAGACTAAATTTTCCCTACCGCTCTTAACTTGGTGCTGAATATACTACTAAAAACTGACTGTGCATAATATTGGAAATCCGACTGAGTAAATACTTGACCAACAAGCTTATTCGCATACTCCTACCTACCCTAACTGCTGAAGTGAACTGTCAATCAAGTGAACTCAAAATGCCAATGCAGCCAATCAAGTAATTGGCTTCCCGATTTTTCTCTGATCACATATTTTTTAACAAGGCAGACAAATGTAAAATATGCGAGTTGAAAACACAAGTTAAATACAAAAATTGAGATTATGAATGAAATAGGATTTTCCTTCACTGAAGATTGTAATAGGATGTCCATACGATCTTGAAAACCATGAAAAATCATATCTTCAGTTTTAAGAACATTTTCAAATGAAATGGCAACAATAGGTTTTTCTACTTTCCCATGCATCTCAACAAAAGCATCCATATATTCTCGAACATCTTCAAATGTGACAGCCATATTATGTGCATCCTCTTGTTCATCAAACATTTTTGACTTGGCTTCATTAAAATTCTAGAAATTTGCTTGAGGACTATCATTTTGACTTTCAAATGAATGAATGGAAATAAGTTCCTTCTCATAATCTCCTTGCATTATTTCACAGTCTAGAGTTTCCATAGTTACCTTTTTTAAACCTCCATTTGTGTCTATGTTGTTCAAAAATTTGACCACCACGTCATTCTTAAGGGAAGATAGATAGCTTTGAAACACTTTGTCATGTTGAATACCCATGTTGAATACCAACTTTGAAACATGAGCTGACACAATCTTCTATGTGATCGTCCATATGGTTATCCTTCCTTGCAAGTCTACTTCTTTCTTTGTATCTATCTTTATGTCTGGAGGATTCTTGACTTGAGACCTTACAAATATTTGTCTTCAACGATTTGAAAGAGGCAAAACATAGTGGTAAGGTTGTCTCATCTGTTTTGATATCTCCCTCGTTTTGACCTTGGGCATATTTCTGAACTTGCTCATCTTCAATTTTGTCTTCGACAGATGGTTGTACTTCAGAATTGATAGAATATTTTATATAGTAAGCAATTGGGTTACCGAACACATGAGAAGAGTGTTTGAGAACCTTACCAATCTAAGTCACTAGTTTATCGAGGTCTTGCATTAGCATGAATTCATTTGTCTCAATGATGATCCGAGGATTCTCCTTCAACAACTTGAATACAACAAAACATAAAGGAAACGACTCTCCTTCAACTGATTCGATACTTTCTTCAAGTTGATCTACATCCCTATAAAAAAGAACATCTTTGATATCGTAGTCATCTTCATATTGGTCATATACAGGCAGATCATCTAACAAGAAAAGATTAGGAATATCAACATGTTCTTTGACAAACTGATTTGTACATTCATCTTCTTGTCTGTCCATAAATGAATACATAAAATAATCAACCTCCTGCTTACTTTGGGATGGATTAGATACTGAACTAATACCTCTTCTTCCAACAAGTGGGATGCAATTCTTTACAAGATCACTGGTATTGGGAAAATCAATAGAGCCTATGATATTTTCAATTTTATGCTCAAGCTTCCAGTCAATTATCTCTTGTTAATATTCATCTTCCAACTCTTTATCTCGAGTTTATTCATATGCTTGAATATGGTGTTGAATGTCTTGAGCATCATCAAACATTTTTTTCAATGACTTAGGTTTTCTTTCCATTAGAAGGAAAGACAGATCTGGATGAAGGGTAGTTGTGTAGTGGAGCATGGCAGCAGCTTCAGAGGGTTGAATTTCTTCGGACAAATTATAATAGATACTGGAAAACCTTCTACTGAATACATAAATAATTTCATTGCCATGCCTTTCCAAGGCATAGAACTCAGCAAGTTGTAGATCCAAAGACTTCTTATTTCCCCAAAACTTCAAAAAGACATCTTTCAACTCCTCCCATGAGCTAATTGTTCCAGTATGTAAATGCTTGAACCAATCTTTGGTGTCTCCTCTCAAGGATTGAGAGAAATCTCTCATACATACATCATCATGGTCAATCTCAAATAAATCTATAAAATGCTCAAACCCTTGAATATGCTTTTCAGTTGTGATGGCATCAGATTCTCCATCAAAGACAGGTAGATACTCATAGTGATTTGGAGGGAAATCATGAAGGGCTTGGGGTAGCTTTAAGGGTATGTTTCTATGTTGGGCCTTGGGGGATGTTGGGGAAGAAACAACAGCCTGGGCTTCATGGGGTTCATCAATTTGGTCATGGTCGTTACATGGCCCAGGTGAAGATTTTTCATCAAAACTAGTGATAAGGTGAGGGTATGCAATTGCAACATTAAGAGGAGGACATATAATTGCAAGTCTTTCATGATCATCATTAAAATACAATAGGTAAAGGAGAATTTGTTCGGCATGTTCAAGGAAGGAACAGAGGCAACTTAAAATGAATAGTAAAATGCTTTGTAAGAGATCCCATTTTGAGTACATGTTTTCCTTCATGATGCCTTTCCTCACCCGTGTCAAGGGGTCTCATCTTTCAGTGAAGTATGTGCATTGCGTGTGAAGTATTGAGAGTGGAGTCACCATAAATGTTTGGAAACTGGATTCTTTAATGAAAATGGAGTTGCCTTCATATATATTTTTGATGTGTGGAGTCGACAAAGCAAGAATACAGCCAATACGTGTGTAAGCGTTTGTTGCTCTCAGACGTTAGAACTCAACCATGTCGTTCTTCCCAGGGAAAATTTTTCAATTTCGTCCTTGGCAATGGCGCCAAAATGTTAGCACCCTGTAAATTTGTCCAGCTGTCAAAATAGATGACAGGGGTAACTTTTTCAACCTGCTTTAGAGCTGAGGCACTAGCCTGCTCAACTCAGAGAGGGCTCTCTCGTGTCACTGAGTATATCTATAGAAATCATTGGCTAGATTAGGTTTGTTTTGGGGTTTTGTTGTTGAATGACTGGAGGAACAGAGATGACATTGGGCTATGGAGTCTGGAATGAACAATGCATGGTTGGAAACATTGAACTATCAAGAGGAAAAGGCTAATTAAGGCAATGAGTCTGAGTTTAATAGAAAATTTACATGGTATTAGAGGAAAAAGAAACATACAACCGCATCAGAGCACTATTTAAAATGAATTCAGAGTTGGTTTGAGAAGAAATAAACATAGTCTAAATTTCTAGGCCAAGAGCATCTCAGAGATGAATTTCGGGTTTTATATTTCTCCAATTCAGACAGATGAAAATGAAAATAAAATATAAGCTTACAGGAAACACATACTATGAAAGAAAACAAGACTCGTATCATCGCCAGTTAGAATCTTTTCATAAACAGTCCAAAATCCACTTCTGCATTTATATATTCATTCTAGTCCTGAATTTACAAAAATCCTCCTGCACAGAGGAAATGTTCCTCCCCTTTTCTTCCTTGATATAATACATATATATAGAGGAATTTGCTTATGGAATTGAAAACGCTCGGACTTCATCATGTTTCTACAAATAGAGATAAGTTATAAAAAAGAGAATGATTTAAAATAACAGTTATCCTATTTTAAAGGGACCATTAAGAGCAGGTCTGTCATATCTAGGGCCCCTTTCTTCGACTGCCAGCTATCCAAAATTTGATTAAATGCACTTAATTATACCCGATGACGCATTTTAGCTTAGCGATCTCCTCCTTTAGAGTATCCAGCCAAACCGGTTGATTCTCTCCAACACTTTCGACCGTTTCAGCTATGGTTTCTTTCTTTTGTCGCTTGCTTCGTTTCTTTTTAACAACTCGCCTATTGATGACTACATCCCTCATAATGGGATTTAGCTTGACTTCCAATTTTGAGTCTGTAGCAGGATCTGTGTGGAATTTAGTCGCTAGTATATGCACAATTACCCTTTCCTTCTTGCTCGTAGGTAAATCTGCCATGTTGCCTGAATGACCAGTTTTACTAGATATGGCTTCGTCCATGTATCTTAATTTCGTGGATACTGAAATGCTTTTACAGAGATAGAGAGTCGGGCAAATTTGAGATTAATTCGTTTACGGATGAGATGATGCCTCCATATTTGAGAATTGGTAGTTATAGAGTCCCAATCATGAATCACTGACAGACTTACGTACAAGTACGTTGATTTGCCACGGTTGGCTAATCTGTTTCAAATGATTAGCTTTCAATTCCATTACATGGAGGTGCTCACCTGACATCATACGGTTACAAAGTATCGAACGAGTGAAACGGGGTGATTTTGACCAACCGTCGCCCGTCCCACGAGTGCTTGATTTGACATATTGAAACACGTGACATTGGGACTTTGGCGAAAGTGGTTTTGACAACCCGCCTTTCGCCCCGAAGTATCTCTGGAGGCGCCACACGTCCATTTAAAAAACCATAATTGTTTTCCCTAGTCCGCCTTCATATGGTTAAGTCCCATGCAAGTTTACCGCCCGATGGGGGCTCCAACCGTTGATCTGGGTCATTTTATGATCGACGTCCCGTTAGTTATACCTATTGCGCCCCCGCTATATTCGTCCATACGCCGCCAGATATGTCCTGGTCCTCCAAACTATCATGCTCCCACGACGATGTAGTTCTTGCTAAATGTCCAAGACTTGGATCTTGTCTTAAAATTGTTATGGCGATAACAGATTGATCATGTCAGGTCTTGTAAAAGACCAAATCCCTTTTTTTGGATTGGTCAAACCATATTTATATGGTGGTATTTAAGATGTTGACCCTTCTTGATGAAAATACACAACCCTAGCACCTCCCAGCTAGTATAAATAACTGAGTATGGCGCTTATTCACTCACTCAACCACTCATCTAGTGCACATCTTTTGAAGGTTGTTACAGTTACAAAAAGAAGGAGAGAGATGCGCATGCTCAGTCTTGGATTTTCTTGGTGGTTTTGTCTTAATTCTTGGCATTGTATAGGTTATCTATATTAAGGAAGTTTTTGTTGGGTTTTCTACCCCAAGAAGGTTTCCCAGG
>ML785630.1:918064-945717 GCA_009831015.1 Picea engelmannii | reverse complement strand
AAGAGGTCATTTTGGGCACATTACTTGGAGGAACCTCTCAGTGTAATAGCTCATTGGAATCAGGAGGAGCAACACTATAGGATGGGATGGCTAGAAGTGACTTTCAGTGGCCAGGGAAGCCACAAGGAGAGATAAGGAGCTTTACAGAGGTAAAAAGGTTAATTAATTAATTAAAGTGATTTAATTAATTAATTAAATATTAATAAAATGAAAGTCACTTTGGAGGGACAAGGTGAGCCAAAAGTATAAAGGAAAGGCAAGGGCCTCTTCTCAGGATTCATGTATGTTTATCTTTTGATATCTGGCTTTAGCTAGTGAGCCCAGCATTGGGGGTTTCTGAGGGTTTTGACTTAACAAACCCTAGAGGATGATTTGGTGGTGAAAGATTCCACCTAACTTGTCCCAAGCTTGGTCTCAGAGATGCAATACGCTCCCACACCATTCTAGTTCCATATCTACTTAGTTGCAGGAGGATTCTACATCAGTTTCATGTGCTGATAGAGAGAGGGCGCACCAATTGAGGGTTTCTAGTAGGAGGGGCGCACCATCCTTGGAAAGAGATTCGTTGTAGGAGATTGGTAGGGTTTCCGGAGATTCCATCACTTGGGTTCTTCTTGCAGGGTCTTCACCATCATTCCTAGTGCTTTCTAAAAGAGTTTCATGGTTCATATTATTTCTTAGAGTAGTGGGACGAATTGAAGAGAAGGAGGGCGTTTCTGAGATTCAAATCTAGTTAGTTTGGAGGAGTTACACTTCAGATCTGACCCTGAGACTTCACCTAGTGACTTGCAGTGTCCTGATCTACATTTCTAGAGAGTTTTAGAGCATTTGGAGGCCTCCTTCAGCAGGGCCGAATTATCTAGGGCTTCAGTCATCCAGTGGGGTGCACCATTCAGTGGAGGATTTCAGATCTACAGGGTTTGAGAGTGGATTTGGAGATTTGGGCACCTAGGTTGTCCTTACAACTTCACGATCTATAAGTTGGCACATTTCTTAGGGTGATTGGACACCTTTGACAGCAAGGCCGAAATATTGAGGAGCTTCAGCACTGCAACAGGGTGTGGCATCTTCCAGCTTAAGGGGTTTGGCACTTGACATTGGTCTTCATCACTTATCCAGCCTTTGGAGGCTTATTTTGTATTGTCTGGAGCATTTTGTAGCAGCTCTATTGTCTATCTTCTTGGCCATCTGTTGAGCATTCCATATCGGCATCTTCATTGTAGCAGGGTTCTCTATTTTATGAATAAAATAGTTTGAGATGTTTTGGTTTGACTATTGTATTGCATATGGCTGAGGTATGTTCCACGGTTGTCCCTTATTGTTATTTGCTGCATACAAACATATAAACACATCAATAAACCCTAAGGCCGAAATCAATGGCCATTCAGCAAGTAAACACAAGTAAACAAATAGATCAACAAATTGTTTGACGAAATACCTCACTCAGAAAAAGTTTTAAAAAAGACACCAAAACAATGATGATCCTTGCATAATGGCTTGGGATCATTACAGTGGTATCAGAGCTTAAATCCTGCAAACCTGAGGGGTCTTTCATAGGGATAAATGGATAGTTGGAAAGAAATGGATAAGATAGCCTTTGAGATATCATGTTTGGAGATCACGTATGACGGCCTTAGCGAGGAAACTAAGGCTATAATAACCTTCCCACAATATGCAGCCTATAGAAACCCCCATTGGAGAAAATGGGATATTTTACAGGGGAACATCATAGCAGGTGAAAAGAAAAAAGAAACAGCTATATGGTGGGAAGAACAGAGAAACCCCACGCCCAGTAGGAGCACACAACCTTGCCACTATTGCAAGGGGCCTTGGGAACCTGATCATAGGTGTAGGGATCAAAAGCACACTATTGAGGCACACTATGATAGTGATGATGAGGTGTGTGAGGATGGAGCAATAGGTGTGGATTCAGAGAAACCAGATGATGACAATGATTCTTGCATAGAGGCTAGTGATAGTGACTCTACCTCAAAGGATAGTGATGATGACTCTTGCATGGAGGCTACTGATGCTTGCACGCTTGAGGAGGATGATGACCCTTGTGTAGTGGATAGGCAGTTGGATGGACAGGACGATAGCACCAGTGTCTCAGCAAACATGTCTCATACCGTTGGTGACCTTATACCTCAGCAAAGTAGTGACACTAGTGAGGAGTCACACGTGTTAGCACCTAGAGATGATGAGCTTCCTATGGGGGGCATGACACATCTGTCACCTGTTCAAACACCCAGGATAGCCACGTCACATGAGGAGATCAGTGGCACATTAGGTATGATGGATGAGCCTAGTGTGAGGGATGCACACCATGGATAGGTAGACCCACAGATCTAGAAGGAGGTACAAGGAGTATAGACAGGGGACCTTACACGTACAGATCAGCCTGAGAAGATGGAGTCACAACTATTGGAGACTCCATTGGTTGAGCAGATTGCAGAGGCTGACAGGGTGATGGAGCACTTAATTCCAGTATCGGCCTGCATTGATGAGGATGCACTTTTTAGCAGTCAAGATGACCATAGCAATTGTCTAGATACATCTCTATGGGATCCAGGTGCAGATGATAGTAGCAGGTTGAGTGCACAGGAGGATACAACTGCTCATACATGATACAGTGTGAGTCAGGTGGAGATGGCATCTAGTGATGGGATGTAATGGCATACAGGAGTACCCAGCAGCATAGTAGACAGTGGACAATTCAACACATCATCTTATACAGAGGGCATTTTTGGGGATTCTAGAGTTGGCACTAGCAGGAATGACACTAGTAGTGAGGGGTCTGAGATGGCACCTCAATATGACCATGATCAGGAGTCACACCACTTAGCAACACAGTTGAGAATTAGTGAGGCTATGATCAAGGTAGCCACTAGACGTATTGATGACATGCATGCAGTGATGGCAGATTGCTGTTGGAGAGAATCTGTGGCACAGGGTAGCTCATATGGAGGATTTTTCATGGATGGTTTTCACACTCTCCAGGAGAGAGTATCTGTGATGAGGACTGACTACCAGTAGTTGTTGACAGACAAGGATTATCTACTGAGGGTTGGTGAGATGTATCATGAGACTCTGAGGGAGTAGGAGTTGAAGATGGACCAACTCACTCAGGATTTGGAGAGCACTCGAGGATTCTTGAGAGGCACACAAACTGCCCTTCAAGAATCAGAGTCTAGGACAGATGAGTCTCTCGAGGAGATCCATCAGAGATCCACTTCATCTGTCTTAGTGGATACTCAGATGTATCAGCCAGTCATGTTGATAGAGGGTGTTGATGATCTAGCAGAGGAGCACCACTTGATGGAGGACACTTCCCTTTGTGCTTCAAGAGCGGTTGACCTCCATGTAGGGGTTGATCCAGCAGTATGCCCAGGATCTATGATGCAGCATGAGTCTACGGGAGATGACATGAGTATGCCAGAGCATACAATGCTAAGTGATAGCTCACAGGTACATGCTGAGATGTATTGGGATTCAGAGGGGTATAGTGCCTTGTAGAGAGGAGACACACCTGGGGGAGCATGCAGATGTCACTCTTTTGCAACAGCACCTAGTTATGAGAGATCACCTTCACCATACCAGTAGTTGCATGGGAGATGACAGTTGGAGGTTGGTTGAGCAACAATTGGAGGAGTTACTTCCAGTTGTACTGGATGGTTGGTATTCGTTGATGACACAGGAGAGAATCTATCATGGATACCGAGGGACGAGCTTCTGGTCAAATCCTTGGGATTGACCAAAGCATGTGATGCTTTCGAGTCTTACAGTCAACTGCAGATATGTCTGCTATCCTTTCCTGACACGTTTATCATTGACAACAGCATGAGGAGGATAGCAGATGAGCACATAGGGATTTTGACAGTGATTAGTCTCACACAGGAGCAGTTAGAGGAGATTGGAAGTGATCAACTTCCAAGTTTGCCATGGGACCCAGGAGTCTGTTTTGTTAGCACGATGCTCATGTTGACCCAGGTTGTACCAGAGAGCCTCACACTCCACCTTGGTTTGGTTTGGAGTGGGTCTGCAGGTACTTGTCCTATGGGGAGAGACCTTTTCTTCCGCTTGATCATCATGATAGGGCATGGAGATGTTTGGATAGGTACTTCGTCTACAGAGATGCCTATACAGATACAGTTTTTAGGCAGTAGGTTCGGTGGTCACAGGTATTTCAGCTTGAGGATCCAGGCGAGGAGGATCCAGTATGTATGCAGGGGGCAAACAGTCATGGTCAGAGTAGTGCAGTGTCAGCATGAGGATCTTCGATAGAGGTTAGCATGGGACCCAGGGATTGCAGGATTGAGAAATTCATTGACCGATAGGGGAGAGTGGACCATTGTAGGGGAAAGTTATTCTAACTTTCCATTGAGCTTCAGTGTTGAGAGGAGCGCATCGCTTGTGGGTGCCTCACGGAGGTCTTGCATCACCTCTGTCGGGCATCAACATGTGCAGTTGATGGAAGCCGTGTGGATCTTGGTAGAGACTAAGAGGATGGACTCACTCCGGGATGAGGCCATGTGTCAGGTACAGGAGACTCACGGAGTTGGTGTATTTCAGGATTATGCGTCCCAAGGGCTAGCAGTTCATGACTTGATATGGGACCCAGGGGGCATCATGTGTGATTGTTCATCTTTGGATGGGTTCTACTATCTATCCCACTGGTGGACATGGGATCCTGGTATTTTATTTGAGTGGATTTGGTTATTGCTTGAGGACAAGCAATTTTCTAGCAGGGAGGATTGTAATGTCCCCACTTTGGGACATCATCACAGTGCAGTGATTTATGATGACCGAAGTAGCCAGATGGATGCTATCATGAGTACAGGGGTATTTGACAGGCATTGCGGGGTCCAGCTTGCATTTATCATCATATTCCATCATTATGAGCCATTCCACACAGGTTGGCTTTGGTTTTGTTGCATTCCGACGATTTCCATGATTTTGACTATTTTGAGCTATAAGTTAATTGAAATCACTGAAGAGGTCATTTTGGGAACATTACTTGGAGGAACCTCTCAGTGTAATAGCTCATTGGAATCGGGAGGAGCAACACTACAGGATGGGATGGCTAGAAGTGACTTCCAGTGGCTAGGGAAGCCACAAGGAGAGATAAGGAGCTTTTCAGAGGTAAAAAGGTTAATTAATTAATTAAAGTGGTTTAATTAACTAATTAAATATTAATAAAATGAAAGTCACTTTGGAGGGACAAGGTGAGCCAAAAGTATAAAGAAAAGGCACGGGCATCTCTTCAAGATTCGTGTATGTTTATCTTTTGATATCTGGCTTTAGCTAGTGAGCCCAACATTGGGGGTTTTTGAGGGTTTTGACTTAACAAACCCTAGAGGACGATTCAATGGTGAAATATTCCACCTAGCTTGTTGCAAGCTTGGTCTCAGAGATGCAATACGCTCCCACACCATTCTAGTTCCATATCTACTCAGTTGCAGGGGGATTCTCCATCAGTTTCATGTGCAGATAGAGAGAGGGAGCACCAGTTGAAGGTTTCCAGCAGGAGGGGCACACCATCCTTGGAGAGAGATTCGTTGTAGGAGATTGGCAGGGTTTCTGGAGATTCCATCACTCGGGTTCTTCTTGCAGGGTCTTCACCATCATTCCTAGTGCTTTCGGAGAGAGTTTCATGGTTCAGATTATTTCTTAGAATAGTGGGACAAATTGAAGAGAAGGAGGGTTTTTCTGAGATTCAGATCTAGTCAGTTTGGAGGAGTTACACTTCAGATCTGATCTTGAGACTTCACCTAGTGACTTGCAGTGTCCCGATCTATATTTATGGAGAGTTTTAGAGAATTTGGAGGCCTCCTTCAGCAGGGCCGAATTATCTAGGGCTTCAATCATCCAATGGGACGCACCATTCAGTGGAGGATTTCAGATCTACAGGGTTTGAGAGTGGATTTGGAGATTTGGGCACCTAGGTTGTCCTTACAGCTGCCCGATCTATCAGTTGGCATATTTCTTAGGGTGATTGGACACCTTTGACAGCAGGGCCGAAATATTGAGGAGTTTCAGCACTACAGCAGGGCGTGGCATCTTCCAGCTTGAGGGGTTTGGCACTTGGCATTGGTCTTCATCTCTTATCTAACCTTTGGAGGCTTATTTTGTACTGTCGGGAGCATTTTGTAGCAGCTCTATTGTCTATCTTCTTGGCCATCTGTTGAGCATTCCAGATCGGCATCTTCATTGTAGAAGGGTTCTCTATTTTATGAATAAAACAGTTTGAGATGTTTTGGTTTGTCTATCATATTGCATATGGTTGAGGTATGTTCCATGGTTGTCCCTTCTTGTTATTTGCTGCATACACGCATATAAACACATCAGTAAACCCTAAGGCTGAAATCAATGGCCATTCATCAAGTAAACACAAGTAAACAAATAGATCAACAAACTGTTTGACGAAATACCTCACTCAAAAAAAGTTTTAAAAAAGACACCAAAACAGTGATGATCCTTGCATAATGGCCTGGGATCATTACAGTGGTATCAGAGCTTAAATCCTGCAAAACCGAGGTCTCTTTCATAGGGATAAATGGATAGTTGGAAAGAAATGGATAAGATAGCCTTTGAGATATCATGTTTGGAGATCACGTATGACAGCCTTAGTGAGGAAACTAAGGATATAATAACCTTCCCACAATATGCAGCCTATAGAAACCCCCATTGGAGAAAATGGGATATTTTACAGGGGATCATCATAGCAGGTGAAAAGGAAAAATAAGCAGCTAGATGGTGGGAAGAACAGAGAAACCCCATGCCCAGTAGGAGCACACAACCTTTCCACTATTGCAAGGGGTTGTGGGAACCTGATCATAGGTGTAGGGATCAAAATCACACTACTGAGGCACACTATGATAGTGATGATGAGGTGTGTGAGGATGGAGCGATAGATGTGGATTCAAAGTAGTCAGATGATGACATTGATTCTTTCATAGAGGCTAGTGATAGTGACTCTACCTCAGAGGATAGTGATGATGACTCTTGCACGGAGGCTACTGATGCTTGCACGCTTGAGGAGGATGATGACCCTTGTGTAGTGGATAGGCAACTCAATGGACAGGACGATAGCACCAGTGTCTCAGCAGACATGTCACATACCATTGATGACCTTATGCCTGAGCAGAGTGGTGACAGTAGTGAGGAGTCACATGTGTTAGCACTTAGAGATGATGAGCTTCCTATGGGGGCCGTGCCACGTCTGTCACCTGTTCAGACACCCAGGATAGCCATGTCACATGAGGAGATTAGTGGCACGTCAGGCATGGTGGATGAGCCTAGTGTGAGGGATGCACACCATGGATAGGTAGACCCACAGATCCAGGAGGAGGTACAGGGGGTACAGACAGGGGAACTTACACATACAGATCATCCTGAGAAGATGGAATCACAACTATTGGAGACTCCATTGGTTGAGCAGATTGCAGAGGCTGATAGGGTGATGGAGCACTTACTTCCAGGATCGACCTGCATTGATGAGGATGCACTTTTTAGCAGTCAAGATGACCATAGAAAGTGTCTAGATACATCTCTATGGGATCCAGGCGTAGATGATAGTAGCAGGTTGAGTGCACAGGAGGATACAACTGCTCATACAGGATACAGTGTGAGTTAGGGGGAGATGGCATCTAGTGATGGGATGCAGTGGCATACAGGAGTACCCAACAACACAGTATATAGTGGACAGTTCAGCATGTCATCTTATACAAAGGGAATTTCTGGGGATTCTAGAGTTGGCACTAGCAGGACTGACACTAGCAGTGAGGGGTCTTAGATGGTACCTCAGTATGACCATGATCAGGAGTCACACCACTTAGCAGGACAATTGAGAGTTAGTGAGGCTATGATCAGGGCAGCCACTAGACGTATTGATGACATGCATGCAGTGATGGCAGATTGCTGTTGGAGAGAATCAGTGGCACAAGGTAGCTCAGATGGAGGATTTTTCATGGATGGTTTTCACACTCTTCAGGAGTGAGTATCTGTGATGAGGAATGACTACCAACAGTTGTTGACAGACATGGATTATCTACTGAGGGTTGGTGAGATGTATCATGAGACTCTGAGGGAGCAGGAGTTGGAGATGGACCGACTCACTCAGGAGTTGGAGAGCACTCGAGGATTCTTGAGAGGCACACAGACCACCCTTCAAGAATCAGAGTCTAGGACAAATGAGTCTCTCGAGGAGATCCATCAGAGATCCACTTCATCTGTCTTAGTGGATACTCAGATGTATCAATCAGTCACGTTGATAGAGGGTGTTGATGATCTAGCAAAGGAGCACTAGTTGATGGAGGACACTTCCCTTTGTGCTCCAAGAGCGGTTGACCTCCATGTAGGGGTTGATCCAGCAGTATGCCCAGGATCTATGATGCAACATGAGTCTACGGGAGATGACATGAGTATGTCGTAGCATACAGTGTTGAGTGATAGCTCACAGGTACACGCTGAGATGTATGGTGGGATTCAGAGGGGTATAGTGCCTTGTAGGGAGGAGACACACCTGGGGGAGCATGCAGATGTCACTCTTTTGCAGCAGCACTTATTTATGAGAGATCACCTTCACCATATCAGTAGTTGCATGGGAGATGAGAGTTGGTTAATCCAAATGGTACTACCACAAACTCATAGTGACCATATCTCGTCCTGAAGGCAGTTTTGTGGATGCATTCACCCTTTATTCAGACTTGATGGTATCCATATCTCAAGTCAATCTTTGAGAAGATGGAAGCACCTCCCAATTGATCGAACAAGTCATCAATCCAGGGTAAGGGGTACCTATTCTTTATGGTTACCTTATTGAGTTGTCTATAATCTATGCACAGTCGGAGGGTACCATCTTTCTTCTTCACAAACAGAGCTGGTGCTCCCCATGGGGAAACGCTGGGCTAGATATAGCCTTTGTCCATCATTTCTTTTAGTTGTAATTTAAGCTCAACTATCTCGGGTGTTCTCATCCTATGGGGTGTTCTAGACACAGGCACTGCTCCTGGTGCAAGCTCTATCGAGAAGTCAATGTCCCTTCTCGGAGGTAAACCCGATACCTCTTCCAAAAACACATCTCTATATTCTCTTAGTGTGGGGTGGTCTTCGAGGCTTGGTTTGTCATCTTCAACTGATTCCAACACCTGTATCTCATATAGTGGACTTCCCTTTCTACAATACTTTCTCATTTGAAGGGTTGATATTCATCTCACCGAGACAGGTTTTTGGATCCCTCAAAGGGTTATCCTTCTTCCTTCTTCACTTACACATTCTAAGGTTTTATGGTAATAGTCCAGTCTGGCTTTATATGTGGCTAGCCAGTCCATACCAATCAACATGTTGTATGATCCTAGGGGTAGTATGTTAAGGGTTGCTTGGGTGGGGAATTCACCCATAGTGAATTGGCAAGATGGTATGACCTCTGCTACCTTTCTTTTGGTGCCAATGGCTAACTGTACCAACCATGGCTTGGCGTGTTTATGTGGCTGTAATTTACACTTATCTACAGCCTTAGGAGCTATATAACTCAAATTTGAACCAGGGTCAATTAGAATAGACACTAGATGGTTGGTGATCATACCTTCCATCTTCGCCACTGAGGCTTGGTGGTCAACTTGTTTATTATCCAAGGCTACATAAATTTGCGGCACACTCCTGGCCATGTCATTGACAGTGGTAGCTTCTTGAATGTTGTAAGTTCTCTGACTATTCTGTTGTCGGTGCGGGCAGTCCCTCAGTAGATGTTCTTCTCCACAACCCCAACATTTCAAGGGTTCTCTCTTTGGGTTATTAATCTTTCCTGGGGTAGATCCAGAAGGTTTATTTCTGCTCTGGGAGGGGAAATTCTGTTGGTGTACACTTCGGGTTGGGAAGCTCACCCTTGAGTCCTTTTTATAGTTTTTAAATCTTCAGGATTTAAACCCCTTTTTCTGGAATCCAGAACTATTCTTCTGCATCTAGCCTTCGCAAGGTTTTGTCTGTTGCCCCAGCTATTCATAACAATATCTTGCCTTTCGGATAGTGTCTTCTAGGGTCTTTGGCTCATCAAACTCAATCCTGTTATGATAGTCCTTAGGTAGTCCACTGATGAATCGTTGCACCTTTTCCTTTTCTTCTTTTATATAGGGTACGTACCTCAACAACTCAAGGAATCCGCTGACATATTCCTCTATCGTATGGTTCCCCAGCTTGAGTTCATAGAATTCTTTAGTCTTTTCATGAAATACTTTTCTGATAGATACTTCTTCCTGAAGTGTTTCTCAAACCGTTCCCAGGATAGGTCCTCTTCGTGAATCCCTTTTACATTCTTAAGGTCATCCCACCAAATGGAAGCCTTTCCATTCAAGTTGAAAGTGGCTACTCGGGCCTTCAAGTTTTCTGAGAAGTCATGGACTCTAAAATACTTCTTTAGTCCAAGAAGCCAAGCCTCCGCTTCCTCTCCCTTCTTTATTTCACCGTCGAAAGAGGGTGGTTTGGCCTTCTTGAATTCTTCAAGATTATGACTTTTGGAATGCTTTTTCTTCTTCCATTTTCTTCGAGAATAAGAACTAGTTCTACTACTAGAAGATCCCTCAGAGTCGCTAGTTTCTATTCCAGAGGAATCATTCGATGCTTGTCCCTTATCTCTGGGGTGGATCTTTCTTGAGGTGCTCTTCCCAGTGTGGCCACTTAAAAGACCACGTTTCTGCATCTTAGGTGGACTTCAACTTTTCTTTGTCTATCGTCGGTCCATGTTGCAATTGTCATTGTATGTTGGATAATACATATATATAGAGGAATTTACTTGTGGAATTCAAAACGCTCGGACTTCCTCATGTTTCTAAAAATAGAGTTAAGTTACAAAAAAGAGCATGATTTAAAACAATAGTTATCCTATTTTAAAGGGACCATTAAGAGCAGGCCTATCATATCTAGGGCCCCTTTCTTCGACTGCCAGCTGCCCAAAATTTGCTGAAATGTGCTTAATTATACCCGAGGACTCATTTCATCTTAGAAATCTCCTCCTTTCGAGTATCCAGCCAGACTGGTTGATTCTCTCCAACACTTTCGGTCATTTCAGCTATGGTTTCTTTCTTTTGTCATTTGCTCCATTTCTTTTTAACAACTTGCCTGTTGATGACTACATCTCTCATAATGGGATTTAGCTTGACTTCCAATTTTGAGTCTGTAGCAGGTTCTGTGTGGGATTTAGTCGCTAGTATATGCGCAATTACCCTTTCCTTCTTGCTCGTAGGTAAATCTGCCATGTTTCCTAAATGACCAGTTTTACTGGATAAGGCTTCGTCCATGTATCTTAATTTCATGGATACCGAAATGCTTTTACAGAGATCAGAGAGTCGGGCAAATTTGAGATTACCTCATTTACGGATGAGATGATGCCTCCATATTTGAGAATCGGTAGTTCCCAATCATGAATCATTGACAAACTTACGTACAAGTACGTTGATTTTCCACATTTGGCTAATCCATTTCAAATGATTATCTTTCGAGTCCATTACATTGTGGTGCTCACCTAACATCATACGGTTGCGAAGTACCGAACGAGTGAAATGGTGTGATTCTGACCAGTCGTCACCCGTCCCACAAGTGCTTGATTTGACATATTGAAACACATGACATCGGGAGTTTGGCGAAAGCGGTTTCGACAACCCACCTTTCGCCCCGATGTATCTCTGAAGGTGCCACACGTCCATTTAAAAAACCTCAATTGTTTTTCCCGGTCCGCCTTCATATGGTTAAGTCTCATGCAAGTTTACCGCCCGATGGGGGCTCCAACCGTTGATCTGGGTCGTTTTATGATCGACGGCCCATTTAGTTATATCTCTTGTGCCCCCATTGTATTCGTCCATACACCGCCAGATATGTCCCAGTCCTCCAAACTATCAAGCTCCCACGACAATGTAGTTCTTGCTAAATGTCCAAGACTTGGATCTTGTCTAAAAATTGTTATGGTGATAATATTGTCTCCAACTGGGGATGTTATCCTCCCTGTGAGGTAGCAAAGAACTGGTAGACCTCGTGTATGATCCATTGTGTTGCTCCCAGAATAGGTATGCGCACCCTGATCCAACCCATTACTAATGTTTGCAGAAGACTAAATTTTCCCTACCGCTCTTAACTTGGTGCTGAATAACAATTTCAAGGGCAACTTCTTCTTCGTTTTCAGACTGATAGCTGAACATAGACTGCAAACCTGAGCTGACACAATCTTCTATGTGATCGTCCATATGGTTATCCTTCCTTGCAAGTCTACTTCTTTCTTTGTATCTATCTTTATGTCTGGAGGATTCTTGACTTGAGACCTTACAAATATTTTTCTTCAATGATTTGAAAGACGCAAAACATAGTGGTAAGGTTGTCTCATCTGTTTTGATATCTCCCTCATTTTGACCTTGGGCATATTTCTGAACTTGCTCATCTTCAATTTTATCTTCGACATATGGTTGTACTTCGGAACTGATAGAATCTTTTATATAGTAAGCAATTGGGTTACTGAACACATGAGAAGAGTGTTTCAGAACCTTACCAATCTGGTTCACTGGTTTATTGAGGTCTTGCATTAGCATGAATTCATTTGTCTCAATGATGATCCGAGGATTCTCCTTCAATAACTTGAATGCAACAAAACATAAAGGAAACGACTCTCCTTCAACTGTTTCGATACTTTCTTCAGGTTGATCTACATCCCTATAAAAAAGAACATCTTTGATATCGTAGTCATCTTCATATTGGTCATATACAGGCAAATCATCTAACAAGAAAAGATTAGGAATATCAACATGTTCTTTGACAAACTGATTTGTACATTCATCTTCTTGTCTGTCGATAAATGAATACATAAAATTATCAACCTCCTGCTTACTTTGGGATGGATTAGATACTGAACTAATACCTCTTCTTCCAACAAGTGGGATACGATTCTTTACAAGATCACTGGTATTGGGAAATTCAATAGAGCCTATGATATTTTAAATTTTATGCTCAAGTTTCCAGTCAACTATCTCTTGTTTATATTCAACTTCCAACTCTTTATCTCGAGTCTGTTCATATGCTTGAATATGGTGTTGAACGTCTTGAGCATCATAAAACATTTGTTTCAATGACTTAGGTTTTCTTTCCATTAGAAGGAAAGACAGATCTGGAAGAAGGATAGTTGTGTAGTGGAGCATGGCAACAACTTCAGAGGGTTGAATTTCTTTGGACAAATTATAATATATACTGGAAAACCTTCTACTGAATACATAAATAGTTTCATTGCCATGCCTTTCAAAGGCATATAACTCAGCAAGTTGTAGATCCAAAGACTTCTTATTTCCCCAAAACTTCAAAAAGACATCTTTCAACTCCTCCCATGAGCTAATTGTTCCAGGATGTAAATGCTTGAACCAATCTTTGGTGTCTCCTCTCAAGGATTGAGAGAAATCTCTCATGCATACATCATCATGGTCAATCTCAAATAAATCTATAAAATGCTCAAACCCTTGAATATGCTTTTCAGCTGTGATGGCATCAGATTTTCCATCAAAGACAGGTAGATACTCATAGTGATTTGGAGGGAAATCATGAAGGGCTTGGGGTAGCTTTAAGGGTATGTTTCTATGTTGAGACTTGGGGGATGTTGAACTAAGAACTGGGGAAGAAACAATAGCATGGGCTTCATGGGGTTCATCAATTTTGTCATGGTCGTTACCTGGCCTAGGTGGAGATTTTTCATCAAAACTAGTGATAAGGTGAGGGTATGCATGCGTAACATTAAGAGGAGGACATATAATTGCAAGTCTTTCATGATCATCATTAAAATACAATAGGTAAAGGAGAATTTGTTCTTCATGTTCAAGGAAGGAACAGAGGAAACTTAAAATGAATAGTAAAATGCTTTGTAAGAGATCCGATTTTGAGTACATGTTCTCCTTCATGATGCCTTTCCTCGCCCATGTCAAGGGGTCTCATTTTTCAGTGAAGCCTGTGCATTGCGCGTGAAGTATTGAGAATGGAGTCGCCAGAAATGTTTGGAAACTGGATTCTTTAATGAAAATGGAGTTGCCTTCATATAGATTTTTGATGTGTGGAGTCGCCAGAGAAAGAATACAGCCAATACATGCCTAAGCATCTGGTACTCTCAGACCTTAGAACTCAACCATGTCGTTCTTCCCAGGGAAAATTTTTCAATTTCGTCTTCGGCAATGGTGCCATAATGTTAGCACCCTGTAAATCTGTCCAGCTTTCAAAACAGACGATAGGGGTAACTTTTTCAACCTACTTTAGAGCTGAGGCGCTAGCCTACTCAACTCAGAGAGGGATCTCTTATGTCACTGAGTATATCTATAGAAATCATTGGCTAGATTAGGTTTGTTTTGGGGTTTTCTTGTTGAATGACTGGAGGACCAGAGATGACATTGGGCTATGGAGTCTAGAATGAACAATGCATGGTTGGAAACATTGAACTATCAAGAGAAGAAGGCTAATTAAGGTAATGAGTCCGAGTTTAATAGAAAATTTACATGGTATTAGAGGAAAAAGAAACATACAACCGCATCAGAGCACTATTTAAAATGAATTCAGAGTTGGTTTGAGAAGAAATAAACATAGTCTTAATTGCTAGGCCGAGAGCATCTCATAGATGAATTCTGGGTTTATATTTCTCCAATTCAAACAGATGAAAATGAAAATAAAATATAAGCTTACAGGAAACACATACTATGAAAGAAAACAAGACTCATATCATCGCCAGTTAGAATCTTTTCATAAACAGTCCAAAATCTGCTTCTGCATTTATATATTCATTCTAGTCCTGAATATACAAAAATCCTTTTGCAGAGAGGAAACGTTCCTCCCATTTTCTTCCTCGATATAATACATATATATATATATATATATATAGAGGAATTTGCTTGTGGAATTGAAAACGCTCGGACTTCATCATGTTTCTACAAATAGAGATAAGTTAAAAAAAGAGAGAATGATTTAAAATAATAGTTATCCTATTTTAAAGGGACCGTTAAGAGCAGGTCTGTCATATCTGGGGCCCCTTTCTTTGATTGTCAGCTGTCCAAAATTTGCTGAAATGCGCTTAATTATACCTGAGGACTCATTTTTGCTGAGCAATCTCCTCCTTTAGAGTATCCAGCGAGACCGGTTGATTCTCTCCAACACTTTCGACCATTTCAGCTATGGTTTCTTTATTTTGTTGCTTGCTCCGTTTCTTTTTAACAACTTGCCTATTGATGACTAGATCTCTCATAATGGGATTTAGCCTGACTTCCAATTTTGAGTCTGTACTAGGCTCTGTGTGGAATTTAGTCGCTAGTATATGCACAATTACCCTTTCCTTCTTGCTCATAGGTAAATCTGCCATGTTGTCTGAATGACCAGTTTTACTAGATATGGCTTCATCCATGTATCTTAATTTCGTGGATACTGAAATGCTTTTACAGAGATAGAGAGTCGGGAAAATTTGAGATTAATTCGTTTACGGATGAGATGATGCCTCCATATTTGAGAATTGGTAGTTATAGAGTCCCAATCATGAATCACTGACAGACTTACGTACAAGTACGTTGATTTGCCACTCTTGGCTAATCTGTTTCAAATGATTAGCTTTCAAGTCCATTACATGGAGGTGCTCACCTGACATCATATGGTTACAAAGTATCGAACGAGTGAAACGGGGTGATTCTGACTAGCCGTTGCCCGTCCCACGAGTGCTTGATTTGACATATTGAAACACGTGACATTGGGACTTTGGTGAAAGTGGTTTTGACAACCCGCCTTTCGCCTCGATGTATCTCTGGAGGCGCCACGCGTCCATTTAAAAAACCACAATTGTTTTCCCTGGTCTGCCTTCATATGGTTAAGTCCCATGCAACTTTATCGCCCGATGGGGGCTCTAGTCGTTGATCTGGTTCGTTTTATGATCGACGTCCCGTTAGTTATACCTCTTGCGCCCCCGCTATATTCATCCATATGCCTCCAGATATGTCCTAGTCCTCCAAACTATCAAGCTCCCATGACGATGTAGTTCTTGCTAAATGTCCAAGACTTGGATCTTGTCTAAAAATTGTTATGGTGATAACAGTTTGATCATGTCAGGTCTTGTAAAAGACCAAATCCCTTTTTGTGGATTGGTCAAACCATATTTATGTGATGGTATTTAAGAAGTCGATCCTTCTTGGTGAAAAGACACAACCCTAGCGCCTCCCAGCTAGTATAAATAACTGAGGATGGCGCTTATTCACTCACTCAACCAGTCATCTAGTGCACATCTTTTGAAGGTTGTTACATTTACAAAAAGAAGTAGAGAGATGCACATGCTTAGTCTTGGATTTTCTTGGTGGTTTTGTCTTAATTCTTGGCATTGTATTG
The DNA here is from genome assembly GCA_009831015.1 of Picea engelmannii. Lineage (NCBI taxonomy): Eukaryota > Viridiplantae > Streptophyta > Pinopsida > Pinales > Pinaceae > Picea > Picea engelmannii. The sequence goes on along the minus strand of ML785630.1, from coordinate 929,349 downwards.
GTTATCTATATTAAGGAAGTTTTTGTTGGGTTTTCTACCCCAAGAAGGTTTCCCAGGATAAAATGTTGTTTACCTTGTGATTGTGTTTCTTTCAATGATCCTCATTATGTTGTTATTTTGGAAATGCATTGAATGCTATAGTAAATTGAAAATAACCTAATAGTAGCATTAAAACTTAACACGTCAAAGCTAGCATTAATTGATACGGATTTATGCAGGAACGAAATGTAAGAAGCAAATAATAGAGTATGCACAATAGTATTGTAGAGAACACAGTGATACAGTAAACACACACACTTCTATTAATTAATGAAATAGAAAAACTGTAAAACTGTTGAACAATACATGGCTAGAATGGTGGTAGCATATCCCTGATAAGAGATGTGGCGGCTACGCTCATCCATGACCAAGTTGATTACAAAAAGAGGCCGAAGGGCCTTATTTATCAAAAGCAGGAAGGTAGAAACCAAAAACCTAACCCTAGAAGATGAAACACCAAAAGTCAGGTGGGCCCTATTTGGGTAAGTTAGTCCATCAACTTCCTGGAGTCATAATTATTGCATACAATCTCCGTTTGGGGCGCACGATAGCTCGTTGGAAAGATCTATCCGAGGCCTACAACGCTCGAGACAAAATAGCATCATAGATGCTATTTTGCGAGAGAAACATACCCAAAAAAACATCGTTTAGGGCCTCAAAATGGCCTCGGAAGATCAGGACCCGAAAAAACTGCTAAAAATAGTAAATTACTAGAAATGCCAAAAAACTCTTTTGAGCCAGATGGAAAGGTGGGCGGCCACTGATACCCATTTGGATAATTAATTCACTTGAAACGATGTACATCATAATGCACCTTAATGTAGTCCTGAATTGATAAGTTTCAAACGAAATATTTCACCCTTGCCTTGATATGAGGCCAAATAAGGTCAAAGTAAAAACTTAGGCCTAAAAATAAAATTTGAGTTGAAAAATCGCATCACTTTTTCAAAACTTTGGTTTAAATGGTGGGTATGCGTGAAAGGATTAACGGAAGATTGAAAAATCGATTACTAATAGTCCTTGCATTACAAAGGGAAGGGACTAATAAAGGTAAATAATTTTAAAAGAGTGAAGGAGATTTGTCAATTTCCATTTTTTTTAGGTTTATTTTATTTGTGTTCTTTTAAGATCTAATTCTTTCAATATTAATATATTTTATTCATTGGTTCACTTTTTATTTTATTTTACAATGTTTTGATTGGTTTTCTTAATGATGGGTGGAGTGTTCACACCAAACACTGGGATGCTTCATTTAAATACTTTCTCATTATCTATAAATGGTAAATTTGGTAAATAGTGGACCATGATTAAGAGCTTAATCTTGAGGGGATTAAGAGACTCGAATCAGACACCTTTTTTTCCACTTAAAAAAATCTAATAATTTTATTAAAGATAAAAAAAATTTACAATAATAGATACCAATTGGTATTTCAATGTCTCTTGGGCTTGATACAAAAGGAAAGCCTTTAGTCTTCCTTTAAAAAAAAAACAATTTTCAACAAACCACTATCTTTGCTTAATAGCATATCCTTCGGTAGTTCCATTGACTTAGAGTCAACATCTAAGCTCTAGATAAAGAATATAAAAGAACTACAATTCTAAACATCAGTCCAAAAATGACCAAATTTCAAATCATAATCAACAAGTCCAATCTTATACAATCTTAGATACAATAAAGAAATTAAAACCAAGATTCATGAAAATGATTAGCAATGTGTTCTTGGTGGGATTTAATGATTTCTCATATTCCTTCATATAGTGCCAATCTTTCTTTAGATAAGCCATCATCTTCATAAAATAAAATATATAATTGGATAAAATTATAATAAGATAAAAGATCAATATTACATTTAATTAAAAAAAAACTATAAAATCATCCAAATAAAAAAATAGTAATCTTTTATTCATCCTTTATAAATTTTATTTGTTCAAATAGAGAGTAGTTATCACTATAATAATTAATTGTGTGGATTTGATGTCATAGTTAACTATACATATATTCTTCCAATCCATTCATTTAGGCTCCTCAACAATGTTTTATTAGAAACAAATCACATATTACAAAATATTATAATAATATTATCATTAATTAGTGGTTAGAGTGGATAATTGTTACTTTCCTCTTTCATATTCGCATATTATCTTTCATAAGTGGTTAGAGAGAATAATTGTTACTTTCCTCCGTAATATTCACATAAATTCAAATTGTTTCATATTTTCCTGAAACAATTGTTATTGAAATTCTAAGCCATATTTATTTTTATGAAATAATTGTTCTTGAAACTCTAAAGGATAAAGGATATCTTACCTTTATTTACATATGGAATATAAATTACTTAAATATAAATATATAAATTACAACACGAGCACGAGCATTATAGTAAACTCCACTTATATAATTAAAACACGAGCAACCATAGTAAGCTTAAGGCCCCAGTTTTCTTGAAAATAAATGATTGTCTTTCCACGGCCACGGCTCCCACTTACACCGAACTCCAGTGAGGACAGCATTCAGCAACGACGCAGAAGAGTACATCAGAACTTCCCACATGTTTAAACTTTCCCTGAAAAATTCTCGCGAATTCCTGAAATTGAGAAAATGACTGTCGGTTGCCCACTTCGCCCAAACCAGTATTTGAAGAGCACCGTATATCCATCTCCTGAAACCCCTTATACCCAAAGTTTCGGCAACTGCGCTCCCTGCTTCAATGCACGCTGCCTCCAAAGCTACAACTGTCCAAAACATTAGCCCATCAATTGTAATATCGGAATGGTTTCTTAGCCACATAATTAGGAATATTGGGATTGAAACCGGCCATAACGCGATGAATAAAGTCGGGACGATTACCACCTGAGCGAATTCTTCCTTACTGTCGAAATTCCAATAATAACCAAAACCTGCGGATGCTACGTCCATTCCCAAAGCTGATCCAATGGCTGCGATTATCAGTACAACTACAGGCATAGAGGGTGGCGGGGAACTATCAACCCTACCTTCAAATGAAATAAGCACAGCCCAACCAAGAGAGAAAATCAAGTTGGCACAACCTGTGGATACAAAGGTTATGATGCATAGAACACTACCTCTAAAGAAAAGAGCTTGGCAAACCTAGGTGCTATTGTCATCAGACTTGACCTTAGCTTTGGTTAGAAATGCATTGGCAGCAAACCCATTTCCTTTACTGTCCACCAGGTAATCTCTTATCGTCCTTATTGCTACTAGAGCGCTGGAGAAGCCATCCACTCTGAACCAGAAAGTTAGTACAAGGTTTATTAATACTTCTGTCAACCTTGGCACTATGAACGGCAAAATGTGGTATTCTACAGTTCCCTCTTCGCCTCCTCTACCTGCCAAGTAGCCTTCCAGAGCTTCTGAAGCCATGACTATGGCTCCTCTGCCTTCCACATCTTTAGACCTCAGAGATCTTACCAGTAGCTTTGTCCAATTATCACGGCGGACATCATTCATTGGAATGCAGATGCAAACAGGCTCCCCTGCGCGGATGGATTGGGCACCGATATTTTCAAGCATATCCGATACCACACGCTCATTAGTCTGGCCCTCCACGCACAACAGGCTTTCCCGGTGGCACTCATGGCAGCCATTTCTCAGGCATCGCCGACATGGGAGTAGGCACAGGAAATTGGAGAGTAGTTTCAAATTGTAATAGATGTTGGAAAACCTTCTACTGAATACAGAAATAGTTTCATTGCCATGCCTTTCCAAGGCATAGAACTCAGCAAGTTGTAGATCCAAAGACTTCTTATTTCCAAAAAACTTCAAAAAGACATCTTTCAACTCCTCCTATGAGCTAATTGTTCCAGGATGTAAATCCTTGATCCAATATTTGTTGTCTCCTCTCAAGGATTGAGAGAAATCTCTCATACATACATCATCATGGTCAATCTCAAATAAATCTATAAAATGCTCAAACCCTTGAATATGCTTTTCAGCTGTGATGGCATCAGATTCTCCATCAAACACAGGTAGATGCTTATAGTAATTTGGAGGGAAATCATGAAGGGCTTGGGGTAGCTTTAAGGGTATGTATCTATGTTGGGCCTTGGGGGGTGTTGGACTAAGAACTAGGGAAGAAACAACAACCTAGGCTTCATGGGGTTCATCAATTTTTTCATGGTCGTTACGTGGCCCAGGTTGAGATTTTTCATCAAAACCAATGATAAGGTGAGGTTATGCATGTGCAACATTAAGAGGAGGACATATAGTTGCAAGTCTTTCATGATCATCATTAAAGTACAATAGATAAAGGAGAATTTGTTCGGCATGTTCAAGGAAGGAACAGATGCAACTTAAAATGGATAGTAAAATGCTTTGTAAGAGATCCCATTTGAGTACATGTTTTCCTTCATGATGCCTTTCCTCACTGTTGCACCTTCTTCGTCACATTGGTGAGCAAATAAGAGGTGCTTGCATGCCCAGTTGGGTCTTGCTGAGCATGACAACTATAGAGGAAAGAGTTAGAGAAAGAAAAACAAAACTAAAAGCAAGAATTAAACTAATACAAAAGAAAATCATAAGCATAAGGACATAGAGATAACAAACACAAAAAGAACCATGTCACCAATGTTTTTAGGCTGATCTATTGATGAAATCAAAGCACCAAGAAGAAAGGGGACTATGAGTCCCTTCTTCCTCCAAGAGGAGGCTCTTGGACCCCCACAAGCTTGCTCTCCTTACAACAAGAAAATGAAAATGGTGATAAAAGAACTGCTTGCAAATCCACTAAATGGAGAGGTGGATTGCTCAATGAAATGGTGCCAAAGTGCTCTTGTCAAGGATTGAGTCCTTAAAACAATATAGGCAGCATAACATTACTTGAAATTCCTTGAGAAAATGAGGTGCATTCATGGCTTTTTATAGCATTGCTTTGGGCTTTTGTGTAACTGCTTTGTAGAGTGAAAAGAGGCCATTTAGGGCATTATTAGGTCTTTGACCATCCTACCATTCGGATTTAGCTCAGATTTGAGGGTCAAATCGGCTTGGGAGCTAATCCATAAGTGGTTGGGAGGCCGACCACTTCAATAAATGCATCGTTTAGCAGGTGCGCGACTTTTTGCACTAACAACCGCGCATCGTGTGCGTATGCGCGCATGCTACGTTCCTGTTCCATGCATATGCGCGTGCGCCCAACTTTTGTAAAGCGCTCTTCAATTTTTCACTACTTTGTATAGTTTTTTTCCCTTTTTGAATGCCGTGAGATTAATTCATGGCCATGAACGACTTCATTACTGTTTGACGATGCTAAGTTCTTGTAACCATGTGCTGACGAAATTTCAGTGATAACACTCACCCGTGTCAAGGGGTCTCATCTTTCAATGAAGTATGTGCATTACGCGTGAAGTATTGAGAGTGGAGTCGCCATAAATGTTTGGAAACTGGATTCTTTAATGAAAATGGAGTTGCCTTCACATAGATTTTTGATTTGTGGAGTCACCAGAGCAAGAATATAGCCAATATGTGCCTAAGCGTCTACTGCTCTCAGACCTTAGAACTCAACCATGTCGTTCTTTCCAGGGAAATTTTTTCAATTTCGTCCTCAACAATGGCGCCAAAATGTTAGCACCCTATAAATCTGCCCGGTTGTCAAAACAGACGACAGGGATAACTTTTTCAACTTGCTTTAGAGCTGAGGCGCTAGCCTGCTCAACTCAGAGAGGGCTCTCTTGTGTCACTGAGTATATCTATAGAAATCATTGGCTAGATTAGGTTTGTTTTGGGGTTTTGTTGTTGAATGACTGGAGGAACAGAGATGACATTGAGCTATGGAGTCTGGAATGAACAATGCATGGTTGGAAACATTGAACTATCAAGAGGAAAAGGCTAATTAAGGCAATGAGTCTGAGTTTAATAGAAAATTTACATGGTATTAGAGGAAAAAGAAACATACAACCGCATCGGAGCACTATTTAAAATGAATTCAGAGTTGGTTTGAGAAGAAATAAACATAGTCTAAATTGCTAGGCTGAGAGCATCTGAGAGATGAATTCTGGGTTTTATATTTCTCCAATTCAGACAGATGAAAATGAAAATAAAATATAAGCTTACAGGAAACACATACTATGAAAGAAAACAAGACTCATATCATCGCCAGTTAGAATCTTTTCATAAACAGTCCAAAATCTGCTTCTACATTTATATATTCATTCTAGTCCTAATTTTATAAAAATCCTCCTGCATAGAGGAAACGTTCCTCCCCTTTTCTTCCTCGATATAATACATATATATAGAGGAATTTGCATGTGGAATTGAAAACGCTTGGACTTCATCATGTTTCTACAAATAGAGATAAGTTATAAAAAAGCGAATGATTTAAAATAACAATTATCCTATTTTAAAGGGAATGTTAAGAGCAGGTCTGTCATATCTAGGGCCCCTTTCTTCGACTACCAGCTGTCCAAAATTTGCTAAAATGCGCTTAATTATACTTGAGGACTCATTTTAGCTTAGTGATCTCCTCCTTTAGAGTATCCAGCCAGACCGGTTGATTCTCTCCAACACTTTAGACCATTTCAGCTATGGTTTCTTTCTTTTGTTGCTTGCTCCGTTTCTTTTTAACAACTCGCCTATTGATGACTAGATCTCTCATAATGGGATTTAGCCTGACTTCCAATTTTGAGTCTGTAGCAGGCTCTGTATGGAATTTAGTCGCTAGTATATGCACAATTACCCTTTCCTTCTTGCTCATAGGTAAATCTACCATGTTGTCTGAATGACCAGTTTTACTAGATATGGCTTCGTCCATGTATCTTAATTTCATGGATACCGAAATGCTTTTACAGACATAGAGAGTCAGGCAAATTTGAGATTAATTCGTTTACGGATGAGATGATGCCTCCATATTTGAGAATTGGTAGTCATAGAGTCTCAATCATGAATCACTGACAGACTTACATACAAGTACGTTGATTTGCCACGCTTGGCTAATCTGTTTCAAATGATTAGCTTTCGAGTCCATTACATGGAGGTGCTCACCTGACATCTTACGGTTACAAAGTATCGAACGAGTGAAACGGGGTGATTTTGACCAACCGTCGCTCGTCCCACGAGTGCTTGATTTGACATATTGAAACACGTGACATTGGGACTTTGGAGAAAGTGGTTTTGACAACCCACCTTTCGCCCCGATGTATCTCTGGAGGCGCCACATGTCCATTTAAAAAACCATAATTGTTTTCCCCGGTCCGCCTTCATATGGTTAAGTCCCGTGCAAGTTTACCGCTCGATGGGGGCTCCAGCCGTTGATCTGGGTCGTTTTATGATCGACGTCCCGTTAGTTATACCTATTGCGCCCCTGCTATATTCGTCCATACGCCGCCAGATATGTCCTGGTCCTCCAAACTATCATGCTCCCACGGCGATGTAGTTCTTGCTAAATGTCCAAGACTTGGATCTTGTTCAAAAATTGTTATGGTGATAACAAATTGATCATGTTAGGTCTTGTAAAAGACCAAATCCCTTTTTGTGGATTGGTCAAACCATATTTATATGGTGGTATTTAAGATGTTGACTCTTCTTGGTGAAAATACACAACCCTAGCGCCTCCCAGCTAGTATAAATAACTGAGTATGGCACTTATTCACTCACTCAACCACTCATCTAGTGCACATCTTTTGAAGGTTGTTACAGTTACAAAAAGAAGGAGAGAGATGTGCATGCTCAGTCTTGGATTTTCTTGGTGGTTTTGTCTTAATTCTTGGCATTGTATAGGTTATCTATATTAAGGAAGTTTTTGTTGGGTTTTCTACCCCAAGAAGGTTTCCCAGGATAAAATGTTGTTTACCTTGTGATTGTGTTTCTTTCAGTGATCCTCATTATGTTGTTATTTTGGAAATGCATTGAATGCTATAGTAAATTGAAAATAACCTAATAGTAGCATTAAAACTTAACACGTCAAAGCTAGCATTAATTCACTTGAAATGATGTACATCATAATGCACCTTAATGCAGTCCTGAATTGATAAGTTTCAAACGAAATATTTCACCCTTGTCTTGATATGAGGCCAAATAAAGTCTCAAAGTAAAAACTTAGGCTTAAAAATAAAATTTGAGTTGAAAAATCGCATCACTCTTTCAAAACTTTGGTTTAAATGGTGGGTATGCGTGAAAGGATTAATAGAAGATTGAAAAATCGATTACTAATAGTCCTTGCATCCCAAAGGGAAGGGACTAATAAAGGTAAATAATTTGAAAAGAGTGAAGGAGATTTGTCAATTTCAATTTTTTTTTAGGTTTATTTTATTTGTGTTCTTTTAAGAGCTAATTCTTTCAATATCAATATATTTTATTCACTGGTTCACTTTTTATTTTATTTTACAATGTTTTGATTAATTTTCTTGATGATGGGTGGAGTGTTCACACCAAACATTGGGATGTTTCATTTAAATACTTTCTCATTATCTATAGATGGTAAATTGGATAAATAGTGGACCATGATTAAGAGCTTAATCTTGAGGGGATTAAGAAACTCGAATCAGACACCTTTTTTTCCACTAAAAAAATCTAATAATTTTATTAAAGATAAAAAAAATTACAATAATAGATACCAATTGGTATTTCAATGTTTCTTGGGCTTGATACAAAAGGAAAGCCTTTACTCTTCCTTACCAGACGCGGAAGTTTCCAACCCACTCCTTTACCAGACGCGGTGGAGTGTAGAGTCCCACGCTCCACTACGGTTAGACGAGACTCTTGACCTTTACTTTTTTACTTTAATCTACGCGGTGGAGCGCACAGTCCCACGATTGGACTACGATTGGACTATACTCTGCATTTGTGAGTTTCCACCACGGCTGGACTATACTTCGAATTTATGCGTGGGCTCCACACGGATTGGACTCTACTACATATGGTTTACAAGTTGAGACGCATATAGATAAAACTAATGAAAAGGCGGAGATGATCCACAGCGTAGATTAAAGGATTTACTTAAGAGTTTTCGTCCATCGGCTTCCACGAAACGAAATTTAGATGGGGCACCGCGTGGATTAAAGGATTTACTTTTGAAGTTTTCGTCCTTTCGTTAGGGCTCGGCTTCAACGAAATTTCGAATATGTACAAAGCTTATTAAAACCCAACAAACATTGGACTATTTTAGTCATAGTCCTAACTCTGACCAACCTAGCCTAGAAGCTAATGCCTATTGCATGCTTTTTCCAATGCATGTGTTTCCATTAATATATTCGCTCTTCCTTAATATACATAAACAACCACACTGGCCATTAACTTAAATTAGTCATCCTGCTTTTGACTTAAAATGGGCCATGACTCCATTCTTACTTTATGTTTGCACGAAAAGGGGCCATGACTCCATTCTTAATTTATTCATACAACCAGACAAGTTTGTACGAAAAGTAACAAAGCACATTGACATGGATACTGTCTTGTAAATATCAATAAATAAATATTTATTTTATATATGAAATTAAAGTTTTTTATAATTTAATGTAATTAATGATTTTTTTTGTTGGCATTTTTCAATTCTATTCATGTATATATACATAAAATGTTGCATTTATGTATCTGTGTAAAGAATATTGTATTATATATATGAAATTAAATTAATTATTTTATAACTATAATTAGGTGTACAAATAGTTTTTAAAAATTTTAAATAGATTTTATTTTATAATGTGGTGTAATAAAGAATTAAAGAATAAAATATAATTAAGATATTGCATGGAGGTGGTCAACTCTAATGTAATATATCAAAAGTATTTATCAGTTTTGAGAAGTGCAAAGAAGAAAAACAAGTCTTTATCAATATATCGTATTGTGCATCAAAGCGACACACCACACAAGGAGAGATTATCCACCATGCAGGAGTCCAACCGCATGGTGCATCTCATTTAGCCAGACAAACAATATTCAATATTCAGCATGTTGTGCAACATTAAATACTACTGCAGATGGATTATAGACCTTCTGATGTAAATTGATTTCAAATATGACAATATATAATCCACCTGCCACAATATTCAATAGTCTTAATAGGCTGAATATTAGCCGCCATTTATCTATACCATGCATTTACACCTTTTTCAACCTTTGCCATTCACGCGGTTGCATTCTCCGTACTCGAACTTTTGCCCATTCATCGATGGTTGCATCCTCTGATTTCGGCGATCCATTTTCCATCCGCCCATCTTCCGGACCCCATCTCCGACTTTCGCCCATTCACCGACGACTACATCCTCTGATTCCGACGATCCATTTTCCATCCGCCCATCTTCCAGACCCCATCTTCGTTAGCACCACCGTCGCCCTTAGGGAATTTAAATTTTAAAATTTAAATGAGGGAATCGATACCGCCAAAGTTTGTGTTCCCTCCATGCCCATTTCAAATTTCCTTTTGTTCCTTATGCACTCATTTAAAAATTTCAAAGTTTGCTTTGCCTCCCATACCGGTGTTCTCATTCCTTTCACTGGTTAGATACTCGTATGATGGATAATCTTTGCCCTGAACCTAATCTCTCTGTTTGAATAATGAGCAATCTATTAGATTTGAGAATCATGAAAGTATAACAAGTCTTCATCTCAGTGGGTCAGTGACCACCGATGTCATGATTAGTTCATTTTCAAACATGCCTTCACCAACTAGGGAGGAATCAACTTTGATTTTTGATTCCATGATCATATCTAACTGGTTGCAAAATGTTGATTTAGGAGAAAGCCACGATGATGAATTCTTTGACTATTTGAATGATTCAACGAATTTACCAGCGAGTCCGATTAATAGTAGCTTATGGAGTTTGGCCTATTCTGTTTCTTATTTCATCCCCGCTGCTTGCAACCTGAACGTTAGATTGAAGTGTATCTAACTCGCTAATCCATGGAAGCTTCTTACCTCAAATACACTCCTTGGCGGCGAGCATTCTCTGATTGCTCTCACCTTCTCAGGATCCATCTTCAATTCATTTGAAGAGATCACAAAACCCAAGTAAATGAGTTATGTCTTCATAAAAGAGGATTTATTTAAATTTATCAGTAGCTTTTCTCACTGCAACCTTCTCATCACTAATGATAAGTGTCTCAAGTGCTCTTCTTCAGTTCTACTGAAGACTAGTATATCATCCAGATATACAATCACAAACTTACCAATAAAATATTTCAACACTTCATTCATCAACCTCATAAAAGTACTCGGGGCATTTGTTAATCCAAATGGCATAACAAGCCATTGATACAATCCCTCATTTGTTTTGAAGATTGTTTTCCACTCATCACC
>ML785630.1:873393-892650 GCA_009831015.1 Picea engelmannii | reverse complement strand
ATAGACTGGGGGAAACAAGGTGTTACAATTCCCTCCCCCTTAAAGGAACATCGTCCTCAATGTTCTATCTATCAATATGACGTGTATGTACAGAAGTAAACAAAATCAGATATGCTTGTTTCATGGCATCTTCCATTTCCCACGTAGCCTCATCTGGGCCAAAATGTTTCCACTACACCTTGACCTGTGAAATGGTTCGGTTTCTAAGTGGGGTTTCCTTTCTGTGTAGTATGCATTGAGGTTTTGGCAGGAATTCTCCCTCCGGTTCCACCTAGATCACAGACTAGTCAATTATATGATTAGAATCGTGTACATATTTCTTCAATAATGAAACATGGAAAACATTATGTGCTTTTACTATGGGAGGAAGTGCTAGCCTATAGGCTACAGGCCCCCCTCTATCTAGAACTTCAAAGGGTCCACAATATCGAGGTGCCAACTTGGTACAAGCTCCCATCCTCAGGGAACTCATCCTGGGCCTAACTCTGAGATATATGTGGTCTCCTGTCCCTAATTCTCTTGGAGTTCTCTTTCAGTCGGCATAACATTTATGTCTGTTCTGAGCGATCTTTAGATTTTGTTTTATCTGAATCACTTGTTGTTCTATTTCTGTCAACATGTCAGGTCCAATAGTAATTCTATTTACGAGATTACTCCAACTGACCGGAGTGTTGCACGGCCTACCATAGAGGACTTCGAAAGGGCTCATCTTCAGGGATTCTTAATAGCCATTGTTGTAGGCGAATTCCACCAGTGGCAGGTAATCTTTTAATGTCCCCACTTTGGGACATCATCATAGTGCAGTGATTTATGATGACCGAAGTAGTCAGAAGGATGCTATCAAGAGTACAGGGGTATTTGAGAGGCATTGTGGGGTCCATCTTGCATTTATCATCATATTCCATCATTATGAGTTATTCTGCGCAGGTTGTCTTTGGTTTCGTTGCATTCCAACGATTTCCATGATTTTGACTATTTCAACGGTTTCATCATAAGTTAATTGAAATCAATGAAGAGGTCATTTTGGGCACATTACTTGGAGGAACCTGTCGGTGTAATAGCTCATTGGAATCAGGAGGAGCAACAATACAGGATGGGATGGCTAGAAGTGACTTTCAGTGGCCAGGGAAGCCACAAGGAGAGATAAGGAGCTTTTCAAAGGTAAAAAGGTTAATTAATTAATTAAAGTGATTTAATTAATTAATTAAATAATAATAAAATGAAAGTCACTTTAGAGGGACAAGGTGAGCCAAAAGTATAAAGGAAAGGCAAGGGCCTCTTCTCAGGATTCATGTATGTTTATCTTTTGATATCTGGCTTTAGCCAGTGAGCCCAACATTGGGGGTTTTTGAGGGTTTTGACTTAACAAACCCTAGAGGATGATTCGGTGGTGAAAGATTCCACCTAGCTTGTCCCAAGCTTGGTCTCGGAGATGCAACACGCTCCCACACCATTCTAGTTCCAGATCTACTTAGTTGCAGGAGGATTCTACATGAGTTTCATGTGCTGATAGAGAGAGGGCGCACCAATTGAGGGTTTCCAGTAGGAGGGGGTGCACCATCCTTGGAGAGAGATTCGTTGTAGGAGATTGGTAGGGTTTCTGGAGATTCCATCACTTGGGTTCTTCTTGCAGGGTCTTCACCATCATTCCTAGTGCTTTTTGAGAGAGTTTCATGGTTCATATTATTTCTTAGAGCAATGGGACGAATTGAAGAGGAGGGCGTTTCTGAGATTCAAATCTAGTAAGTTTGGAGGAGTTACACTTCACATCTGACCCTGAGACTTCACCTAGTGACTTGCAGTGTCCTGATCTATATTTCTAGAGATTTTTAGAGCATTTGGAGGCCTCCTTCAGCAGGGTCGAATTATCTAGGGCTTTAGTCATCCAGTGGGGTGCACCATTCAGTGGAGGATTTCAGATCTACAGGGTTTGAGAGTGGATTTGGAGATTTGGGCACCTAGGTTTCCCTTACAGCTTCACGATCTATAAGTTGGCACATTTCTTAGGGTGATTGGACACCTTTGATAGTAGGGCTGAAATATTAAGGAGCTTCAACACTGCAACAGGGCGTGGCATCTTCTAGCTTAAGGGGTTTGGCACTTGGCATTGGTCTTCATCTCTTATCGAGCCTTTGGAGGCTTATTTTGTATTGTCCGGAGAATTTTGTAGCAGCTCTATTGTCTATCTTCTTGGCCATTTGTTGAGCATTCCAGATTGGCATCTTCATTGTAGCAGGGTTCTCTATTTTATGAATAAAACAATTTGAGATGTTTTGGTTTGACTATCATATTGCATATGGCTGAGGTATGTTCCACGGTTGTCCCTTCTTGTTATTTTCTGCATACACACAGATAAACACATCAGTAAACCCTAAGGCTGAAATCAATGGCCATTCAACAAGTAAACACAAGTAAACAAATAGATCAACAAACTGTTTGACGAAATACCTCACTCAGAAAAAGTTTTAAAAAAGACACCAAAACAATGATGATCCTTGCATAATGGCTTGGGATCATTATAGTGGTATCGGAGCTTAAATCCTGCAAACCTGAGGGGTATTTCATAGGGATAAATGGATAGTTGGAAAGAAATGGATAAGATAGCCTTTGAGATATCATGTTTGGAGATCACGTATGACGGCCTTAGCGAGGAAACTAAGGCTATAATAACCTTCCCACAATATGCAGCCTATAGAAACCCCCATTGGAGAAAATGGGATATTTTACAGGGGAACATCATAGCAGGTGAAAAGAAAAAAGAAGCAGCTAGATAGTGGGAAGAATAGAGAAACCCCACGCCTAGTAGGAGCACACAACCTTGCCACTATTGCAAGGGGTCGTGGGAACCTGATCATAGGTGTAGGGATCAAAAGAACACTACTGAGGCACACTATGATAGTGATGATGAGGTGTGTGAGGATGGAGCAATAGGTGTGGATTCAGAGCAACCTGATGATGACAATGATTCTTGCACAGAGGCTAGTGATAGTGACTCTACCTCAGAGGATAGTGATGATGACTCTTGCACTGAGGCTACTGATGCTTGCATGCTTGAGGAGGATGATGACCCTTGTGTAGTGGATAGGCAACTGGATGGACAGTACGATAGCACCAGTGTCTCAGATAACATGTCACATACCATTGATGACCTTATGCCTCAGCAGATTAGTGACACTAGTGAGGAGCCACACGTGTTAGCACCTAGAGATGATGAGCTTCCTATGGGGGGCATGACACATCTGCCACTTGTTCAGACACCCAGGATAGCCACGTCACATGAGGAGATCAGTGGCACGTCAGGTATGATGGATGAGCCTAGTGTGAGGGATGCACACCATGGACAAGTAGACCCACAGATCCAGGAGGAGGTACAGGGAGTATAGACAAGGGACCTTACACATACAGATCAACCTGAGAAGATGGAGTCACAACTATTAGAGAGTCCATTGGTTGAGCAGATTGCAGAGGCTGGCAGGGTGATGGAGCACTTACTTCCAAGATCAACCTGCATTGATGAGGATGCACTTTTTAGTAGTCAGGATGACCATAGCAATTGTCTAGATACATCTCTATGGGATCTAGGCGCAGATGATAGTAGCAGGTTGAGTGCATAGGAGGATACAACTGCTCATACAGGATACAGTGTGAGTCAGGTGGAGATGGCATCTAGTGATGGGATGCAGTGGCATACAGGAGTACCCAGTAGCACAGTAGACAGTGGACAGTTCAGCACATCGTCTTATACAGAGGGAATTTTTGGGGATTCTAGAGTTGGCACTAGCAGGACTGACACTAGCAGTGAGGGGTCTGAGATGGCACCTCAATATGACCAGGATCAAAAGTCACACCACTTAGCAACACAATTGAGAATTAGTGAGGCTATGATCAGGGCAGCCACTAGACGTATTGATGACATGCATGCAGTGATGGCAGATTATTGTTGGAGAGAATCAGTGGAACAGGGTAGCTCATATGGAGGATTTTCCATGGATGGTTTTCACACTCTCCGGGAGAGAGTATCTATGATGAGGACTGACTACCAGCAGTTGTTGACAGACAGGGATTATCTACTGAGGGTTGGTGAGATGTATCATGAGACTCTAAGGGAGAAGGAGTTGGAGATGGACCAACTCACTTAGGAGTTGGAGAGCACTCGAGGATTCTTGAGAGGCAGACAAACTTCCCTTCAAGAATCATAATCTAGGATAGATGAGTCTCTCGAGGAGATCCATCAGAGATCCACTTCATCTGTCCTAGTGGATACTCAGATGTATCAGTCAGTCATGTTGATAGAGGGTGTTGATGATCTAGAAGAGGAGCACCAGTTGATGGAGGACACTTCCCTTTGTGCTCCGAGAGCAGTTGACCTCCATGTAGGGGTTGATGCAACAGTATGCCCAGGATCTATGATGCGGCATGAGTCTACAGGAGATGACATGAGTATGCCAGAGCATACAATGCTAAGTGATAGCTCACAGGTACATGCTGAGATGTATTGGGATTAAGAGGGGTATAGTGCCTTGCAGAGAGGAGACACACCTGGGGGAGCATGCAGATGTCATTCTTTTGCAGCAGCACCTAGTTATGAAAGATCACCTTCACCATATCAGTAGTTGCATGGGAGATGATAGTTGGAGGTTGGTTGAGCAGCAATTGGAGGAGTTACTTCCGGTTGTACCTAATGGTTGGTATTCGTTGATGACTACAGGAGAGCATCTATCATGGATACCGAGGGACGAGCTTCTGGTCGAATCCTTGGGATTGACCAAAGCATGTGATGCCTTCCAGTCCTACAGTTAGCTGTAAATATGTCTGCTATCCTTTCCTGACACGTTTATCATTGACAACAGCATGAGGAGGATAACATATGAGCACATAAGGCTTCTGACAGTGATTAGTCTCACACAGGAGCAGTTAGAGGAGATTGGAAGTGATAAACTTCCAAGTTTGCCATGGGACCCAGGAGTCTGTTTTGTTAGCACGATGCTCATGTTGACCCAGGTTGTACCAGAGAGCCTCACACTCCACCTTGGTTTGGTTTGGAGTGGGTCTGCAGGTACTTGTCCTATGGGGAGAGAGATTTTCTTCTGCTTGATCATCATGATAGGGCATGGAAATGTTTGGATGGGTACTTCTTCTACAGAGATGCCTATACAGATACAATTTTTGGGTAGTAGGTTCGATGGTCACAGGTATTTCAGCTTGAGGATCCAGGCGAGGAGGATCTAGTATGTATGTAGGGGGCAGACAGTCATGGTCAGAGTAGTGCACTGTCAGCATGAGGATCTTCGACAAAGGTTAGCATGGGACCCAGGGATTGAAGGATTGAGCAGTTCATTGACCAACAGGGGAGAGTGGACCATTGTAGGGGAAAGTTATTCTAACTTTCCATTGAGCTTCAGTGTTGAGAGGAGTGCATCGCTTGCGGGTGCCTCACGGAGGTCTTGCATCATCTTTGTCGGGCATCAGCATGTGCAGTTGATGGAGGCCATGTGGATATTGGTAGAGACTAGGAGGATGGACTCACTCCAGGATGAGGCCATGTGTCAGGTACAGGAGACTCACGGAGTTGGTGTATTTCAGGATTATGCGTCCTAGGGGCTAGCAATTCATGACTTGATATGGGACCCAGGGGGCATCATGTGTGATTGTTCATATTTGGATGGGTTCTACTATGTATCCCACCAATGGACATGGGATCCTGGTATTTTATTTGAGTGGATTTGGTTATTGCTTGAGGACAAGCAATTTTCTAGCAGGGAGGACTGTAATGTCCCCACTCTGGGACATCATCACAGTGCAGTGATTTATGATGACCGAACTAGCCAGATGGATGCTATCACGAGTACAGGGGTATTTGAGAGGCATTGTGGGGTCTAGCTTGCATTTATCATCATATTCCATCATTATGAGCCATTCCACACAGGTTGGCTTTGGTTTTGTTGCATTCCGATGATTTCCATGATTTTGACTATTTTGAGCTATAAGTTAATTTAAATCACTGAAGAGGTCATTTTTGGAACATTACTTGGAGGAACCTCTTAGTGTAATAGCTCATTGGAATCGGGAGGAGAAACACTACAGGATGGGATGGCTAGAAGTGACTTTCAGTGGCCAGGGAAGCCACAAGGAGAGATAAGGATCTTTTCAGAGGTATAAAGGTTAATTAATTAATTAAAGTGATTTAATTAATTAATTAAATATTAATAAGATGAAAGTCAATTTAGAGGGACAAGGTGAGCCAAAAGTATAAAGAAAAGGCAAGGGCCTCTCTTCAAGATTCATGTATGTTTATCTTTTGATATCTGGCTTTAGCTAGTGCGCCCAACATTCGGGGTTTTTGAGGGTTTTGACTTAACAAACCCTAGAGGATGATTCGATGGTGAAAGATTCCACCTAGCTTGTCCCAAGCTTGGTCTCGGAGATGCAATATGCTCCCACACCATTCTAGTTCTAGATCTACTCAATTGCAGGGGTATTCTACATCAGTTTCATGTGCAGATAGAGAGAGGGCGCACCAGTTGAAGGTTTCCAGCAGGAGGGGCACACCATCCTTGGAGAGAGATTCGTTGTAGGAGATTGGTAGGGTTTCTGGAGATTCCATCACTTGGGTTCTTCTTGCAGGGTCTTCACCATCATTCCTAGTGCTTTCTGAGAGAGTTTCATGGTTCAGATTATTTCTTAGAGCAGTGGGACAAATTGAAGAGAAGGAGGGTGTTTCTGAGATTCAGATCTAGTCAGTTTGGAGGAGTTACACTTCAGATCTGACCCTAAGACTTCACCTAGTGACTTGCAGTGTCCTGATCTATATTTCTAGAGAGTTTTAGAGCAGTTGGAGGCATCCTTTAGTAGGGCCAAATTATCTAGGGCTTCAGTCATCCAGTGGGGCACACCATTCAGTGGAGGATTTCAGATCTACAGGGTTTGAGAGTGGATTTGAAGATTTGGGCACCTAGGTTGTCCTTACAACTGCCCGATCTATCAGTTGGCATATTTCTTAGGGTGTTTGGACACCTTTGACAACAGGGCCGAAATATTGAGGAGCTTCAACACTGCAGTAGGGCATGGCATCTTCCAGCTTGAGGGGTTTGGCACTTGGCATTGGTCTTCATCTCTTATCCAACCTTTGGAGGCTTATTTTGTATTGTTGGGAGCATTTTGTAGCAGCTCTATTGTCTATCTTCTTGGCCATCTTTTGAGCATTCCAGATCGACATCTTCATTGTAGCAAGGTTCTCTATTTTATGAATAAAACAATTTTAGATGTTTTGGTTTGTCTATCATATTGCATATGGTTGAGGTATGTTCCATGGTTGTCCCTTCTTGTTATTTGCTGTATACACACATATAAACACATCAGTAAACCCTAAGGCTTAATTCAATGGCCATTCAGCAAGTAAACACAAGTAAACAAATAGATCAACAAACTGTTTGACGAAATACCTCGCCTAGAAAAAGTTTAAAAAAAGACACCAAAACAGTGATGATCCTTGCATAATGGCCTGGGATCATTACAGTGGTATCAGAGCTTAAATCCTGCAAACCTGAGGGGTCTTTCATAGGGATAAATGGATATTTGGAAAGAAATGGATAAGATAGCCTTTGAGATCACGTATGACAACCTTAGTGAGGAAATTAAGGATATAATAACCTTCTCACAATATGAAACCTATAGAAACCCCCATTGGAGCAAATGGGATATTTTACAAGGGATCATCATAGCAGGTGAAAAGAAAAAAGAAGCAGCTAGATGGTGGGAAGAACAGAGAAACCCCACGCCCAGTAGGAGCACACAACCTTGCCACTATTGCAAGGGGTTGTGAGAACCTGATCATAGGTGTAGGGATCAAAAGCACACTACTGAGGCACACTATGATAGTGATGATGAGGTGTGTGAGGATGGAGCGATAGATGTGGATTCAGAGCAGTCAGATGATGACAATAATTCTTCCATAGAGGCTAGTGATAGTGACTCTACCTCAGAGGATAGTGATGATGACTCTTGTACAGAGGCTACTGATGCTTTCACGCTTGAGGAGGATGATGACCCTTGTGTAGTGGATAGGCAGCTCGATGGACAGGATGATAGCACCAGTGTCTCAGCAAACATGTCACATACCATTGATGACCTTATGCCTCAACAGAGTGGTGACACTAGTGAGGAGTCACATGTGTTAGCACTTAGAGATGATGAGCTTCCTATGGGGGCCGTGACACATCTGTCACCTGTTCAGACACCCAGGATAGCCATGTCACATGAGGAGATCGGTGGCATGTCAGGCATGATGGATGAGCCTAGTGTGAGGGATGCACACCATGGACTGGTAGACCCACAGATCTAGGAGGAGGTACAAGGGGTACAGACAGGGGACCTTACACATACAGATCAGCCTGAGAAGATGGAGTCACAACTATTGGAGAGTCCATTGGTTGAGCATATTGTAGAGGCTGATAGGGTGATGAAGCACTTACTTCCAAGATCGGCCTACATTGATGAGGATGCACTTTTTAGCAGTTAGGATGACCATAGAAAGTGTCTAGATACATCTCTATGGGATCCAGGTGTAGATGATAGTAGTAGGTTGAGTGCACAGGAGGATACAACTGCTCATACAGGATACAGTGTGAGTCAGGGGGAGATGGAATCTAGTGATGGGATGCAGTGGCATACAGGAGTACCCAGCAACACAGTAGACAATGGATAGTTCAGCATGTCATCTTATACAGAGGGCATTTCTGGGGATTCTAGAGTTGGCACTAGCAGGACTGACACTAGCAGTGAGGGGTCTTAGATGGCACCTCAGTATAACCATGATCAGGAGTCACACCACTTATCAGCACAATTGAGAGTTAGTGAGGCTATGATCAGGGCAGCCACTAGACGTATTGATGACATGCATGCAGTGATGGAAGATTGTTGTTGGAGAGAATCAGTGGAACAGGGTATCTCAGATGGAGGATTTTCCATGGATGGTTTTCACACTCTCCAGGAGAGAGTATCTGTGATGAGGACTGACTACCAGTAGTTGTTGACACACAGGGATTATCTACTGAGGGTTGGTGAGATGTATCATGAGACTCTGAGGGAGCAGGAGTTGGAGATGGACCAACTCACTCAGGAGTTGGAGATCACTCGAGGATTCTTGAGAGGCACACAGACCGCCCTTCAAGAATCTGAGTCTAGGACAGATGAGTCTCTCGAGGAGATCCATCAGAGATCCACTTCATCTGTCTTAGTGGATACTCAGATGTATCGGTCAATCACATTGATAGAGGGTGTTGATGATCTAGCAGAGGAGCACCAGTTGATGGAGGACACTTCCCTTTGTGCTCCGAGAGCGGTTGAACTCCATGTAGGGGTTGATCCAGCAGTATGCCCAGGATCTATGATGCAGCATTAGTCTACGAGAGATGACATGAGTATGCCGGAGCATACAGTGCTGAGTGATAGCTCACAGGTACATGCTGAGATGTATGGTGGGATTTAGAGGGGTATAGTGCCTTGCAGGGAGGAGACACACCTGGGGGAGCATGCAGATGTCACTCTTTTGTAGCAGCACTTAGTTATGAGAGATCACCTTGACCATATCAGTAGTTGCATGGGAGATGACAGTTGGTTAATCCAAATGGTACTACCAAAAAATCATAGTGACCATATCTCGTCCCGAAGGCAGTTTTGTGGATGTCTTCACCCTTGATTCGGACTTGATGGTATCCATATCTCAAGTCAATCTTTGAGAAGATGGAAGCACCTCCCAATTGGTCGAACAACTCATCAATCCGGGGTAAGGGGTACCTATTCTTTATGGTTACCTTATTGAGTTGTCTATAATCTATGCACAGTCAGAGGGTACCATCTTTCTTCTTCACAAACAGAGTTGGTGCTCCCCATGGGGAAACGCTGGGCCAGATATAGCCTTTGTCCATCATTTCTTTTAGTTGTAATTTAAGCTCAACTATCTCGGGTGTGCTCATCCTATAGGGTGTTCTAGACACGGGCACTGCTCCTAGTGAAAGCTTTATCGAGAAGTCAATGTCCCTTCTCAGAGGTAAACCCAATACCTCTTCCAGAAACACATCTCTATATTCTCTTAGCGTGGGGTGGTATTCGAGACTTGGTTTGTCATCTTCAACTGATTCCAACACCTATATCGCATATAGTGGACATCCCTTTCTGCAATACTTTCTCATTTGAAGGGTTGATATTCGTCTCACTGAGACAGGTTTTAGGATCCCTCAAAAGGTTATCCTTCTTCCTTCTTCACTTACACATTCTAAGGTTTTATGGTAACAGTCTAGTCTGGCTTTATATGTGGCTAGCCAGTCCATACCAATCAACAGGTCGTATGATCCTAGGGGTAGTATGTTAAGGGTTGCTTGGGTGGGGAATTCACCCATAGTGAATTGGCAAGCTCGTATGACCTCTGCTACCTTTCTTTTGGCACCAGTGGCTAACTGTACCAACCATGGCTTGGCATGTTTATGTGGCTGCAATTTACACTTATCAACAGCCTTAGAAGCTATATAACTCAAATTTGAACCAGGGTCAATTAGAATAGACACTAGATGGTTGGTGATCATACCTTCCATCTCCACCACTGAGGCTTGGTGGTCAACTTGTTTCTTATCCAAGGTTGCATAAATTTGTGGCACACTCCTGGCCACGTTATTGATAGTGGTAGCTTCTTGAATGTTGTAAGTTCTCTGACTATTCTGTTGTCGGTGCAGGCAGTCCCTCAGTAGATGTTCTTCTCCACAACCCCAACATTTCAAGGGTTCTCTCTTTGGGTTATCAATCTTTACTGGGGTAGATCCAGAAGGTTTATTTCCTCTCCGGGAGGGGAAATTCTGTTGGTGTACACTTCAGGTTGGGAAGCTCACCCTTGAGTCCTTTTTATAGTTTTTAAATCTTGAGGATTTAAACCCCTTTTTCTGGAATCCATAACTATTCTTCTGCATCTAGCCTTTGCAAGGTTCTGTCTGATGCCCCAGCTATTCATAACAATATCTTGCCTTTCGGATAGTGTCTTCTAGGGTCTTTGGCTCGTCAAACTCAATCCTATTATGATAGTCCTTAGGTAGTCCACTGATGAATCGTTGCACCTTTTCCTTTTCTACTTTTATATAGGGTACGTACCTCAACAACTCGAGGAATCTGCTGACATATTCCTCTATGGTGTGTTGCCCCAGCTTGAGTTCATAGAATTCTTTAGTCTTTTCGTCGAAATACTTTTCTGACAGATACTTCTTCCTGAAGTGTTTATCAAATCGTTCCCAGGATAGGTCCTCTTCGTGAATCCCTTTTACATTCTTAAGGTCATCCCACCAAATGGAAGCCTTTCCATTCAAGTTGAAAGTGGCTACTCATGCCTTCAAGTTTTCTGAGAAGTCATGGACTCTAAAATACTTCTTTAGTCCAAGCAGCCAGGCCTCCGCTTCCTCCCCCTTCTTTATTTCACCATCGAAAGAGGGTGGTTTGGCCTTCTTGAATTCTTCGAGATTATGACTTTTGGAATTCTTTTGCTTCTTCCATTTTCTTCAAGAATAAGAACTAGTTCTGCTACTAGAAGATCCCTAAGAGTCGCTAGTTTCCATTCCATAGGAATCATCCGATGCTTGTCCCTTATCTCTGGGGTGGATCTTTCTCGAGGTGCTCTTCCTAGTGTGGCCACTCAAAAGACCACGTTTCTACATCTCAGGTGGACTTCAACTTTTCTTTGTCTATCGTCGGTCCACGTGACTGGTGTCAGGTCCATGCTGCAATTGTCTTTGTATGTCGGATAATACATATATATAGAGGAATTTACTTGTGGAATTCAAAACGCTCGGACTTCCTCATGTTTCTAAAAATAGAGTTAAGTTATAAAAAAGAGAATGATTTAAAATAATAGTTATCCTATTTTAAAGGGACCATTAAGAGAAGGCCTGTCATATCTGGGGCCCCTTTCTTCGACTGCCAGCTGTCTAAAATTTTCTTAAATGTGCTTAATTATACCTGAGGACTCATTTCATCTTAGCGATCTCCTCCTTTAGAGTATCTAGCCAGACCGGTTGATTCTCTCCAACACTTTCAATCGTTTCAGCTATGATTTCTTTCTTTGGTCATTTGCTCCGTTTCTTTTTAACAACTCGCCTGTTGATGACTACATCTCTCATAATGGGATTTAGCTTGACTTCCAATTTTGAGTCTGTAGCAGGTTCTGTGTGGGATTTAGTCACCAGTATATGTGAAATTACCCTTTCCTTCTTGCTCGTAGGTAAATCTACCATGTTTCCTAAATGACCAGTTTTACTAGATATGGCTTCGTCCATGTATCTTAATTACATGGATACCGAAATGCTTTTACAGAGATCAGAGAGTTGGGAAAATTTGAGATTACTTCATTTACGGATGAGATGATGCCTCCATATTTGAGAATTGGTAGTTATAGAGTCCCAATCATGAATCATTGATAGACTTACATACAAGTACGTTGATTTTCCACATTTGGCTAATCTGTTTCAAATGATTAGCTTTCGAGTCCATTACATTGTGGTGCTCACCTAACATCATACGGTTGTGAAGTACCAAATGAGTGAAATGGGGTGATTCTGACCAGTCGTTGCCCGTCCCACAAGTGCTTGATTTGACATTTTGAAACACGTGACATCGGGACTTTGGCGAAATCGGTTTCGACAACCCACCTTTCGCCCCGATGTATATCTGGAGGTGCCACACGTCCATTTAAAAAACCACAATTGTTTTTCTCGGTCCACCTTCATATGGTTAAGTCTCATGCAAGTTTACCGCCCGATGGGGGCTCCAGCCGTTGATCTGGGTCATTTTATGATCGACGGCCCGTTAGTTATATCTCTTGTGCCCCCGCTATATTCGTCCATACACTGCCATATATGCCCTGGTCCTCCAAACTATCAAGCTCCCATGACGATGTAGTTCTTGCTAAATGTCCAAGACTTGGATCTTGTCTAAAAATTGTTATGGTGATAATATTGGCTCCAACTGGGGATGTTATCCTCCTTGAGAGGTAGCAAAGAACTGGTAGACCTAGTGTCTGATCCATTGTGTTGCTCCCAGAATAAGTGTGCGTACCCTGCTCCGACCCATTACTAATGTTTGCAGAAGACTAAATTTTCCCTACCTCTCTTAACTTGGTGTTGAATACACTGCTGAAAACTGACTGTGCATAATATTGGAAATCTGACTGAGTAAATACATGACCAACAAGCTTATTCGCATACTCCTACGTACCTTAACTGCTGAAGTGAACTCAAAATGCCAATGCAGCCAATCAAGTAATTGGCTTCCCGATTTTTCTTCGATCACATATTTTTTAAGAAGGCAGACAAATGTAAAATATGCGAGTCGAAAACACAAGTTAAATCCAAAACTTGAGCTTATGAATGTAACTGGCTTTTCCTTCACTGAAGAATGTAATAGGATGGCCATACGATCTTGAAAACCATGAAAAATCATTTCTTCAGTTTTAAGAACATTTTCAAATGAAATGGAAACAATAGGTTTTTCTACTTTCCCATGCATCTCAAAAAAAGCATCCATATATTCTCGAACATCTTAAAATGTGACAGCCATATTATGTGCATCCTCTTGTTCATCAAACATTTATGACTTGGCTTCATTAAAATTCTAGAAATTTGCTTGAGGACTATCATTTTGACTTTCAAATGAATGAATGGAAATAAGTTGCTTCTCATAATCTCCTTGCATTATTTCACAGTCTAGAGTTTCCATAGTTACCTTTTTAAAACCCCCATCTGTGTCTATGTTGTTCAAAAATTTGACCACCACGTCATTCTCAGGGGAAGAGAGACAGCTTTGAAACACTTTGTCATGTTGAATACCCATATTAGTCTCAGGTGAAATGAAATGACCTTGAACAACAATTTCAGGGGCAACTTMTTCTTYGTTTTCARACTRATAGCTGAACATAGACTGCAAACCTGAGYTGACACAATCTTCTATGTGATCGTCCATATGGTTATCCTTCCTTGCAAGTCTACTTCTTTCTTTGTATCTATCTTTATGTCTGGAGGATTCTTGACTTGAGACCTTACAAATATTTTTCTTCAACGATTTGAAAGACGCAAAACATAGTGGTAAGGTTGTCTCATCTATTTTGATATCTCCCTCGTTTTGACCTTGGGCATATTTCTGAACTTGCTCATCTTCAATTTTGTCTTCGACAGATGGTTGTACTCCGGAACTGATAGAATCTTTTATATAGTAAGCAATTGGGTTACTGAACACATGAGAAGAGTGTTTCAGAACCTTACCAATCTAGTTCACTGGTTTATCGAGGTCTTGCATTAGCATGAATTCATTTGTCTCAATGATGATCCGAGGATTCTCCTTCAATAACTTGAATGCATCAAAACATAAAGGAAATGACTGTCCTTCAACTAATTCAATACTTTCTTCAGGTTGATCTACATCCCTATAAAAAATAACATCTTTGATATCGTAGTCATCTCATATTGGTCATATAGAGGCAAATCATCTAACAAGAAAAGATTAGGAATATCAACATGTTCTTTGACAAATTGATTTGTACATTCATCTTCTTATCTGTCCATAAATGAATATGTTCATCAATATGTTCATACATTGCTTCAATAACTTCTACAACAACTATCTGCAGCCTATCAACAACTCAACAACCAACAACAACTGGGAAAGAATACAAAGCTTTTATACAAGAGGGCTCTTCGATCTCTTCCCTCCAACTACTCTAAAGCTATCATATTGAATTAAAAGCTATCAACTACTTAAAATTTATTACAATAAATATTTGTGACAGACAGATCAGATCGAACACATCGAATCTGTACTGCACTCAACTTCATTAAAAGAAAATAAATTCTCTGATGTCCTCATGAAATCATCTAGCTCTACAACATTTAAGATGTTCTTTAATTGCAATCTCTTTCAAAATATTCGTGTGATACACTTTCTTTAAAATTTAAATTTATTCAAAATGTGCGCTAGTGCGCTTAGCTGTCCTCCACTTGTGCTTTGTCGGCAATGCTCCTGCATCATATTCCTCTGGATGAAAATTCATGGATTCTTGTCCATGATATCCTGCATTGACTTTCCATGCTTCTAAATATCCGCTTTGTTTACCCAACTGGCATCTTCTATTGGGCGTCCTTTCCATTTCACCAAATATTCAAAACATGTCTTCCTTCTGGTCTTCTTATCAATCCGTTGATCTATGATCTTTTCCATCTGCGAATTTTATGCACCAAGCATCTTCTTTTCCCACTGAATCTCTTTCTGATCTTCGAGTCTTCCAGCTCCATTTTCCCTGTAAGGATACATGTCTGCAATGTTGAATATGGGTGATATACCCACACCTTCTGGCATCTCTATCTCATAAGCATTCTCACCAAACTTTCTTAGGATTTTGCACGATCTTATCTTCTTCAACTTTAGTTTATTATATGTTCCCCTTGGGAACCTCTCCTTTCTGAGATGCGCTAGAACTTGATATCCCAATTCAAATTGAAGTTTCCTCCTATGTTGATCAGCTCTATGTTTATATTCATTGCTACTCCTTTTCAACTTATCTTTGATCTGATTATGAAGTTCCTGCATTTCTGCAACAAAGTCTTCGGCTCCAATGCTCCTAAATTCAGTTTGATCCATATCTCTTAACTCCGACACTCCCCTTGGATTCATTCCATACACTATTTGAAATGGACTCTTTATGATACTTATGTTCACTGAGTCATTATATGTGAACTCTTCTTATGCTAAAATTTGATCCCACTGACTATGATGTTTAGTGACCAAGCTTCTCAACAAATCTCCTAAACTCTGATTCACCACCTCAGTCTGTCCATCCGTTTGAGGGTGATATGCATAACCAAAGGATAGTCATGTTCCTAGTTTCTTCCACAATGTCTTCCAGAAATGACCAACAAGTTTGGTATCCCTGTCTGAAACAATACTCCTGGGCAATACATGAAGTCTCACAACTTCCTTGAGAAACAAGTTAGCAACATGCTTTGCATCACTAGTCTTCTGGCATTGGATAAAGTGTGTCAGCTTTGAAAATATGTCCACTACCACAAATATGGAATCACTTCCTCTTTGTGTTCTTGGAAATCCCAACACAAAATCCATGCTTATTGCATCCCAAGGCCTCTCTGGAATAGGAAATGGTTGATACAACCCAATATTCTACTTCTTTCCTCCATTTGGGTTGTATCACCATTCCCTCCATTTCTCTTTGGAGTTTTGTCACCACTATCTCCATTACCCTTTGGAGGGTTTGAGCTTCCACCTTGCAATCTTGCATTTCTTTCTTCAAATAAAACTTTCACCGTATCTGTCATATCATAGAAAGCTTTTCTGAAAGTTTCATCCTCTGAAGGAAGAGTTTCATGACTCTCCTCATGAGCCATACTTGGTGAATATCTCCTTGAAGCTTGAGGTGATTGTGTAGTTCTCCTTCTTGACAGTTGAGAACTTGGCTCTACAAGTTGACCTTCTCCTCTTGTGAGCTTCAACCTTGTAAGCATAAAAAAAAAAACACTTGCAAACAATAAAACTTTCAAAAACCTATGCTATGATACCAACTTGATGTGAAAATGTAAAGGCTTGAATCTTTTTAAAATTGCAAGTGAAATGGTATGTGCTTGGGTAATAGGATCAAGTTACAAACACATAAAGATTAATGAGTTTTTTTTACTTAATCATGAGCAACATAAACAATAAAAAACAACCATCATAATACACACATTAACGCAGCAAAATGATAAAGGAGTTCACCCCTCTCTTGGGTTGGATCTCTTAGTCCAACTTCCAATCAATATTTTTCATTAGTTATCAAAGTGTCAAAATAAGTGCTTTACAATGCTTAGAATGAGAAATGGATGGCTTCAATGGCTCCAGAACATACAAAACCCCCTCGTTGGGCTCTTCCTACTTGCCAAAACACATCGAGCATGATTGAAACTGGCTCACGAGTGTTTTCTGTGACAAAAACCCATCACATGTGTCTTCATGAAAAATCTGGCGAATTGTCACACCGTTAGTGCGTTGGCCCCTTTTCTTGGCGAAAGTCCTGGGTGTATGCACCCCCATGTGGCCAGACACTAGGCGCTTAAGTCGACACCGTTGCCAAGTGGGTTATGGTGTTGAAAAGAGTCTTGGGCACATGGGTGGAGGACCATTGGATCAATTATTTAACCTCTTGCTAGTGGTTGACAAGTGTCTTGGGTACGTGGGTGATTTTAAAAATCCTGCACGAACCGTTATGTTTGGCGTAACATGTAATATGGTCATGTGAAAAAGGGTCAGTCCAAGGGCTAGGGCTTAGCCCCAACCCTTTCCTCACCCATTCGAACCTTTGCATAAACATATATACTAATAAACACATAATCGGTTAAAAACCAAAGCAGGGGCGGGATGGTAGCTCGACCCCTGCCAAGTCATCCACGTCCCCCGAGGTTGTAGGTTCCAACCCCCGCGAACACAAACCCACTTTGAAGCTTTGAAGGGGGTGCCACGTGGAAGCCCACGTCTGGGCCACGTGGCATCATTCTATTGGTCCAAAATTCTTCCACGTAATCAACTGCCACCTCAACAATTGACATGTGTCACCCTCTGACAAGTCCAACTCAACTACCACATCACCTCTGCCATGTGTCGATACGACTACCTGCCACATGTCTAGTATGAACATTCCATGTTAGTAGTATGACCATGCCACGTTAGCACCTTTTCATGGTCAAAAATCCACGTCACCCTTCCACATGTCAGCACAGTCAGTTGCCATGTCAGCACTATACAGACTATACAGTCAGCAAAATTTTGCATGTTTGGCAAAGCGGAAAAACAGGATATCTCACTCATACGATGTCTGTTTGAACACAATCAAGTTGCGTTGGGATCATGAGGACAAGGCCTATAGACGTGTTTGTTTTGAATCAATTCTGAGCACCTTGGTTTTTTATCATATTTTGATCCCCTGGATCACTCTGCCACTCCCGGAGGTCGTGGGTTCGACCCCTGCAGACTCCAACCAAACTTTTACACTACAGAGGGGTGCCACGTGGAAGCCCATGTCTGGGCCACGTGGCACCATACCATTGGTCCACAAACACACCACGTATCAAAACTAGATAGGTCCACGTATCTACTTCCAACTCACCTGCCATGTCATCCTCTGTCGCATCACCACTTTCCATGTGTTAGTACAGTACCATGCCACATCAACACCTCTTCCCATGTGTCATGATGATGATGATGATGATGATGATGCTACTCCAACTCCATGTTGTGAATGATGATGTTATCGATGATGAGAAAAACTTTCGATGATTTATAGATGTGTCAGTCAGTGTTCCAGATGTTGTTGATGTTGCTTCCCTCTCTCTCTCCTGCTGATGTTGTTTTAGGTTATGTCAGTAGAATACCCTTCTTATTAAGGGGGAGTGTTAAAATATTGTAAGTGCGAAGAATATTCTAATTATAATTGAGTTATTTTTTATAGATCAAATCCCCTTTTGTGGATTGTGTTAGCACTCTATAAATTTTTCCTGCTGTCAAAACAGACAGCAGGGGTAACTTTGTCAACCTGCTTTAGAGCTGAGGCGCTAGGCTCCTCAACTCAGAGAGGGCTCTCTCGTGTCAATGGGTATATCTATAGAAATCGTTGGCTAGATTAGGTTTGTTTTGGGATTTTGTTGTTGAATGACTAGAGGAACGGAGATGACATTGGGCTATGGAGTCTGGAATGAACAATGCATGGTTGGAAACATTGAACTATAAAGAGGAGAAGGCTAATTAAAGAAATGATTCTAAGTTTAATAGAAAATTTACATGGTATTAGAGGAAAAAGAAACATACAATCGCATCGGAGCACTATTTAAACTGAATTCAGAGTTGGTTTGAGAAGAAATAAACATAGTCTAAATTGTTAGGCCGAGAGCATCTCAGAGATGAATTCTGGGTTTTATATTTCTCCAATTCAGACAGATGAAAATGAAAATAAAATATAAGCTTATAGGAAACACATACTATGAAAGAAAACAAGACTCATATCATCGCAAGTTAGAATCATTTCATAAATAGTCCAAAATCTGCTTCTACATTTATATATTCATTCTAGTTCTGAATTTACAAAAATCCTCCTGCATGAAGGGTAGGTTCCTCCCCTTTTCTTCCTCGAGATAATACATATATATATATATATATATATATATATATATATATATAGAGAGAGAGAGAGAG
>ML785630.1:863057-873357 GCA_009831015.1 Picea engelmannii | reverse complement strand
TGTGGAATTCAAAATGCTCGGACTTCCTCATGTTTCTAAAAATAGAGATAAGTTACAAAAAAAAGAATGATTTAAAATAACAGTTATCCTATTTTAAAGGGACTGTTAAGAGTAGGTCTGTCATATCTGGGTCCCCTTTCTTCGACTGCCAATTGTCCAAAATTTGTTGAAATGCGCTTAATTATACCTGATGACTCATTTCATCTTAGCGATCTCCTTCTTTAGAGTATCCAGCCAGACCGGTTGATTCTCTCCAACACTTTCAACCGTTTTAGCTATGGTTTCTTTCTTTTGTCACTTGCTCCATTTCTTTTGAACAACTCGCATGTTGATGACTAGATCTCTTATAATGGGATTTAGCCTGACTTCCAATTTTGAATCTGTAGCAGGTTCTGTGTGGAATTTAGTCACTAGTATATGCACAATTACCCTTTCCTTCTTACTCGTAGGTAAATCTGCCATGTTGCCTGAATGACCAGTTTTACTGGATATGGCTTCGTCCATGTATCTTA
Organism: Picea engelmannii; assembly: GCA_009831015.1. Taxonomy (NCBI): domain Eukaryota; kingdom Viridiplantae; phylum Streptophyta; class Pinopsida; order Pinales; family Pinaceae; genus Picea; species Picea engelmannii. Next base: position 872,845 of record ML785630.1, on the reverse strand, counting down.
ATTACATGGATACCAAAATGCTTTCACAGAGATCAGAGAGTCAGGCAAATTTGAGATTACTTCATTTACGGATGAGATGATGCCTCCATATTTGAGAATTGGTAGTTATAGAGTCCCAATCATGAATCACTAATAGACTTACACACAAGTACATTGATTTTCCATGCTTGGCTAATCCGTTTCAAATGATTAGATTTCGATTCCATTACATGGTGGAGCTCACCTGACATCATACAGTTGTGAAGTACCGAACGAGTGAAACGAGGTGATTCTGACCAACCATCGCTCGTCCCACGAGTGCTTGATTTGACATATTGAAACACGTGACATCGAGACTTTGGTGAAAGTGGTTTGGAAAACCTGCCTTTCGCCCTGATGTATCTCTAGAGGCGCCATGCGTCCATTTAAAAAACCACAATTGTTTTACCTAGTCTGCCTTCATATGGTTAAGTCCCATGCAAGTTTATCGCCCGATGGGGGCTCCAGCCGTTGATCTAGGACGTTTTATGATCGACGACCTGTTAGTTATACCTCTTGCACCCCCGCTATATTCGTCCATACGCCACCAGATATGTCTCAGTCATCCAAACTATCAAGCTCCCACGACGATGTAGTTCTTTCTAAATGTCCAAGACTTGGATCTTGTCTAAAAATTGTTATGGTGATAACATTGGCTCCAACTAGGGATGCTATCCTCCTTGCGAGGTAGCAAAGAACTGGTAGAACTGGTGCCTAATCCATTGGGCTTCTCCCAGAATAGGTGTGCGTACCCTACTCCAACCCGTTACTAATGCTTGTGAAGACTAAATTTTCCCTACCGCTCTTAACTTGGTGCTGAATACACTGCTGAAAACCAACTGTGCATAATATTGGAAATCTAACTGAGTAAATACTTGACCAACAAGCTTATTCGCATACTCCTACATACCCTAACTGCTGAAGTGAACTGTCAATCAAGTGAACTCAAAATGCCAATGCTGCCAATCAAGTAATTGGCTTCCCGATTTTTCTCCGATCACATCTTTTTTAAGAAGGCAGACAAATGTAAAATATGCAAGTTGAAAACACAAGTTAAATCCAAAACTTGAGCTTATGAATGAAACAGGATTTTCCTTCACTGAAGACTGTAATAGGATGGCCATATGATCTTGAAAACCATGAAAAATCATTTCTTCAGTTTTAAGAACATTTTTAAATGAAATGGCAACAATAGGTTTGTCTACTTTCCCATGCATCTCAACAAAAGTATCCATATATTCTCGAACATATTCAAATGTGACAGCCATATTATGTGCATCCTCTTGTTCATCAAACAGTTCTGACTTGGCTTCATTAAAATTCTAGAAATTTGCTTGAGGATTGTCATTTTGACTTTTAAATGAATGAATGGAAATAAGTTCCTTCTCATAATCTCCTTGCATTATTTCACAGTCTAGAGTTTCCATAGTTACCTTTTTAAAACCTCCATTTGTGTCTACACTGTTCAAAAATTTGACCACCATGTCATTCTCAGGGGAAGACAGACAACTTTGAAACACTTTGTCATGTTGAATACCCATATTAGTCTCAGGTGAAATGAAATGACCTTGAACAACAATTTCAGGGGCAACTTCTTCTTCTTTTTCAGACTAATAGCTGAACATAGACTGCAAACTTGAGCTGAGACAATCTTCTATGTGATCGTCCATATGATTATCCTTCCTTGCAAGTCTGCTTATTTCTTTGTATCTATCTTTATGTCTGGAGGATTCTTGACTTGAGACCTTATAAATATTTTGCTTCAACGATTTGAGAGAGGCAAAACAAAGTGGTAAGGTTGTCTCATCTTTTTTGATATCTCCCTCGTTTTGACCTTGGGCATATTTTTGAACTTGCTTGTCTTCAATTTTGTCTTCGACAGATGGCTATACTTCAGAACTGATAGAATCTTTTATATAGTAAGCAATTGGGTTACCAAACACATGAGAAGAGTGTTTCAGGACCTTAGAAATCTGGTCTACTGGTTTATCGAGTTCTTGCATTAGAATAAATTCATTTGTCTCAATGATGATCCGAGGATTCTCCTTCAACAACTTGAATGCAGCAAAACATAAAGGCAGCGACTCTCCTTCAACTGATTCGATACTTTCTTCAGGTTGATCTACATCCATATAAAAAAGAACATCTTTGATATCATAGTCATCTTCATATTGCATATACAGGCAGATCATGTAACAAGAAAAGATTAGGAATATCAACTTGTTCTTTGACAAACTGATTTGCACATTCATCTTCTTGTCTGTCCATAAATGAATACATAAAATAATCAACCTCCTGCTTACATTGGGATGGATTAGATACTGAACTAATACCTCTTCTTCCAACAAGTGGGATGTGATTCTTTACAAGATCACTAGTATTGGGAAATTCAATAGAGCCTATGGTATTTTCAATTTTATGCTCAAGCTTCCAGTCAACTATCTCTTGTTTATATTCATCTTCCAACTCTTTATCTCGAGTCTGTTCATATGCTTGAATATGGTGTTGAACGTCTTGAGCATCATCAAACATTTGTTTCAATGACTTAGGTTTTCTTTCCATTAGAAGGAAAGACAGATATGGATGAAGGGTAGTTGTGTAGTGGAGCATGACAACAGCTTTAGAGGGTTGAATTTCTTCGGACAAATTATAATAGATGTTGGAAAACCTTCTACTGAATATAGAAATAGTTTCATTGCCATGACTTTCCAAGGCATAGAACTCAACAAGTTGTATATCCAAAGACTTCTTATTTCCAAAAAACTTCAAAAAGACATCTTTCAACTCCTCCCATGAGCTAATTGTTCCAGGATGTAAATCCTTGAACCAATATTTGGTGTCTCCTCTCAAGGATTGAGAGAAAGCTCTCATACATACATTATCATGGTCAATCTCAAATAAATCTATAAAATGCTCAAATCCTTGAATATGCTTTTCAGTTGTGATGGAATCAGATTCTTCATCAAACACAGGTAGATACTCATAGTGATTTGGAGGGAAATCATGAAGGTCTTGGGGTAGCTTTAAGGGTATGTATCTATGTTGGGCCTTTGGGGGTGTTGGACTAAGAACTGGGGAAGAAACAACAACCTGGGCTTCAAGGGGTTCATCAATTTTGTCATGGTCGTTACGTGGCCCAGGTGGAGATTTTTCATCAAAACCAATGATAAGGTGAGGGTATGCATGTGCAACATTAAGAGGAGGACATATAATTGCAAGTCTTTCATGATCATCATTAAAATACAATAGGCAAAGGAGAATTTGTTCGGCATGTTCAAGGAAGGAACAGATGCAACTTAAAATGAATAGTAAAATGCTTTGTTAGAGATCCCATTTTGAGTACATGTTTTCGTTCATGATGCCTTTCCTCACCCGTGTCAAGGGGTCTCATATTTTAGTGAAGTCTGTGCATTGCGCCTGAAGTATTGAGAGTGGAGTCGCTAGAAATGTTTGGAAACTGGATTCTTTAATGAAAATGGAGTTGCCTTCATATAGATTTTTTATGTGTGGAGTCGCCAGAGCAAGAATACAGCCAATACGTGCCTAAGCGTCTGCTGCTGTCAGACCTTAGAACTCAACCATGTTGTTCTTCCCAGGGAAAATTTTTCAATTTCATCCTCGGCAATGGCGCCAAAATGTTAGCACCCTGTAAATCTGTCCGGCTGTCAAAACAGACGACAGGGGTAACTTTTTCAACCTACTTTAGAGCTGAGGCGCTAGCCTGCTCAACTTAGTGAGGGCTCTCTCGTGTCACTGAGTATATATATAGAAATCATTGGCTAGATTAGGTTTGTTTTGGGGTTTTGTTGTTGAATGATTGAAGGAACAGAGATGACATTGGGCTATGGAGTCTGGAATGAACAATGCATGGTTGGAAACATTGAACTATCAAGAGGAGAAGGCTAATTAAGGAAATGAGTATGAGTTTAATAGAAAATTTACATGGTATTAGAGGAAAAAGAAACATACAATCGCATCGGAGCACTATTTAAAATGAATTCAGAGTTGGTTTGAGAAGAAATAAACATAGTCTAAATTGCTAGGCCGAGAGCATCTCAGAGATGAATTCTGGGTTTTATATTTCTCCAATTCAGACAGATGAAAATGAAAATAAAATATAAGCTTACAGGAAACACATACTATGAAAGAAAACAAGACTCATATCATCGCCAATTAGAATCTTTTCATAAACAGTCCAAAATCTGCTTCTGCATTTATATATTCATTTTAGTCTTGAATTTACAAAAATCCTCCTGCAAAGAGGAAATGTTCCTCCCCTTTTCTTCCTCGATATAATACATATATATAGAGGAATTTGCTTATGGAATTGAAAACACTTGGACTTCATCATGTTTCTACGAATAGAGATAAGTTATAAAAAAGAGAATGATTTAAAATAATAGTTATCCTATTTTAAAGGGATCGTTAAGAGCAGGTTTGTCATATATGGGGCCCCTTTCTTCGACTGCCAGCTGTCCAAAATTTGCTTAAATGCGCTTAATTATACCTCAGGACTCATTTTAGCTGAGCGGTCTCCTCCTTTAGAGTATCCAGCCAAACCGGTTGATTCTCTCCAACACTTTCAACCGTTTCAGCTATGGTTTCTTTCTTTTGTCACTTGCTCCGTTTCTTTTTAACAACTCGCCTATTGATGAATACATCTCTCATAATGGGATTTAGCCTGACTTCCAATTTTGAGTCTGTAGCAGGCTCTGTGTGGAATTTAGTCGCTAGTATATGCACACTTACCCTTTTCTTCTTGCTCATAGGTAAATCTGCCATGTTGCATGAATGACCAGTTTTCCTGGATATGGCTTCGTGCATGTATCTTAATTTCGTGGATACCAAAATGCTTTTACAAAGATAGAGAGTCAGGCAAATTTGAGATTAATTTGTTTACGGATGAGATGATGCCTCCATATTTGAGAATTGGTAGTTATAGAGTCCCAATCATGAGTCACTGACAGACTTACGTACAAGTACGTTGATTTTCCATGCTTGGCTAATCCGTTTCAAATGATTAGCTTTCCAGTCCATTACATGGAGGTGCTCACCTGACATCATACGGTTACAAAGTATCGAACGAGTGAAACGGGGTGATTCTGACCCGTCGTCGCCTGTCCCACGAGTGGTTGATTTGACATATTGAAACACGTGACATTGGGACTTTGGCGAAATTGGTTTTGACAACCCACCTTTCGCCCCAATGTATCTCTGGAGGCGCCACACGTCCATTTAAAAAACCACAATTGTTTTCCCTGGTCCGCCTTCATATGGTTAAGTCCCGTGCAATTTTATTGCCCGATGGGGGCTCCAACCGTTGATCTGGTTCGTTTTATGATTGACGTCCCGTTAGTTATACCTCTTGCACCCCCGCTATATTCATCCATACGCCGCCAAATATGTCCTGGTCCTCCAAACTATCAAGCTCCCACGGCGATGTAGTTCTTGCTAAATGTCCAAGACTTGGATCTTGTCTAAAAATTGTTATGGTGATAACAGATTGATCATGTCAGGTCTTGTAAAAGACCAAATCCCTTTTTGTGGATTGGTCAAACCATATTTATATGGTGGTATTTAAGAAGTCGACCTTGCTTGGTGAAAAGACACAACCCTAGCGCCTCCCAGCTAGTATAAATAACAGAGGATGGCGCTTATTCACTCACTCAACCACTCATCTAGTGCACATCTTTTGAAGGTTGTTACAGTTACAAAAAGAAGGAGAGAGATGTGCATGCTCAGTCTTGGATTTTCTTGGTGGTTTTTCCTTAATTCTTGGCATTGTATTGGTTATCTATATTAAGGAAGTTTTTGTTGGGTTTTCTACCCCAAGAAGGTTTCCCAGGATAAAATGTTGTTTACCTATTGATAGTGTTTCTTTCAGTGATCCTCATTATGTTGTTATTTTGGAAATGCATTGAATGCTATAGTAAATTGGAAATAACCTAATAGTAGCATTAAAACTTAACACGTCAAAGCTAGCATTAATTCACTTGAAACAATGTACATCATAATGCACCTTAATGCAGTCCTAAATTGATAAGTTTCAAACCAAATATTTCACCCTTGCCTTGATATGAGGCCAAATAAGGTCTCAAAGTAAAAACTTAGGCCTAAAAATAAAATTTGAGTTGAAAAATTGCATCACTTTTTCAAAACTTTGGTTTAAATGGTGGGTATGTGTGAAAGGATTAATAGAAGATTGAAAAATCGATTACTAATAGTCCTTGCATCCCAAAGGGAAGGGACTAATAAAGGTAAATAATTTGAAAAGAGTGAAGGAGATTTGTCAATTTCAATTTTTTTTTAGGTTTATTTTATTTGTGTTCTTTTAAGATCTAATTCTTTCAATATTAATATATTTTATTCATTGGTTCACTTTTTATTTTATTTTACAATGTTTTGATTGGTTTTCTTGATGATGGGTGGAGTGTTCACACCAAACATTATGATGCTTCATTTAAATACTTTCTCATTATCTGTGGATGATAAATTGGGTAAATAGTGGACCATGATTAAGAGTTTAATCTTGAGGGGATTAAGAGACTCGAATCAGACACTTTTTTTTCCACTAAAAGAATCTAATAATTTTATTAAAGATAAAAAAAAATTACAATAATAGATACCAATTAGGAATATTGGGATTGTAACCGGCCATAACGCGACGATTAAAATCGTGAAGATTATCACCATAACCGCCAAAGCGAAATCTTCCTTCCTGTCGAAATCGGTATAACCACCAAAACATGCGGATGCTACGTCCATTCCCAAAGCTACCCCAATGGCTGCGATTATCAGTACAACTACAGGCATAGAGGGTGGCGGGGAACTATCAACCCCACCTTCAAATGAAATAAGCACAGCCCAACCAAGAGAGCAAATCAAGTTGGCACAACCCGTAGATACAAAGGTTATGATACATAGAACACTACCTCTAAAGAAAAGGGTGCTATTGTCATCAGACTTGACCTCAGCTTTGGTTAGAAATGCATTGGCAGCAAACCCATTTCCTTTACTGTCCACCAGGTAATCTCTTATCGTCCTTCTCGCTACCAGAGCGCTGGAGAAGCCATCCACTCTGAACCAGAAAGTTAGTACAAGGTTTATTAATATTTCTGTTAACCTTGGTACTATGAACGACAAGATGTGGTATTCTACAGTTCCCTCTTCGCCTCCTCTACCTGCCAAGTAGCTTTCCAGAGCTTCTGAAGCGTGGGCTCCACACGGATTGGACTATACTTCGAATTTATGCGTGGGCTCCACACGGATTGGACTCTACTTCGAATTTATGCGTGGGCTCCACACGAATTGAAGTTTTCGTCCTTTCGTTAGGGCTTGGCTTCAACGAAATTTCAAATATGTACAAACCTTATTAAAACCCAACAAACATTGTACTATTTTAGTCATAGTCCTAACTCTGACCAACCTAGCCTAGAAGCTAATGCCTATTGCATGCTTTTTCCAATGCATGTGTTTCCATTAATATATTCGCTGTTCCTTAATATACATAAACAACCACACTGGCCATTAACTTAAATTAGTCATCCGGCTTTTGAATTAAAATGGGCCATGACTCCATTCTTAATTTATGTTTGTACGAAAAGGGGCCATGACTCCATTCTTAATTTATTCATACAACCAGACAAGTTTGTACGAAAAGTAACAAAGCACATTGACATGGATACTGTCTTGTAAATATCAATAAATAAATATTTATTTTATATATGAAATTAAAGTTTTTTATAATTTAATGTAATTAATGATTTTTTTTGTTGGCATTTTTCAATTCTATTCATGTATATATACATAAAATGTTGCATTTATGTATCTGTGTAAAGAATATTGTATTATATATATGAAATTAAATTAATTATTTTATAACTATAATTAGGTGTACAAATAGTTTTTTTAAATTTTAAATAGATTTTATTTTATAATGTGGTGTAATAAAAAATTAAAGAATAAAATGAAATTAAGATATTACATGGAGGTGATCAACTCTAATTTAAAAGGTCAAAAGTACTTATCAGTTTTGAAAAGTGCAAAGAAGAAATATAAAAATATAAACGTTAATCAATAATGAAAGTTAATCATCATCATTATCATCATAAAAATATAAAATAATATATAAATATATAAAAATATAAAATTAAATAATTCCTTTAATTTAATAAAAAGATTCTTTTGGAAAAATTTAAAATATGGAATATTTTGAGTAAGCCTAATGGTTAAGAAATATTTTTTTCACTAGCTACAAAAGACATTAAAAAAAATATTGAATACAAAATAAAAAAATAAAGTGTAGATTACAAGTTCATCATCTTATTGCAAACAAAAATAATGAGAAAAAGATCCATTTATCCATTACAAATGACTATAAATGACTATCATTGAGTGAAGGTGAACAAGTTGGGTTTTTTTTTCCACTGAAAATTGCACATTATATTTATATATTGCACTTTATATTTATATTAATATAATCTGTTCACATGACAAAACATTACATCAAGGGCTCCTTGAGTTTCATGGTCCGATCCACTCACATAACTAGATGGAAAATTTTCAATTTCCTTACAATACTGACATTTTATCCTTATGGACCAAAAAAAAAAAGGCACTTTTCAAAAAGTTTATGACTTTTATACATAGATGTAGGCTGAAAAAATGGATCCACCCATCTTAGCAAGAAACCAACATATATAAGCTCCCCCAGGAAACTACTAGTACATCTTTAAAAAGAGTTTTGGGCCCTCATGGCCTCATTCCCACTGATTATATGCTATATTCCCTGAACGCATTGTGACGTCTTGTTTTGATAAGTTGTCCGCCTCTTGATTCTCTTCTCTGTATACATGAGCAAAAGAAATATTCGTGAAATACTTAATGAGCTCATTAATCCTATCCTTCCAATAGTCTACTCGTTTACAATTTAGAGTCCATTTATAAACTGTGTGATCATTGATTTTAATGACTCTTCCTGCGCCACTTAGATCTCCATCCCTTTGAACTTCCCCGTGATTTAAATGTGTAAAAATGCTAATCCATATCTTTAAATTTATCTAAAATATTAATATTTTATTTTTTTAATAATTTAATATACTAAATAATCTTAATTTTAGTTACAATCAATAATTTATTTTTTAATGATTAATTTTTAATGTATATTGTTATTAAAATTTAAATCAAAGTTTATTTTTTAATGATTATTGTTATTAAAATTTCCACATTTTAAAATCATCTAAAATATTAATATTTTATTTTTTAATAATTTAACACATTAAATAATCCTAAATCTACTTACACTAAGTCAATGGTTTATTTCATTGCAAGTGTTCGTTACCATCATACTTAAATCACTATATATGGGCCTAATACTTTAATACTTAAGTGAGCCTATGTTTTTTTTGACAAAAACGGTTATGTTGCATTAATCGGCATTCTGGCCAGCCAGAATCTGGAATTTACAAATCCGAAGAAGGTTGGTGACCTCTGACAGTGCTGCCAACCTTCTGGTGGATGTCTTGGGAGACCAGTTCCCTTTGCTCCTTGAGCTAATTCGAGAATAAGAAAAAAAGTGCGAACATGAGTAAATTCTCACAAACTGTGAGCATAGCAAAAGACAGAAGCAAAGCATTATTCCAATGGGACTGAAGTTTTCCCCTTAATGTAGGGGTCCAGCTTTTTCTGAGATCCTAAAGAAATGTTGGAGGTCGCCTCCTTTTCTCTGCGTGCTTTGTTGGTCTTTCGCCCTCGGGTAAGGGGCGGAGACG
>ML785630.1:839298-851130 GCA_009831015.1 Picea engelmannii | reverse complement strand
TTATGGGTCTGGCAGGCTACTATAGGAGGTTTATAGCCGGATTCTCAAAGATAGCCCATTCTATCACTTCCTTGCAAAGAAAGGGGAAGAAGTTCCAGTGGACTGATGAATGTGAGAGCAGCTTCCAGCGATTGAAGCAACTAATCACTAGTGCTCCAATCCTGAGGATTGCAGACCCAAACAAGGATTATGTAGTGTGCATAGATGCGTGTAAGGAAGGGCTGGGAGGAGTTCTCAGCCAAGAAGAATTTGTAGTTTGCTATGAATCCCGGAAGTTGAAGGAACATGAGAAGAATTACGCCACCCATGATTTGGAGCTGGCAGCAATCGTCTACGCCTTGAGGAAATGGAGACATTACCTCATGGGCAAGAGATTCGAATTAAGAACAGACCACAATGGTCTGAAATATTTATTTGATCAACCAACCTTAAATGCCAGGCAAATTAGATGGCTGGAATTTCTGTGTGAGTATGACTTTGATATCCAACATATCAAAGGGAAAGAAAATAAGGTGGCTGATGCACTCAGCAGAAAAGCGCACGAATTACATGCTACAGCCATTAGCATGTACAGAACTGAGATTAAAGACATGATTCTTGAAGCTGCAAATGCTGATTTGCAGTACAAAAGACTTGTACAAATAGTTTTTTAAAATTTTAAATAGATTTTATTTTATAATGTGGTGTAATAAAGAATTAAAGAATAAAATGAAATTAAGATATTATATGGAGGTGGTCAACTTTAATTTAAAAGATCAAAAGTATTTATCAGTTTTGAGAAGTGCAAAGAAGAAAAACAACATTGCTAAAATGGAACAAATTCTTAGGGCCTACAATTCCAAAAATGGTTGAAGATGAAAAACACTTCCTCTTAGATTGCCTTGCACATTCCCAAATTAGATCTCAATTTAAAAATATTTGCCACAATAAATACCTTTCTAACCTCCTAAGTCATCAAAACTATGGTGATTTTGGAACTCTTCTCTCAATGTTTTTCTTAGCAAAGAAAAACAATTTTAAAGAAATCCAATTAATTTCTTACCTTCTTAAGGACCAATAAAACAATTGGTCTCAATGGACGTTAATCATCATCACCCTTATCATCATAAAAATATAAATAATATATAAAAATATAAAATTAAATAATTCTTTAATTTAATAAAAAGATTCTTTTGAAAAAATTTAAAATATGAAATATTTTGAATGAGCCTAATGGTTAAGAAATATTATTTTCACTAGCTACAAAAGACATTAAAAAAAATATTGAATACAAAATAAAAAAACAAAGTGTAGATTACAAGTTCATCATCTTATTGCGAACAAAAATAATGAGAAAATGATCCATTCATCCATTACAAATGACTATAAATAACTATCATTGAGTAAAGGTGAACAAGTTGGGTTTCTTTTTCCACTGAAAAATTGCACATTATATTTATATATTACACTTTATATTTATATTAATATAATCTGTTCACATGACAAAACATTACATCAAGGGCTCCTTGAGTTTCATGGTCAGATCCACTCACATAACTAGATGGAAATTTTTCAATTTCTTTACAATACTGACATTTTATCCTTATGGACCAAAAATAAAAAGACACTTTTCAAAAAGTTTATGACTTTCATATATTCCCGGAACACATTGTGACGTCTTGTTTTGATAAGTTGTCCGCCTCTTGATTCTCTTCTCTGTATACATGAGCAAAAGAAATATTCGTGAAATACTTAATGAGCTCATTAATCCTATCCTTCCAATAGTCTACTCTTCCACAATTTAGAGTCCATTTATAAACTGTGTGATCGTTCATTTTAATGACTCCTCCCGCGCCACTTAGATCTCCATCCCTTAGCTTCCCATGATTTAAATGTGTAAAAATGTTAATCCATATTTTTAAATTTATCTAAAATATTAACATTTTATTTTTTTAATAATTTAATATACTAAATAATCTTAATTTTAGTTACAGTCAATGATTTATTTTTTAATGTATATTGTTATTAAAATTTAAATCAAGATTTATTTTTTAATGATTATTGTTATTAAAATTTCCACCTTTTAAAATCATCTAAAATATTAATATCTTATTTTTTAATAATTTAACATATTAAATAATCCTAAATCTACTTACACCAAGTCAATGGTTTATTTCATTGCAAGTGTTCGTTACCATCATACTTAAATCACTATATATATGGGCCTAATACTTTAATACTTAAGTAGCCTATGTTGGGTTGCCTTCATGCTTAAATATTGAGATGGTCAAGGTGTTGCTTGTTGTATTTACATCTTATGGATTTAATTGATTAGGTAGGGATTAATACTTTTAATACATAAGTGAGCCTATGTTGAGTTCCCTTCATACTTAAATATTGAGATGGTCAAGGTGTTATTTGTTGTATTTACATCTTATGGATTTAATTGATTAGGTAGGGCCTAATACTTTAATACTTAAGTGAGCTTATGTTGGGTTCCCTTTATACTTAAATATTGAGATGATTAAGGTGTTACTTGTTGTATTTACATCTTATGGATTTAATTGATTAGGTATATATTAAGTAAGCATACTTCAACTTATGTTGGGTTCCCTTTATACTTAAATATTGAGATGATTAAGGTGTTACTTGTTGTATTTACCTCTTATGGATTTAATTGATTAGGTATATATTAAGTAAGCGTATTTCATCTTTAGGTACATTCACTCAAGATTGAAGAGTTAAGGTGGTTAACAAATTTATTGATTGGCCAACTTTGTTATTTTAAAGTGAATGCTACTCTTAAGTCAAATATTCTTAAGAAAGGTTTTCAAAAATTCTTATTTAAGTCAAATATTTTTAAGAAAGGTTTTCAAATTCTTGTTTAAGTCAAATATTCTTAAGAAAGGTTTTCAAATTCTTGTTTAAAGCTTTAATTTATTTATTTATGCATTTGTTTTAAGAAGGACATATTTCCAGTATAAAGTATATTTTTTTTCTTATTTTATGTTGATTGTAAAGATAAATCATTATAATTTATTTATCTTATATTAATGGAGGAGTGTTTTTGGTTGGAGGAGTGTTTTTGGAGGAGTGTCTTTATAAAGGTATTGGGTATTCTTATTAATATAATGGTTGTTTGTTTGTAAATAATTTTGTTTGTTTAAAAAAAAATTATTTTGATTGTGAGGATTAAGTCATTATAATTTATAAAGTTATCATGTCTTATTGAAAGAGTGTGTTTATAAAGTTATTAGGTATTCTTATTAATATAACTGCTGCTTGTTTGTGAATAATTATATTTGGTTTTAATTTTTTAAAATTGTTCCTAAGGCCTTGCATGGGACCCATATAAATGGGTCAAAACCCACTCTTTGTCCTTAAGACTAACCATTAAGAAGTATAAAGGGGTTGGATTTTATTATGAGGCTCAATTTATTAAGGTTTATGAACCAAAAACTATTTTCTATTTACTTTGCTTTATACATTGTGATTTATTTTATTTACAGACGGGCCTTGATCAATATTTCTCCTCCAAACAACAAAGAACCAATTTGGTGGCCATGGAACTAGCACCAATACTAGAGCAAAGATTCTGGGGGTATGGGCACTACTTACACTGGCTTTCTAGCTATTTATCCCAGACTTACTTGTCCATGGTGATTAAAAAATTGTTATAGATTAGTTGCATGGTAATGGTCGATTACATGTGGTCACCCTGGATTGCTGGAAGGACATGATTTCAGAGCTTATCTAGCACTTCCGGAAAATCACTTTTGCTCATGTTTTCAGAGAAGCAAATCAAGAGGTGGATAGTCTTAATAGGCCACGAGGGTCCAACTATGTTCCTAAATCTATTCTAGAAGTCTTGGAGTTTCATATGGATCCCTAGTGATGTGTTTTTTTTTGGGAGTCCTTTTATTGTAGTATTTTTGTGGAATATGTATTACGATACTCACTTGTCTATGTATATTGTACTAGAGGAGATAGCTGGGGAATTATAGTCTAGTGTTTGTTTGTTATAGGCATATGATGCTGACAATGTTTGTTATGAACAATTTATATTTAATATAAATATAAATCGAAATTTACTGTGGAAAAAAAAGTCTGGTAGTCATGGATATGGGATGGCCGTGTACCATTAAATAATATCACACTCCATTAAACGTGCCTATTAATGGAAAACCGTCAATTCTCTGCTATAGAAAGTTGTGCTTCATCCAAAATTGGTGACTGGTGCAGTGATTACAATTATATTTTTGTTATTTTATAAAATTACCATTACCAGACAAGTTTGTGCTAAACGTGACAGAGTACATTGACATGGACACTGTCTTGTAAATATCAATAAATAATAATAAAATTCCCATTACCAATATAGTTACAACCAGACAAATTTACACGAAAACATAGCACATTAACATGGATATTGTCTTGTAAATATCAATAAATAATAATAAAATTACCATTACCAGACAAGTTTGCACTCAACGTGATAGAGTACATTGACACAGACACATAATAATAAAATTACTTCTTCCAAGAAGTGCATCAAACAACACTCTGGGGCACGAATATCAATAAATAATAATAAAATTACCATTACCTAGACATTGTATTGTATATATCAATAAATAATAATAAAATTACCATTATCAATATACCGTATTGTGCATCAAAGAGACACACCACACAAGGAGACATTATCCACCATGCAGGAGCCCAATCGCATGGTGCATCTCATTTAGCCAGACAAACAATATTCAATATTCAACATGTTGTGCAACATTAAATACTACTGCAGATGGATTATAGATCTTTTGATGTAAATTGATTTCAAATGTGACAATATATAATCCACCTGCCACAACATTCAATGGTCTTAACAGGTTGAATATTGGCCGCCATTTATCCATACCATGCATTTACACCTTTTTCAACCTTTTCCATTCACGCAGCTGCATTCTCTGTACTTCGACTTTTGCCCATTCATCGGCGGCTACATCCTCTGATTTCGGCTATCCATTTTCCATCTGCCCATCTTCCGGACCCCATCTCCGATTTTCGCCCATTCATCGACGACTGCATCCTCTGATTCTGACGATCCATATTCCATCCGCCCATCTTCCAGATCCCATCTCCGTTAGCACCACCGTCACCCTTAGGGAATTTAAATTTTAAAATTTAAATGAGGGAATCGATACCCCCAAAGTTTGCGTTCCCTCCGTGCCCATTTCAAATTTCCTTTTGTTCCTTATGCGCCCATTTAAAAATTTCAAAGTTTGTTTTGCCTCCCATACCAGTGTTCTCATTCCTTTCACTGGTTAGATACTCGTATGATGGATAATATTTGCCCTGAACCTAATCTCTCTATTCGAATAATCAACAATCTATTACATTTGAGAATCATGAAAGTATAACAAGTCTTCATCTGTGGATCAGTGACCACCGATGTCATGATTAGTTCATTTTCAAACATGCCTTCACCAACTAGGGAGGAATCAACTTTGATTTTTGATTCCATGATCATATCTAAATGGTTGCAAAATGTTGATTTAGGAGAAAGCCACGATGATGAATTCTTTGACAGTTTGGATGATTCAACGAATTTACCAGCGAGTCCAGTTAATAGTATCTTATGGAGTTTGGCTTATTCTGTTTCTTATTTCATCCCCGCTGCTTGCAACCTGAACGTTAGATTGAAGTGTATCTTTAGTACTTGCATCTGAAGATCACATCTTTTCCAATCTTGTGTCTTCCTTGGAAAGGTCAAGGGTTCAATGCTTGGAATAGAATACTAATCTGCCTTCTTACTGTTGATTTAGGTAAGGATGACGCATTAGAACAGGGTACTAATCCTCCTTCTTACTATTAGAGAATCCGTGGAGCGGCTCTGCACTCAGCTAGGAGAGTTCGAGGTGGAATCTGTGGAACAAGCATAGGATTGCAATCAAGAGATCATTTCTCTAAAGTAACGCCTCTAACACGCGAAACACCTCCTTTGTGTGGCCAATGATGAACGCCAATGTCGTCGCTGAACATGTGTATGTGATAGTGTGCGAGGTTCTCCATAACTAGGGACAAAGTGTGAATCTTCCTCCAACATAGTCTCAAGTAGTTCACTTTTACTCATCTCTTAAGTAACTACAGGGACAGGTAGGGGCTCAATCCAAGCTTCTAACGAGTCTGAATTCTCGAGTACAGTCTCAGTAACCTTACTCTTAACATTCGTTGACAGATGTATCGAATCCGAAAGGAAAAAAAGCATCTAGGTGGTCTCTTTCCCACACAGATAAAGTAAAATACAGAGATGAAAATTAGTGTTTTATCTTACCTATGGAAGTGTTATTCGGAGAAACTAGGCTATCCATACCCCTTGCACTGAAAAAATCTCTTCCAGGGGAGTAACAATTAGTTGGACTATCCTGCAAGGATTCATCCTCTATTGTAGCTCCATATACTTGATGACAGTCCTTTCGAAGATGACCAGTTCTCCTACAGAGCATAGAATGAAATGGGATAACCCAAATAGTCTAATCTTTGAACAAGTAGGAGACCCCTCCACTCAATCTCCAATGTTTCCAGAAGTCCTACATCGATGTCCACTTCCACAAGAACTTTTGCCATCCTCTTGTCCGAAGACTGTAAAGATTCCTCATCAACCTTGATAAAACGTCCTATAACATTGCCAATTTCCTCCAACACTTTGATGTTCCAAAGCTGGAGCGGTAGGCCCAGGAGCAAGACCCAGAGGTGATGGTAGCTAAAATATTCCGTTGATGGGTCAAACCTTATCTGCGACCTCTTTAGCATCATACTACTGCCCTCAAAAACCCATAACCTGTCTAAAATTCGAGTTGAATCTTCCGAGATTTTAAATACAAAGTCGAACCATCCTCTCGGTAGGGTCAATAATACCGTAGAATAACCTAGTAGAGGTTCCCAGGTAACTCGCATCCACTCCATAATGGTCATTTTGCATAAATCTCGGTATGCCAACCTTCCCACCAGAGCACATAGAGCAATTAGGTTAAATATTCTTAAGTTAGGTTTTCAAATTCTTGTTTAAAGTTTTAATTTATTTATTTATGCATTTGTTTTAAGAAGGATATATTTCCACTATAAAGTATTTTTTTTTCTTGTTTTATGTTGATTGTGAAGATACATCATTATAATTTATTTATCTTATACTAATGGAGGAGTGTCTTTATAAAGGTATTAGGTATTCTTATTAGTCCCTGCCGTATGCATAGAGAGACTATAGCAATCGATAAATCGTTGACCTCGTATTAGATTGTGCATTGACCACAAATATTTTCATATTATCTATTGTTGGAACAAGGGAAGTGAAAACATCGATTTTTATATAATAGACAGTACCATGTTTTTCAAGATCTGATTGGACAATGGATTGAAGGTCTTATTGCCAACTTCGTTATTCTCAATGTTATATATTTTGGCATATCCAAATTATTTGATCATATATGGTCTTTTTGAATCATATATTTTATTATGCATTGGTCGAAGGTGGATTAATGGTATCATTAGTTCGAATTTTTTCTTTAGCATTTTCTGCTAGGTAGAATACATTCTCTACCATATTACTATGTGCGATTTTTTCTTTTATTGTTGCGTGCTTCGAGAGAACAGGCCTGCCACGATGCATTTTTTCTTAAATGCTTGCACAGGGCCACACCCTTCGACGGTCATGACAGTCTTAAGTGTTTACCTAACAGCTCTGCCATTCTTAAATGTTTATTGTACAGATGCGTTGCAATACGGTTTTGTTCATGGTCGACATCACTGCTTCAGTGGTCGATGCTTGTTCGTTGTTTCGTTCCATGATTCTTGTTCTTCTTTGATTCAACTTTGCAAAGTTGAGGTTCTGCAGTTGCAATTCGACCTCTTCGTGGTTGTTCACTGGTTTGTTGTTCTTCAACTTTGCAAGCTGTTGGACCTGTTGTTGTGGTTTCCAGTTTTTGGGGCTGAGCTCTTGTCGTCCCTCGTTGACAAGTAAGTTTCCATGTTGTTGCTATTTTTCATTGGTGGGAGTCCCTGCCTCCAAATTCTGTTGCAGACCATCTTTGTCTGTGCTCTTAGTTTCTGTTCCTGGAAACTATGTGTCTTCATATGTCGACTGCGATGTCCATATCTTTTTTGAAACTATGCGTCTTCATATGTCGACTGCGATGTCCATATCATATCCTCCAAACTCTTTGACAGATGTAGAAAACCTTCCAAGGCTGATGAATCTTCATAAGAAATTCGAATTTGCCACCTTTGTCAAAAAAGACAGTTTTTTGCTCATGAACTAGGTCACCATTTTCACTTTTCTGCCTTCTTAAACATTAAATACATCAAGATAAAACCTTAAATCTGATGTATTTAATTGTTATGCATCTTTAGAAACCAACCTCGAAAGATTTGGTTGAGAAAAAGTCAAATCTGGGCAAAAATACGACCTTGCTGCCATGTAACAGGTTTCACCAGCTCTTTTGTCTTGAATCCGACCCTTTAGCTGGTGAAAAGGAAAGCTTTCAACAGCTAACTAGCGGATTTCAAAACCAATAAGCTGGTGAAAACCCATATTTTTTAATGAAAACTGCCTTGGGAAAAAATCAAATTTCTCAGCCGTGGAGAGTCTATTTTACACACTTGAATAGTCGATTGACATCTAGAAATCCTAAGCTTTCCAATGGTTCTTTCAAATCTGCATTTAGAGCTTGGGAAGGCAGTCAAAATTCCCCTGCAATATTAGGAATCATTTTTCAAACAAATTTTAGAATGAATTATTTGATCACTAACATCTAAGTATGCCCGCCTGGTCTTTGACATCTCGTTCCTTCATGCTCGTTCCCTGTAGGTTATAGCCAGGCAGAAAACCCAATCTTGTAGATGCCTGAAGTGAAATTTTGACCCAATGTTTTTCCCCTTTGGCAAAGTAATCAAAATCTTCATCATCGATGATATCAAAACAAAGCATACTATTAATGAGGTTATCATATGCCAAAACAAATGCCAAAATTACTGTCTAATTATCATTCATGCTTATACTAGCATTATTCATAGTGTCCTTTGAAGTTTTGATAGTATATGTACTCTTTGATCCAACATGCAAGAATAAAGGAAACCATCTCATTGAATAAGGCTTTACAGATATTAACTACAATAATACCCTTATAACTTTTGTTGCAAATTGTTGCAGACTTGCTGCCACGATCAATATTTCTGTAATGTTTGGAAATGAGAATCGATATCTATACGATCTCCTGGCATGTGAATTTTAATAAAAATCTCTTCTGTGGATGTTGTTATGTTTCTGTGCTGCCTTTGATTTGATTTGTATGTTCTTGTTGCTATGTAGGTTGCATGGAGCTGAAACACGGGAGCAAGAGCTAGCCTCAGTGTTTTCCCTACTGGCAGTGAATGACATTTATCTATTTTTCCTTTGAATGCTCAGAAGTTTTGATCTGTCTAAGTGTATAACAAGTGGCCTACAATTTGTCGCTGGCCTCAACACCTGGGTGCTCATTAGACACTTTGCTTGACATCTGCAAGATTTGTTTGACTGATAGTCTTTCATTTGATGTTGATCTTGAGTCCCAAAGCTTCTCACTCTTTGTCAATAATTCCTCGAGGTGTGCACGCATAGGACATATATGGTCATTATAACAATTGCTGAAGTTTCCTTTTGATATTTACAACAGTAAGCGCTTTCACCAGATTATTTTCTGCGGGGAGTACACCTTAACCGTTGAAACCCGAGGCTTTCACCAAGTAACTTCAACTTCACAACATACGTTAGTTGCTGAAAAGATTTTTCACAAAAAATTGAAAAAATCTTTTGAGGATCAATTTATTTCTAAGATAAAATCTTAAATCCTATGTTTTGATACTTCTAAAATATTTTTTTTTATAAAGAATCCTATTAATGACCACGCTATCACCTACAAAATGAAAAACATTGACTGATTCATTTTGGGAGCTAACATAATCGACATTTAGATTTACTTGTATTGGTCTTCATCTATCATCCAGCCTTGGAGGCGTATTTTGTATTGGAGGGTGTTACCCATGATTTTGGTCGTCATGATGATGTATTGATGATGGTGTACTCAGGCTCTTCATAAGAAATTTTACCTAAGAAAAGTTACTTTCATCTCTTCCAAGAAAACTCATTTTTGAAGAGGGTTCGCAGGCTGCTAGTATATTTGGTTGCGAGAATGACCCATTCTCGTAGGCTGCCTTAAGACAAGGTGCGAACTTCTCGCACTGTGTTGAACTGCTAAGGTGTGAACTCTTCCTAAAGCATGGAAAAAGATGAATTCTCGAAGCTTCTAGAAGGGAATCTTCTAGAAGGATGGGTTGGCATTCGAATGGTTATCCTAGTACTGGATTCCCTGATATTTTGGGATCATTCTTATCCAAGTAACTAATTCATTCTCTCCTATATATTGAGGGAATTCTCATGGAAAAGGTTAAGCAAGATTCTTTGGAGAATTGGTGAAATAATTGTGTGAAGGATTGAAGCTTGAAACAACATCTTGGAGACTCTAGCAAGTTTATCCAAAGGGTTGATCTTCTTCATGCAAAGAGTGAGCAAGTGTGTGTGTCGGAGCCAAGGGCCATCAAAAGGAAGTTTGCGACATCAAGGCTCAGGTTGTAATCTTTACTTTCCATTAATATGATACAGTAGCATGTCCCTTTCTCATAAAGATATTTCCACTTTATTGTATAATTCCTTGATCATATACATAGATTAACTGTTGAATAAATTGTGCTTTCTTCACTTTAGTTGGCTTGTGTTGTCTTGGTCTTGACTGCACGAGAGCACTGGAGCAAAGCGGGAGAAACAAAGACCATAAGAAGCGATAATAAGGTATGTTATTTGTTCTTGCCTCCTATTTAATTCAATGGTCAAAATCTAGGGAAAGAGTCATGTTCTGTCTTGCTTTGTTCTAGATCCGGGTGGATCTAGGGAGATCGGTTAGTGTCCGCACCTACGAATTTATCCTATAACAAAATTGGCGACTCCACTGGGGAGCAATCCCATTTTCTTTGTGGATTTTGGTATTTTTCTGTGGCCATTTGCTCTGTTTTCATTTTTGTCCTGTCCTATCAATCTCTAAGTCTTCAAGATATTCTGATAGACCCTCTGGGTCCAGAGGCCTTTTCAAATTTTGCTTCATTTTCCAAAATTTTGACTATGTTCAGACATTCTCGCACTGCACTTCATTGCAGCTTGCGAGAATTGGTAGGGTTCACATTCTTCCTTTAAGGTTCAGTGCGAGGTTCTCGCACCCTGCTCAAGGGTCACCTGCGAGAATCAGTGATTTTCGCACTGTGTAGTATTGCTAGCCTGTGAACACCTTTCTTCAAAAATTTGGATTTGAGTTTTGACATCTTTAACTGCCCAAATCAGTCTAGGTGCTTCATAAGTGTTTCTTGGACCATTGATTGGTGTTTTTCTTGTCTTCGTTTGCATGCATGAATAGTCTTAGGATTTCAAGGCTCTTCTTGTCACTTTTGTCTTGACTTTCGTTTATTGACTTTTCGTGGCATAACCATACTCTCTAATTTCGGAATCTGAGTGTGCTTGATTAGCTAAGAACCGGTGATCGGTTGAAAGTTGAGTTTCTTGGTCTTTATCATTTGATTTTTGTTTGAAAGATCACTTTCCTCATGCAATTGAAAAGACTAGTTTGGGTTTCTTTGTTTTAACAAAGTTCATTATTGCTTTTAGTGAAATTTTTAAAACAAAAATATTTAATTTCTTGCTTTATATTAGATTGGGGGCATCCTTGCATTTGAAGTAGTGAAATTGCATGATTCTCGGCATTTTTTTCATCTTAA
>ML785630.1:812943-833248 GCA_009831015.1 Picea engelmannii | reverse complement strand
CCACTTTATTGTATAATTCCTTGATCATATACATAGATTGACTGTTGAATAGATTGTGCTTTCTTCACTTTGGTTGGTTTGTGTTGTCTTGGTCTTGAATGCACGAGAGCACTGGAGCGAAGCAGGAGCAACAAAGACCATAGGAAGCGATAATAAGGTATGTTATTTTTTCTTGCCTCCTATTTAATTCAATGGTCAAAATCTAGGGAAAGAGTCATGTTCTATCTTGCTTTGTTCTAGATCCGGGTGGATCTAGGGAGATCGGTTAGTGTTCGCACCTACGGATTTATCCTATAATAGTGGGAGCATTTTGTAGCAGCTCATACTTATTATCTATTAGGCCATCTGAGGATTATTCTAGATTGGCTATCTATTGTATCTGATTCATGCTTCTTATAATAAAAGGTCAGATTTATGCTTGTGTTTTCTATATCTTGAATGTATTGTGATCTTACATGTGTTGGAAAAATCTTGTATAAACACCATTTAATAACTGGAGAACTTCATTAGTCACCCGCACATCAAACACATAGAGGTAGTTAGTGGTTTCAAGCAAAAAAATTGGCTTGGGATCATTACAGTGGTATTAGAGCTTTGATCCTCCAAACCTATGGAAGGATCGACACATGCAGAGGTACAGTGGAATCTTTATGGGTAGAAGGAAGAAACCAAGCAATGAAACAAAGGCCGAAATGGAAGGGTCAGGGGATGATCGTGAGCCTCAAGGCTTGGCCTTCTTGGCAACCGAATTTGACAAGTTCCAACAAACCATAAATCTCACGGAAAGCAAATTGGTCCTCCAATTAGAGGAGAACCAGGAAACCAACAGAAGGGGACAAGCCAAAATTTCTGAAACCTTGAATAAGGTTGACGAGAATCTACAGAAGATTGAACAGAACCAATCCCGGATAACTGATCTTTTGATGCAAATGACCCATCAAGGGAAGGACCCTGAGACGTATGGGAATAAGGTGGCTGGTGGATCCGGTGGATTCCATGGTGAGATCAGATATAACCCGGAGAAAGCTCCCAGATCCAAAGGAATTCAGGGAGGAGGCACGTCCAATGGTCAGATGGGTAGCAGGGTTAACCCTAGGCCATACATGCCCACATTCACAGATGAACAACAAGGCCAAAATTTGGGTAGCAGGGCTAACTCAAGGCCATACATTCCCACATTCACGAATGAGCAAGGGCAACAGGAACAGGTGGAGGACTTTGTTGAACAAATGATGA
This sequence comes from Picea engelmannii, assembly GCA_009831015.1. Taxonomy (NCBI): domain Eukaryota; kingdom Viridiplantae; phylum Streptophyta; class Pinopsida; order Pinales; family Pinaceae; genus Picea; species Picea engelmannii. The sequence continues at coordinate 832,012 of ML785630.1, read as the reverse complement.
GATGTACCAAGGATTACTACAGTTTGGATATGAGGATTCAAAGGCAGATGTCCCTGGAACAGTATTGCCAACTCAAGTTCAGAAATCAACCTAGGTCGAACCATAGGGGCAGTTTTGAGTTTGAACGAAGAGAAGAGAAGATAAAGATTCCATACTTTGATGGTACGACCAAGATGACAGCACAAGATTGGGTGCAAAATCTGGATACCTACCTGCAACTTAACCCCATGAGAGAGATGGAAGCCATTAGGTTTTCCACTATGTACTTGGATGGCAAGGCTCATGATTGGTGGTATCATGGACTCACCACATTAGGCCACAATCAAATAGTATCCTACCCAGAATTTACTCAGAGACTCATTGATAGGTTTGATCAAGGGGATCCTGAGCTACACTTCCGAGAGCTCACACAGCTCAAACAAACTAGCACGACTGAGATGTATATTGAGGAATTTAAGAGGTTGGCAGTAATGGTGCAAGACATTTCTCCAACCAGACTCATGATGCTCTTCAATGAGGGGTTGATGGAACCCTTGAAGGGTTGGGTAAAGGATTTCACCATCAGGAGGCTATCTAGAAGATGAGGGATTTGGGACCAGATGCTAAGCCAAAATTCATACCCAGACCACCTCTTAACAACAGTGGAAGAGATCAAAGGCCTCCAATGAACTAGGGAGGACGTGACCCAAGGGGTTTTGAAAGGGACAGTGGCAGAGTGGATGAGAACACCAGGAGGGAGTTGAGAAGGAAGCAACTCTTCTTCACTTGCAAAGAACCATGGAACCCATCACACAAATGCATGGGTTGTGGTCAAGTGCACTACATTGAGGTCACTTCAGATAATGAGGAGGAAGAAGAGGTCGGCCAAATTCAAAACATGGAGGTTGAAACCAATATTGAGACAGAAGAGGAGTAGATCACAGGGCAGGACAGTATGGCCACTTTGGCATCTATCAGTGGAGTGCCCAAGTATAACACCTTCCGAATGAGGGGGTCTTGCAGGGACATAGGGTTTCGGTTTTGATCGATGGAGGAGCTTCCCACAACTTCATTGATTCAGCATTACTGAAAAGAAGGCACATACCCACAGTAGAATTTGAAGGGTTCAAGGTGGAGGTACTATACCCTACGACAGGTACATTCCAGGAATGAAACTTACCTTGGGTAGGCATGAGTTGATACAGGACATCTATGTCATGGACCTTCCGGATACCAACATCATCCTTGGATTTTAGTGGCTCAGTACATTGGGGCCTATCACCACCAACTACAAAACCATGGAAATGTCATTCACATAGGAGGGTGGACAAAAGGTAGTGCTTTGGGGCATGACAAGGAATGCTGCAAAGGTAGTCACGACCAAGAGGATGGAGGCCATCTTCCAAATAGATGAGATAGTATACGCAATAGAATGCAGGGTTGTAACATGTATGGATGAGCAGGGCAAGGTTCACTACACCCCAGAGATCAAAGAAATCCTTGACAGGCACCACAAGGTGTTTGGGACTATTCCTCCAGGGGTACCACCAGATAGGGGGTTTGAGCACATTATTGAGCTAGAGGAAGGGGCCAAACCAGTCATTAACACACCATACAGGCATCCCAAGAAGTACAAAGATGAGATAGAGAAGGCCATCAAGGAACTTCTGGACATGGGGCACATCAGGCCCAGTACTAGGCCTTTTGCTTCTTCAGTAGTGCTAGTGAAGAAGAAAGATGGCACTATGAGGATGTGCATTGACTTCAGGGCCTTGAATAAAAAGACAATAAAAAATAGGTACCTGATACCAAGGATTGATGAACTATTGGACGAATTGCATGGGGCCATCTAATTCACAAAGATTGACCTTCGTTCTGTTTATCATCAGATCAAGATGAGGGAGGAAGACATCTCAAAAACAACTTTTAGATGGCATTACAACCATTATGAGATTTTGGTGATGCCCTTTGGGTTAACCAACGCCCCTGCTATGTTCCAATCATGCATGAGCCATGTGTTCAACAAACAACTGAGGAAGCACCTATTGGTATTTTTTGATGACTTGCTTATCTATAGCAAGATGTGGGAGGAGCATCTTAGGCATGTGGATCAGATTTTGTCAATCATGGAGGAACAATCATTGTATGCTAAGGAGTCCAAATGCGAGTTTGGAATGACAGAGGTCCTCTATTTAGGACAGAACATTGGGGCAAAAGGGGTACAGGTACATCAGGAGAAAATAAAAGCCATCATGGAATGGCCTACTCCTAAGACACTCACAGAATTGAGAGGATTTCTGGGCATGTGCACATATTACATGAAGTTTGTCAAAGGGTTTTCTCAGCTGTGTGCACCCTTGACCGATTTGACTAATAAAGGAGCCTTCAAGTGGGACGAGGAGGCTCAAACAACGATGGAAAAGATGAAGAAAGTGATGAGTACGTGCCCAGTCTTATCCCTCCAAGATTTCAACCTCCCTTTTACCTTGGAGTGTGATGCCTCCGGGGAAGGAATAGGGGTCGTACTGATGTAGAAGAGGCACCCTCTTGCCTATGAGAGCCAGAAACTCAGGGGTCTCGAGCTACTCTACAACATTTATGACAAAGAAATGTTGTTTATCATGCATGCACTAGCCAAATTCAGGCAATACTTGGTAGGTGCCCGGTTTGTGTTCAAGTCAGATCATAATAGTCTCAAATATCTATTGGAGAAGAAATATTTGAATGAGAGACAACATAAATGGGTAAGCAGAATACATGCCTATGACTTTGACATTGAATTTGTCAAAGGGAAGAACATTGTGGTGGCTGATGCGTTATCCAGGAGGCCATCCATATTTTCCATGACAGGGGTATCAGTTGACTGGAAAGACCATCTGGTGATGGAGTATGCAAAGGATCAACTCACATGCCAACTATTGGATGGGTAGGTACAAGATGATAATTTCAAGGTTATGAATAACCTCATCTACTACAAGGACCAAATATTTTTGGTTCCTGAATTGGCCTTCAAGGCTAAGGTATTGCAGGCGTACCATGACTCACCAATGGCAGGACACCAGGGGATCAACAAGACGTACAGGCAGGTGAGAGAAAGGTTCTCATGGAAAGGCCTCAAGGAGGATGAGATTAAGCACGTCAAGAAGTGTACTACATGTTAGGAGAACAAGGATGAGCACACACACCTAGCAGGAATACTACAACCCTTATCCATTACGGAGCACAAATGGGAGAGCATATCCATGGATTTCATCATCGGGTTGCCAAAGACACAAAGGAAGGATTGCATTTTCATAGTTGTGGACAGGTTGAAAAAGTTCGCACACTTCTTCGCCATAGCTACTGACTTCATTGCAACACAGGTGGCCGAACTGTTCTTTAGGGAGATTTTCAGGTTGCACAGCCTACCCAAGACCATTGTCAGCGACAGGGATAGCAGGTTCATGAGTACATTCTGGCAGGAATTATTTAGATTGGTTGGTACGGCTTTGACCCCTAGAACCAACTATCACCCTCAGATGGATAGACGGACAAAGATAGTCAACAAATGGGTGGAAGGCTACCTCAGAAATTATGTGGCAGGACAATAGAAAGCATGGGCCAGATGGTTGCACTTAGGAGAGTATTGCTACAACACCACCTACATACGTCCATAGGCATGTCACCATTCAGGGCCTTGTATAGCTACGATCCTTTATCTTTTGGGGATATTGCTTTCAGTGATAGCAAGGCACCTATGGTATAAGATTGGATACAGTAGAGCCAGGACATTCTCAAGGAGTTGAAGGATCATCTACAGAGAGCACATAACCAACAAAAGTTCCAAGTAGACAAGCATAGAGTTGATCGTACTTTTGAGGTGGGTGACTTGGTCTACCTAAGACTCCAACCATACAGGCAGGCATCCATAAAAAGGAGCAGAGCAGATAAACTCCAACCATGTTTCTTTGGACCCTACAGAGTCAATAGGAAGATAGGCGCCATAGATTATGAGCTGGAGCTTCCACAGGGCAGCAAAATACACAACGTCTTCCATGTCTCCTGCCTTAAGAAATCCATCGACCAACACATCACACCCATTGAGGTATTACCTCCCATGGATGAGGAAGGACAACTTGTTTTTATTCTGGAGGAGATATTAGAGGTCTGAGAGAAGAGGCTCAGAAACCGAAGCATCAAGGAGTACCTGATCAGATGGAAGGATTTACCCATTGAGGATGCCACATGGGAAAAGGAGCACGTGGTAAGAGAAGCAGGTTTGGAATTGCTTGAGGACAAGAAATTTTTGGGAAGGGAGACTGTAATGTCCCCCACCTCTTGATAAGAGGCGATGAGGAGACTTAGTGTCCTAGGCATCCCCACTAGGCCATAGTCTCACACTGAAGGGGAAGGTCAACTAGACTAAGGTTATATTTTTAAGTTGACTTGAGGAAAAAAGGATAAAAGGAGTAAAAGATAACTCAACAAAAGGATAGAAGTTAACCCTGGGAGTTAATCTAACTCAACAGAGAAATAGAAGGAAAAGTATAAGTAGAAGGCTGGGGCGCACCTATTATTCATTCTGGATTTGGTGTATTGCTTGTTATTTCTCTTGAGCATACAGTTTGGGGGTTTTGCTGTACAAACCCTTGTGAGAAACTTAGTGGTGAAAGACCCAGTCACCTTGTTCCACAACTTGGTCTCGAGGATGGAAGACTCCTCTACACCATTCTACACTCAGCATATTTCCACCTAGCGATTCAGGAAGTAGCAGGGCCGTACTATTCTTGAGTTTCCAGTAAGGGCGCACCATCATCTAGAGAAGGGTTCGATCCAGCTTATCAAGTGAGCCTTGGGCCATTTTGACACTTGGGTTGTACTTGCAGGGGCCCAACCATCATTTTGAGGTTTTTTTTGGAGAGTTATCACCATTAGATCTTTAGCTTTAGATTGGGATAACTTGGAGGCAAAGGGACGTCCTATGATTCAGTAAATCCCAGATCTAGAGAGCTTCACCTAGAATTTGAGTCTGAAAATTCTCCTACGGGATTCTCATAGCCTGATCTACATTCCTGGTAATTTTTAGGGCATTTGGAGACTTCTCTCATCAGGACCGAATTACCTAGGGTTCCAGGCATCCAGGAAGGTGCAACTTCATTAGAAGATTTAGATTTTGGAGGAGTTTTCCTTAGCCTTTCGGCTTGAGATTTCAGGAGGGTGTTCCTATCACCCAGATCTATCAGTTGGCAGAGTTTGGTCTCATTTGGAGTCTTCTTACAGTTGGGCCGAGTTATTGAGGGTTTCAGCCTTCTATTGGAGTGTGGCATCTCCCAGCTTGAGGAATCGACATTCATATTTACTTGTATTGGTCTTCATCTATCATCCAACCTTGGAGGCGTATTTTCTATTGGCGGGAACATTTTGTAGCAACTCATACTTATTATCTATCAGTCCATCTGAGGATTATTCCAGATTGACTATCTATTATATCTGATTCATGCTTCTTATAATAAAAGGTCAGATCTATGATTGTGTTTTCTATATCTTGAATGTATTGTGATCTTACATGTGTTGGAAAAATCTTGTATAAACACCATTTAATAACTGGACAACTTCATTAGTCACCTGCACATCAAACACATAGAGGTAGTTAGTGGTTTCAAGTGAAAAAATTGGCTTGGGATCATTACATTATGATATGGTTTTCCAAATACAATAAACATTGTGACTATGAAAACTATTGTAGAGAAAAACTATTGATGTACGTTTCGTTCGATGAAAACGAAGAGACATTAAAACATAGCTTCTCTACATGGGAGGCTGCATATGCTACGTCTGAGACTATAGTGCACATCAATGAAGCTAGATTTACCTACAATGTTAATCCAACATGGGGTGATCTAGAAGTTGCAGTTAATGACCTAGAAAACCCTGATGATCATGATGAGACATTCACAAATTGAAAAATAGCTAGAAGTCCTTTTGAGTCCTATGACTTACAAGCGGATTTGCCTCGTCCTCCAGCAAGTGGAAGTGAAAAACGTATCAATCTTGGTTTTCAAGTCACAAAACATCCTTTCCTAATTGAAAATAATGAATACCACAAAATAAGACATGTGTTGAATCACGAACAACAAAAAATTCTAAAGGACATTTCTCTTAAAAAACGCTTGAACATGGACAGTCCTGTGCACTTGTTCCTTATAGGTGGAGCAAGAACAAACAATACATTCACAACGAAAGCACTATTCCAAATGCTTATACGAATCTATGATTCAAACAATTCCTTTGATCCTATGAAACCAAAGGTCCTAATAGTTGCATACACGGGAACAACTGCATATAATGTAGGTGGAACAACAATCCACTATGCATTTTTAATGCCTTTTAACAAGTCACAATTTCTTCCACTTAGCAAGGAAATGTTGGATACATTATCTAAGCTTTATGAGGAACTCCAACTTGTATTTATAGAGGAAGAATCTTTGATTGAGAGTCGGTTCTTGTATTCCATTGACAACCGACTAATAAGCATAAAACATGTGCACACGAAATACTTTGGAAACGTTGACATGGTATTCTGTGGGGATCTTTACCAGGCACAACCCATCTAAGATTCTTTGATATTTGAACAACCTACTGTTAACATGGAAATAGTCACCCATGACTTCTAGAGAGACAATATTAAATTCTTTGAGTTGCATAGTACAATGTGCCAGACAGATGAAACATTCATTGCAATTTTGAATAGAATGCGAATAAACAGCCAAACATATGATGACTTAACATATATCAATTCGAGGTGCTTACAACCTGCACCAACAGACACAACGTTCCCTTACCTGTTCTAAGGAAATAATGATGTTGCAATGCATAACAACCACATGCTATCGGTCATGCCTGGCGATGATATCATCATCAATTCAATTGACCCGGAAGAAGAAAACCATGGACATGTGCCACGTCATGAACATCCAGTCACTTTACCTTCGCAGCTTGTCTTCAAATTAGAAATGTTGGTTGAAATATATGCCTCTAACTATGATTCACAGGATGGATTGGTCAATGGTGCAGATGGAATACTCAAAGGCTATATGAAGATAGAAAAGCTCGATGTACTTTGGATTAAGTTCCATGAACCACATATAGGCAAGCGAAAAGAAAGCAAGTTGTATTATCTATATAATTCAAACATTGGAAGCGATTGGACACCTATTTTGTGAATATCAAAGCCAGTATCGACATCAGCAAAGACAGGTCGATGGAAGATTCAAAAAAAGTTTCTGATTAAACTTGCATGTGCATGTACAGTCCACAGATCACAAGGACTAACACTTGATAATGTTGCATTTTAGCCTGCTGGAATTCGAATACATGGACTTGTATACACATCACTTTGCCATGTTAGAAGCATAGACTCCTTATATTTACTAAGTCCTCTCACAAAAGATAACTTCAAAGTGAAACAAAAAGTTGATATTGAAATGGAACGACTCAGGACCACCACAAAATGGCAACTGCACTATGATTAACAATCCATACAAACAAATTCATCTATATCAATTCTCTCCCTTAAAACATGCAACTTAAATGCACACATGGATGATATACTGAATGACTATGATATAATGCAATCCGATATTCTGTGCTTGCAGGAAACACACATGGCATTATGCATGCAGAACAAACAATTCCCAAATCACAATTGCATATCAAGTTACATTACACATGGCGTGATGATACTGGTGAAAAAACATGTGCCGATTTTGGACCATATACATGTTGAAGAAAAAAATGTTGAAGTGGTGCTTGTAATTTTTTTTCCATGAAACAAAAGTTGCAATACTGAATATGTATGTTGCTCCCCATGCAACATTCTCCAACATAGTAGATGTTATTTCCAATGCATTGGGCCATTTCCATCTGAATGGACCCATTGTACTTGTAGGAGACTTCAATATTGACATGCTACAAAATAATGGCAGAACAAAAGAATTGGAAAACTACATGTGCAAATACAGTCTCCGCTTTCTTTTGAACAACACAAGCCATCTACAAAACACACTTATTGACCATGTTTGGTTGAATGAGCCCATTCATCAATACAATATGTTTATCTTAGACACATATTGGTCTGATCACGATATCATTGGTATTGCACTTGAATTATGAGATATACATTAAACATATTGCAAAGTCATATTTCTATGTTTCAAAGCATATTTGTATAGCTTGTTGCAAAAAAAGAAAAAAAAAGAAAAAAACAATTATCCAGCTTCTTAGTTTTCCCTGATTTCTACACATACTGTTCTAGTGAGCATATAGTTGGTGTTGTACTTGAATTATAAAATATACAGTATGCAAAAAAAAATAAGGTACATCCTCCTAAAAACTATTTGTTACTCTATTCATCTTATTCTATTTTTTTTAGTATATGTACATAGTACTTTCCTTTTTCTTTATATCTGAGCTTATGTTTATATCCCTTTTGTTTTGTACTTTTGTTGATAGAAACAAACAGGAAAACTAGAGGCTGCAAAGAACTCCTACCCAGAGATGTAGAGGAATCCATGAAAAGGTGCATTTTTTTCTACCCGTGTTCCATACTAAACAATTTTTCGTTTACTCCGTCTGTATTTGTCGAACTTGTTTGCAGCTGTGTTTTTTTTTTTTTTTTGCGCCTAGAGCCCACCAGCCTGTAGGTCATCCATCCAACAAAAATGCAATGTTGAGCCAGCCAGGTCGCAAGTCCACTTGTCAATTTCTATATCGACCAACTATGGATGCCATTTGTATGACACAGAACATTAGAGGCCCAATGTACAGCTCGCAAGTTCGCGATCCAAATAAGTGGCTAAGTATGGAATAAGGGATTTGTGCATATTTGGTATGTATTGCTCATTTTTGGGAGGCTACGAGCCCTGGAGTCTGTGTGTCAATTTGTATATCGCGGAAATCACTAGAAGTAGAATGTTGAGCCGACCAGCTTGCAAATCCTCTTGTCAATTTGTATATCACGGAGTTGTGGATGTTATTTGTAAGGCACCGAACAATAGAGGCCTATTTTTTACCTCGCCAGCCCAAGAGCCTGCGATCCAGAAACTGTACATGCTTTATAAAATCTCAGCCACCTCGCAAGTCCGCTTGTCAATTTGTATATCGTGGAAGTGTGTGTGTTATTTGTAGGACACAGAACAATAGAGGCCTATTTTTTTAGCCCGCCAGCCCGAGAACCCGCAATCCAGAAAGTGGCCAAATATGGAATGTGATATCCGTACATGCTCTATGCAATATTATGTCCATACTTTATAAAGGTACATATTTATTTTTGCCTGGTTTCTACACATACTAATCTGGTAACCACACAGTTGGTGTTGCAAATGAATTATGAAATATGCACTGTGAATTGGACTGAGCCCTTTGGTTTCCTTAGCGAATTTTTATGCCCGCGGGTACCCCTCTACGCGTTATCAAACTCTCGTTCCCAGTGTTCCGAGAAACTGTACATACTCTATAAAATCTCAACCACCCCGCAAGTTCGCTTGTCAATTTGTATATCGCGGAAGTCTGTGTACTATTTGTAGGACACAGAACAATGGAGGCCTATTTTTTGAGCATGCCAGCCCCAGAACCCGCGATCGAGAAAGTGGCCAAGTATGGAATGCGATATCTATACATGCTCTATAAAATCTCATGTCCATACTTTATAAAGGTGGATATTTAGTTTTGCCTGGTTTCTACACATACTGATCTGGTCACCACACAGTTGGTGTTGCACATGAATTATGAAATATGCACTGCAAATCGGACCAAGCCCTTTGGTTTCCTTAGCCAATTTTATGCCCGTCGGTCCCCCGCTATGGCTTATCAAACTCTCGTTCCTCATTTTCCATGTTCGGTGGAAGCTTGCGACTCATTTGCTAATTTTTTTAATTAAATTGTACAATATCAATATTCATTATTAATAATTTAGTACTTGAAAATAATGTTTCTAGATAATGTTAGCTATATAACATATATGTTATATGTTATACATGTAGACAATCAAAATCTTGAACCCGCCAGTCCTGGAGTCCATCTTTCAACTTGTATATCACGAAACTCCCAGTGCTGCGTGGAGCAGACGAGAAAATAGAAGTACAATGTTGATCGAGCCAGCTCAAAGTCCACCGATAAATTTGTATATCATAGAAGTTTGGGTGCTACTTGTAGGACACAGAACAAAAGGGGCCCAATTTTCATCCCGCCAGCCCAAGAACCCACGATCCAAAAAGTGACCAAGTATGGAATCAGGGATCCGTACGTGCTCTATGAAATCTGATATCCATACCTATAAATTTGTATATCGCAGAACTCTGAGTGTTGTTTGGAGGACACAGACCAATACAAGTGCAATATCCAACCAACCAATTAAATTGTGGAAGATCAAAATTTGCATATCGCAGAAGTCCGATCCGTAAACAATTGCCATCCTGGGCCCACCAGCCCTGCAGTTTCTTTGTCAGTTTGTATATCACAAAACTTCAAGTAGGACACGGAACAATAGAAGTGAAATGTTCATCCCACAAGTCTGCTTCTCAATTTCTATATCACGCAAGTCTGGGTACTATTTGTAAGACACAGAGCAATAGAGGCCCACTTTTGATCCAAAGACTGTACATGCTTCCCTTCGCTATGCTCCCTGGAAGCTTACACAAAGTCACACTTTCCATACATAACCACTTTCCTGCAATTCTGCAAATATACAAACCCTCTGCTAAACTGTACCATCAAGCCGTCTTACGTTTTACGTGTTTTGCAGTCAACAATTTTGACTCATGTAGTTTCACCATTGGACACTCACCAGTTTCACCATACAGTTTCAGACTTGGCCATTCTTTCCTTGCTTGCTCTTCCCCGTCCTCGTCACCTTCGCACATGCCCATAATAAAAAATAATGTTTATATATGTGTGTGTGTGTGTGTGTGTGTGTGTGTGTCTTGTTTCTAAATCTTTAATGCTAACAGATCATCCTGCAAGCACCGTCTAAGATGTCATTGATGCGCGCAAAGCTCGAGAAGTTATGCCAGTAATGCAATATTTGTGGAGGCTTTTGTTATCCCTTCCCAGTATTAATTTCAAATACCATTGAATGTCATTCACATGTCATTCCTTCATGAAACCTCCAATCCTTAAATGTTCTTCTTCGTAACCACCACCTTCGCACTTCTAAGTATGCAATAATTAATCTTTACTTCTAACAGGTCACCATACATTACACATAGATATTGTCATTAATGAGGATATTTTCCATTCACACGCATTGAACCAACATTTTCGGGGGGTTATATTGTCCCCTCCATTTCTTCATTTTAAGTTGTGTCTAGAGCAAACCAAAGTTTTCATAAACTACTGGCAACAACTCCACAATAGTTTTGTAGAGGTACAATGAACATCTTCCTCACGAGCTTCCCGTGCAGAAGAAGGGAAAAAAAATTGTAGGGGAGGCAGAGCAGCCCAAAATTTAGAGTGAAAACATGGATCTTGACACTGATTTGGATAACATATTCTGCAACCTTGATCAACTCAGAGACGCAACTCACCATGTCCACCCAATGGACATAGTTGATACAATTTTTTTTTATGAAGATGAATCCTTGTGTTCTAGAGTGCTATTTTTGAAAGCGAATCAAAAAAATTAATCATTGAAAACAGAGATGTAAAAAATAAGAAAAGAAAACATCATTCAGAACTTGACCTTGCCAATATGAAGGCATCCAAAATCTCTCAACTTCACATGGAAATCGGAGATGCTCTTCATGATTCTGTTGGAGTCATTGAGGCCGAGAATGCTAGACTAAAGAACTGGATTAAGGAATTAGAGGAAGCTTTGTTTCCTATGCCATTGCTTGGCAATCCTTTGGAAATAGCCATGCCTGCGACTACCTGCACCCCTACAACAAATCTAAAAGGCTCCTCCAACTTCCTCGCATCCTATAGAGGGTATGTGGAGAAAAATATCAACAAAAGAATGGAACTGATTACTAAGGCATGGGAAACATCACATAATATGGATTCTCTAGGAAGCAGGGTACATAACTTGCTCCAACTTCTGCAGATGGATTTAAAGAATGAAGAAACTTTCTATGTGCACATGGTCATCCCTTTTTCCTTTCATGTCAACAACATGTTAGACATGACAAGAAGACAACATGATCTCCCGTCCAAAAAATGGCTCACTCAATTAGAAGCATGCTGCAAAGAGAAGGTGAAAAACTTGTATCTCATCATCTAATCATGTGAGCTAGCAATATCAAAGAAATAAACATTATTCACAAAGCTCACAAAAATATAGTTAGTCGGAGGGAAAAACGACTTCCAGGACCCTAGCTTAATCATCAACTTGTTGGCATTAACCAAGCAAGCTTTCGATAAACAAGTTGATAATTTTAAGGCCTTGTCTTTAGAATTTTTTTACAGGATTATTGAATATCATGAACAAGACGTGGAAAACTGGCTAGTCTGGTATTTGGTACATAATGGAGACATTCATCAGGATCTGTGTAATCTTTATATTGACTTAAGCAAATTAGAAAATGAACTTTTCAGCATTAAAATCTGGAATGACATCAACGTCGCCCCCTTGAGAAGATATATTAAAGAGAACTTGAAGTGGGTCGCCGATGAAATCCAACAGGGAAATCCAACAACAAGCAAATAACAAAATTACTTATATGGAACCTCGCTATAAATGTTTTGTTTATCAATCCAGTTATTCAAGCGGCTCAGTGACAAAAACCAACAGGAAAAGGCATCAGCAAGTAAATACCAAAATTACTTATATGTACCATGCCTGTAAGTGTATATTGATAGTCCTTTATTTATCAATCCAGTTATTCCACCTTTTCTGAATACAAATCTATAGCCAAAAACTGATATCTTCCCATTTCTACTTTTTAGGTATTACTTTCCACAATCCTATTTATTGTACATATTTATCTTATGGTCTACGGGAGCTCCAATCCCAATCTATATGACAAACACATTTACATTTCCAGGAATATGTAACAAACAATTCTTTTTTTCATATATTCCAAATAAAACTATTCTTTTGTCTCCTTATATATTTATGTGTTCCTAGATTTTTATCTTTAGCTATGCTGAATGTGAAGACAATATCATATTTCACACACACACACACACACACACACACACACACACATATGTATATATGTTTGCTTAAATTTCCAGGAATATGTAACACGTTTTATTATTATTTTATATAAATGTAACACAAAACTCTGGGTGTTCTTTCTAGGCCATGGAACAACAGAGGCCCGTGGAAATCTCATCCCCATACTTTATAAAAGTACATATTTCGTATGTATATAAGTAAATATCTACTTTATATAATTACGTATTTGGTATGTATAATTTATGCTGTGCGGGAACCTATAATTTGATAAATTTCAATTTCTTGTGTCCAGGAGCCCTTGTTTTATAGAAAACTAATTTGGGAATGCTATTTTTTTGGTCCTTTTGTCCACCACGCTATTTAACAGATGTTAGTACTATTTTTTTGTGCTTTTTTCCACTAGCGTATGTAAAACGTATGTAAAGAAAAGTAATTTGTGAATGCTAATTTTTTTTTGACACGAGCCCGTTAAAATTCAAATAGTCCACAATTCCGGTTGTCAATTTGTATATCGCGGAACTCTCGGTGATTTTTGTAGGGCACAGAACAATAGAAGCCCAATTTTCAAGTCCCCAACCCGAGAACCCGCGATCCAAAAACTGCCTAAGTATGGAATGAGGGTTCTGTGCATGCTCTATATATCTAGCTAGTCAAATTACATATTTGGTATGTATAATTTGATAAATTTCAATTTCTTGTATCCATGAGCCCTTGTTTTAAAGAAAACTAATTCGAGAATGCTATTTTTTTGTGCTTTTGTCCACGAACCTATGTAATAGAAGTAGGCCCTTAAAATTCAAATAGTCCACAAATCCAATTGTCAATTTGTATATCACAGAACTCTGGGTGCTATTTGTAGGGCACAGAACAACAAAAGCCCAATTTTCATCCCCCCAACTCGAGAACCCGCGATCCAAAAAATGGCTAAACCTAATTCGAGAATGCTAACTCTTTTGTGTTTTTCTCCTGCCTGATCATTTTCAAAATTAAATATGAGATAAATCACTCACTCAAATTTGAGATATCATATTTCACACACACACACACACACACACACACACACACACACACACACATATATATCTTTAAATTTCCAGGAATATGTAACACGTTTTATTATTATTTTATATAAATGTCATAAAATTTTGTTCACTACTTTTTCCCTGCTTACACATATAGAGAGTATGTCATTTCTTGCATCTTTACCACCTGTCCTTCATACTGCTTGCCACATAGGCCCTTAAAATTCAAATAGTCCGCAAGTTTGCTTGTCAATTTGTATATCACGAAACTCTGGGTGCTCTTTGTAGGCCATGGAACAACAGAGGCCCAATTTTCAGCCTGCCAGCTTGAGAACCCGCGATCCAAAAGATGCCTAAGTATCGAATGAGGGCTCCGTGCAGCTATGGAATGAGGGCTGCGTGCATGCTCTATAAAATATCATCCCCATACTTTATAAAAGTAAATATTTCGTATGTATAAAAGTAAATATTTACTTTATAAAATTACGTATTTGATATGTATAATTTATGTTGTCCAGGAACCTATAATTCGATAGATTTTAATTTATTGTGTCCACGAGCCCCTGTTTTAAAGAAAACTAATTCGGGAAAGCTATTTTTTTTATACTTTTGTCCACCAGCCTATGTAAAAGACGTTAGTACTATTTTTTTGTGTTTTTGTCCACCAACGTATGTAAAACGTATGTAAGGAAAACTAATTCGGGAATGCTAAATTTATTGGACACGAGCCCCTTAAAATTCAAATAGTTTGCAAGTCCCATTGTCAATTTGTATATCGCGGAACTCTCGGTGCTATTTGTAGGCCACAGAACAACAAAAGCCCAATTTTCAACCCGCCATCCCGAGAACCTGGAATGAGGGTTCCGTGCATGCTCTATATATCTACTTAATCAAATTACATATTTGGTATGTATAATTTATGCTGTCCACGAACCTATAATTTGATAAATTTCAATTTCTTGTGTCCAGGATCCCTTGTTTTAAAAAAAACTAATTCGGGAATGCTAGTTTTTTTGTGCTTTTGTCCATGACCCTATGTAACAGATGTAGGCCCTTAAATTTCAAATAGTCCACAATTCCGATTGTCAATTTGTATATCGTGGAAATCTGGGCGCTATTTGTAGGGCACAAAACAACAAAAACCCAATTTTCAGCCCGCCAGCCTGAGAACCCGCAATCCAAAAATTCAAATACTTCGCAAGTTCGATTGTCAATTTGTATATCGCGGAACTCTCGGTGCTATTTGTAGGGCACACAACAACAAAAACCCATTTTTCAGCCTGTCAGCCCGAGAACCCGCGATCCAATTATTTTTTTGGTGTTTTTGTCCACGGACTATGGGTTTTATTTGTAGGGCATGGAACAACAGAAGCCCAATTTTCAGCCTGCCAACCCGAGAACCCTATGTAAAGAAAACTAATTCGGGAATGCTAAATTTTTTGGACACGAACCCCTTAAAATTCAAATAGTCTGCAAGTCCCATTGTCAAATTGTATATCATGGAACTCTCGGTGCTATTTATAGGACACAGAACAACAAAAGCCCAATTTTCAGCCCACCGGCCCAAGAACCCAGAATGAGGGTTCTGTGCATGCTCTATATATCTACTTAATCAAATTACATATTTGGTATGTATAATTTATGCTATCCAGGAACCTATAATTTGATAAATTTCAATTTCTTGTGTCCAGGAGCCCTTGTTTTAAAGAAAACTAATTTAGGAATGCTAGTTTTTTTGTGCTTTTGTCCACGACCCTATGTAACAGACATAGGCCCTTAAATTTCAAATAGTCCGCAAGTCCGATTGTCAATTTGTATATCGTGGAACTCTGTGCGCTATTTGTAGGGCACAGAACTATAGAAGCCCAATTTTCATCCTGGCAGCCCGAGAACCCGGAATGAGGGTTCCGTCAATGCTCTATATATCTACTTAATCAAAAATTCAAATAGTTCGCAAGTCCGATTGTCAATTTGTATATCGTGGAACTCTCGGTGCTATTTGTAGGGAATGGAACAATAGAAGCCCAATTTTCAGCCCGCCAGCTCGAGAATCCGGAATGAGGGTTTTGTCCATGCTCTATATATCTACTTAATCAAATTACATATTTGGTATGTATAATTTATGTTTGCCAGGAACCTATAATTTGATAAATTTCAATTTCTTGTGTTTAGGAGCCCTTGTTTTAAAGAAAACTAATTTGGGAATGTTATTTTTTTTGTGCTTTTGTCCACAAACCTATGTAACAAGCCCAGGCCCTTAAATTTCAAATAGTCCACAAGTTCGATTGTCAATTTGTATGCCCTAGAACTCTGGGTGCTATTTGTAGTGCACGAAACAACAGAAGCCCATTTTTCAGCCCTCCAGCCCGAGAACCCGTGGTCCAACTATTTTTTGGTGTTTTTGTCCATGAACGTATGTAGAAAACTACTTTGACAATGCTAAATTTTTTGTGTCCAAGAACCTTTTAAATGTTAATTTTTTTTATAAATTTCAAGAAAAAACTAATTTGGGAATACTATATTATGCATGGAAACCACATGTACTTCAACTTCCTACTCACGTGTCTGTACTCGGTCGCATTTATTCCCATTCCAACCTAGCAGGGACTACGCTGCCATGCAACACTTGTTAATATAATGGTTGTTTGTTTGTAAATAATTATGTTTAATTTAAAAAAAAATATTTTGATTATGAGGATTAAGTCATTATAATTTATAAAGTTATTATGTCATATTGGAAGAGTGTGTTTATAAAGTTATTAGGTATTCTTATTAATATAAAGGTTGCTTGTTTGTGAATAATTATATTTGTTTTTAATTTTTTAAAATTGTTCCTAAGGCCTTGCATGGGACCCATATAAATGGGTCAAAACCCACACTTTGTCCTTAAGACTAACCATTAAGAAGTATAAAGGGGTTGGATTTTATTATGAGTCTCAATTTATTAAGGTTTATGAACCAAAATCTATTTTCTATTTACTTTGCTTTATACATTGCGATTTATTCTATTTACATACGGGCCTTGATCAATGCTTCTCCTCCAAACAACAAAGAACCAATTTGGTGGTCGTGGACCTAGCACCAATACTAGAGAAGAGCTTCTAGGGGTATGGGCACTACTTACATTAGCTTTCTGGATATCTATCCCAGACTTACTTGCCCATGGTGATTCAAAAAATGTTATAGATTGGCTGCAGGGTAATGGTCGATTACAGGTGGTCACCCTGGATATTTGGAAGGACATGATTTCATAGCTTATCAAGAACTTCTAGAAAATCACTTTTTCTCATGTTTTCAGAGAAGAAAATCAAGAGGCGGATAGTCTTGCTAGGCCACGAGGGTCCAACTATGTTCCTAAATCTATTCTAGAAGTCTTGGAGTTTCGTATGGATCCCTAGTGATGTGTTTTTCTTTGGGGAGTCCTTTTGTTGTAGTATTTTTTTGGAATATGTATTACGATACTCAATGGTCTATGTATATTGTACTAGAGGAGATAGTGGAGGAATTATAGTCTAGTGTTTGTTGTGGGGAGTAGTCAACTATCAAAGGTTGCAAAAGGCATATGATGCTGAAAATGTTTGTTATGAACAATTTATATTTAATATAAATATAAAGCGGAATTTTCTATGGAAAAAAAATAAAATCTAGTGGTCGTGGATATGGGATGGCAGTGTACCATTAAATAATATCACGCTCCGTTAAACATGCCTATTAATGGAAAACCATCAATTCTCTCTATAGAAAGTTGTGCTTCGTCCAAAATTGGAGACTAGTGCAATGATTACAATTATATTTTTGTTATTTTATAAAATTACCATTACCAGACAAGTTTGCACTAAACGCGACAGAGTACATTGACATGGACATTGTCTTGTAAATATCAATAAATAATAATAAAATTATCATTAGGAAGATACTTACAACCATAAAATTTTGCACGAAAACATGAAAACAGAGCACGTTAACATGGATACTGTATTGTAAATATCAATAAATAATAATTAAATTACCATTACCAGATAAGTTTGCTCTAAACGTGACAGAGTACATTGACATGGACACATAAAAATAAAATTACTTCTACCAAGAAGTGCATCAAACAACACTCCGGGGCATGAATATCAATGAATAATAATAAAATTACCATTACCTAGATACTGTATTGTATATATCAATAAATAATAATAAAATTACCATTATCAATATATCTTATTGTGCATCAAAAAGGACAGATTATCCACCATGCCGGAGCCCAGCCGCATGGTGCATCTCATTTAGCCAGACAAACAATATTCAATATTTAGCATGTTGTGCAACATTGAATACTACTGCAGATGGATTATAGATCTTATGATCTAAATTGATTTCAAATCCGACAATATATAATCCTCCTGCCACAACATTCAATGGTCTTAACAGGCTGAATATTGGCCACCATTTATCCATACCATGCATTTGCACCTTTTTCAACCTTTTCCATTCACGCTGTAATGTTCCTAACTTGTCTAGTCTAGGAAACGCTACTAATGTGTGTGTAGGATCAAAGGTTTACAACATATAAATGATCATACAAATAATAAATGCGACAAAGGACTGCAAGTTTGTATTATGATATCTCTATGGATTACAAAAATGGCCGAATGCGGCTGAATAACTGACAATACTCGACTAGATCAACATACAAAGGATCTTAGCCGGAATATAAATAAGCAACTGCGACTGAATAAAATAACAACACTCGGATAGATCAAAAGACAAAAGGATCTTAACCAGAATACAAATAAGCAACTAAAAGATAATACCCAGAATATGGGAGCACTGAAGAATGATGGAAGACCTGGATGATCTTTCCGGTGACTAGGGTGTGTCTTTCAACACCGAAATTAGCCAACTGGTGTCTTCCTCCTGGAATACA
>ML785630.1:797130-807566 GCA_009831015.1 Picea engelmannii | reverse complement strand
GCCCTCTGGAAACTGGGAAACAAGGGTCTGGGAATCCTACTCGCAGAGGTGTATGTGCAAGAGGGTGACTGGGGTCTACTGCCTGCTCCTGAGTTCGCCTGTGCTGCATGCGGGACTTGTGTATTTGGGGTGCCCACTCTAGCTAATCTATCAACCACTTGTGCCAAGGACTGAGACATGGTCCGTTGACTAGCTAACATACCATTGATAACCTGCATGAAATCTGCCTCTGGATCTACGCGGGCCTTGCTGCTACCCTCTGGTCGCTCATATCTGTTTCCTATCATCCTCTCAGCCTCACGCTCTACCCTTCTCTCTGCTTCTCTGTGTGCCTCTTCCTCTTCCTCTGAGCTAGGATGGAAAGGGGGAAAATAAGGTCTATGCCTTCTTTCCTGATGCCTGTTGTAAGTGACATATTCGTCACCTACGTGTTCACGACCCTCTAGGTCTTCTGCTGCACTCATTGTCTTTAGTCATAGGCTGGCAGGACTAAAGCTCTGATACCACTGTAAAGTTCCTGACTTGGCTAGTCTAGGAAAAGATGCTAATGTGTGTGTAGGATCAAAGGTTTACAACATATAAATGACCATACAAATAATAAATGCGACAAAGGACTGCAAGTTTGTATTATGATATCTCTGTGGATTAGAAAAATGGCCGAATGCGGCTGAATAACTGACAATACTTGACTAGATCAACATACAAAGGATTTTAGTCGGAATATAAATAAGCAACTGCGAATGAATAAAATAACAGCACTCAGCTAGATCAAAAGAAAAAAGGATCTTAACCGGAATACAAATAAGCAACTAAAATATAATACCCATAATATGGGAGCACTGAAGAATGATGGAAAACCTGGATGATCTTCCCAGTGACTAGGGTGTGTCTTTCAACACCAAAATCAGCCAGCTAGTGTCTTCCTCCTGGAATACACTGAACTATCTCTCTTTAGATGCGCCTCTTCTCCTCAATGACAAGTCATAATCTGCATAATGATGAATTAGGTCGCTGACCCTTCCTTTATAGTTTTCCAAAACCCTAAATCATGCTGAAACCCTAAATCACTGCTGAAACCCTAATTCACTGTTGACTTCTATTTTTAGCTCATAATGACTTAAAAGCGTTGTTAACTCTTGTTAGCTCAATGTCACTTTCCGAATATAACACCTATGACTGGGGTGACCTCTAGTAAAGCATTGTTAACTCTTGTTAGCTCAATGCCACTTTTCGAATATAACACCTGTGACTGGGGTGACCTCTAGTAAAGCGCTGTTAACTCTTGTTAGCTCAATGTCACTTTCCGAATATAACACTTGTGACTGGAGTGACCTCTAGTAACCCTGTTTACCCCTCTTTGGCCCTGGCTATAGTCTAACAGGGTGGTTTAGACCATTAAGCCTCCTCTTCTGGAGCTCCTATTTGGAAAGGGACATTACACACGCGGCTGCATTCTCCATACTCCAACTTTTTCCAATTCACCGGTAGCTGCATCCTCTAAGTCCGACGATCCATTTTCCATCCACCCATCTTCTGGACCCCATCTCTGACATTCATCCATTCACCGACGGCTGCATCCTCTGATTCCGACGATCCATCCTCCATCCGCCCATCTTCCGGACCCCATATTCGTTAGTACCACCGTCGCCCTTAGGGAATTAAAATTTTAAAATTTAAATGAGGGAATCGATACCACCAAAGTTTGCATTCCCTCCATGCCCATTTCGAATTTCCTTTTGTTCCTTATGCACCCATTTAAAATTTTCAAAGTTTGTTTTACCTCACATACTGGTGTTCTCATTCCTTTCATTGGTTAGATACTCGTATGATGGATAATATTTTCCTGAACCTAATCTCTCTATTCAAATAATGAGCAATCTATTATATTTGAGAATCATGAAAGTATAACAAGTCTTCATCTCAGTGGATCAGTGACAACCGATGTCATGATCAGTTCATTTTCAAACATGCCTTCACTAACTAGGGAGGAATCAACTTTGATTTTTGATTCCATGATAATATCTAACTGGTTGCAAAGTGTTGATTTAGGAGAAAGCCACGATGATGAATTATTTGACTGTTTGGATGATTCAACGAATTTACCAGCGAGTCCGGTTAATAACAGCTTGTGGAGTTTGTCTTATTCTGTTTCTGATTTCATCCCCGCTGCTTGCAACCTAAACGTTAGATTGGAGTGTATCTTTAGTACTCGCATTTGAAGATCGCAACTTTTCCAATCTTGTGTCGTCCATGGAAAGGTCAAGGGTTCAAGGCTTGGAACAGGATATTGATCCGCCTTCTTACTGTTGATTTAGGTAAGGCTAACGCATTAGAATAGGGTATTGATCCTCCTTCTTACTGTTAGAGAAGTCGCAGAGCGACTCTGCACTCAGCTAGGAGAGTTCAAGGTGGAATTTGTGGAAAAAGAATAGGATTACAATCAAGAGATCATTTCTCTAAAGAAGTGCCTCAAACATGCGAAACACCTCCTTTGTGCGACCAATGATGAACACCAACACTGTCATTGAACGTGTGTATGTGATAGTGTGCTAGGTTCTCCATAACCAGGGACAAAGTGTGAATATTCCTCCAACATAGTCTCAGGTAGTTCACTTTTACTCATCTCTTGAGTAACTATAGGTATAGGTAGGTGCTCAATCCAAGATTCTAATGGGTCTGAATTCTCGAGTATAGTCTCAGTAAACTTACTCTTAACAGTTCCTGATGGATGCATCGAATGTAAATTCAAACCTTGTACAATATCTACTATAAACAGATATTCAAGAAAAAAACAAAAAATATACAATGGCAAATACAAACATTACACAGAGATTTTTCCCCTAGAAACCCAAACCAGGAAAACCAACATATTCTATATTATTCATCATGTTACAATGTTTACAATACAAAATACATATAGGATCCAGCAGCATCCAAAACCCTAACCCAATGACCTGAATTAGTCCAAAACCCTAATTCCTTAACCGGAAATAGAAAACCATCGACAAAGAAACCATGTGCCGAAAAACCACTTAAATATAATGTGGTCCCATACACATACCCAACATCGAATCCGAAAGGAAAAAACGTATCTAGGTTGTCTCTTTCCCACACAAATAAAGTAAAATACAGAGATGGACAATAGTGTTTTAGCTTACCTATGAAAGTGTTATTCAGAGAAACTGGGCTATCCATATCTCTCGCAGCCGAAAAAGCTCCCGACTCCTGTGTATCCATTCCATGGGAGTAACAATTAGTTGGATTATCCTCCGAGGAGTCCTCCTCTACTGTAACTCTATATACTTGATGATAGTCCTTCCGAAGATGACCAGTTCACCTACAGAGCGTATAGTGAAATGGGATACCCAAATAGTCTAATCTATAAACAAGTAGGAGACCCCTCCAATCAATCTCCAATGTTTCCAGACGTCCTGCATGGATGTCCACTTCCACAAGAACTTTTTCCATCCTCTTGTCTGAAGATTGTAAAGATTCCTCATCAAACTTGATAAAACTTCCTAAAACATTGCCAATCGCCTCCAAAGCTTTGATGTTCCATAGCTAGAGCGGTAGGACCGGGAGCAGGACCCAGAGGTGATAGTAGCTAAAATATTCCGTCGACGGGTCAAACCTTATCCGCCACCTCTTTAGCATTAGAATACCGCCATCAAAAACCCATAAACTGTCTAAAATTCGAGTTGAATCTTCCAAGATTTTAAATACAAAGATGAACCATCCTCTTGGCGGGTTTAATAATACCGGAGAATAACCCAGTAGAGGTTCCCAGGTAACTCACATCCACTCCGTAATGGTCATCTTGCATAAATATCGGTATGCCAACCTTCCCACCAGAGCACACAAAGCAAGAGAACACGACTCTTTGAGCTCCACATCCATACCCAAAACCATTTTGTGTTTGGTTTGTTTTGGCTTCCCCACCCACGTAGAACGCTTCAGAAATCCCCTCTTTCCTAACGAGCCACCCCCCTGAAAATATGATGTATGAACATCAATGGTAGTCTTCAGACCTACCACCTTATAACTTTTACCTTGGTTCCCTTCGCCTTATCAACACCTTCAACTGGTAAAACCTCAGATACCGCACCAGGAAGACAAGAAGCTTCCTTGCTGAGGGAAAGACCCGGCGCTACGTTAGACTGGAGAAAATGCTTAGAACCAGAGGTTGAGGGTGATGGTAACTCCACCAAGTGTGGTAATGGCTCATTAAAATTCACATTTAGTGAGAAACTACTGCCTTTATGCCTACATAGCTCGTCCATCGATGAAAGGAATCCCACCTGATACCAAGGCTCCTCGTCAGCTGCACCCAAGAGTGCTGTAACCTCACAATCCATACCAGAGTTCCACATAACCTTAATCGTCTTCCACCACAAGAGGATATCAATAATCGAAAGATGAACTGTCTTGTCGGGTATATAAAACTTAATAAGGGACAGTTAGAAATAAATAACGAAAAGACAAAGCTCTCATTAGTTCAGGGTCTGTCAGCCTAGAAATCAGTGCAATAATGAAGATCTACTACGCCAATCAAGCCAAGGTGATGTTTAGTGGAGGGATGTGTGAAAATTCAGTCCGCTAAAAAAACTTGGGAGCTAAAAACTTGGTGCTAAGAGCTAGTTAAGAAACTAATAACACTCATTAGAAAAGACCCCCCCTCCATTACCGATAAAAAAATACTGAACCAGGGAAAACCACGATACCTAAGAAGCTCCTTCAACCATCCGATGGAATCAGGAGAGTAACCTCGTAGAAATTGGTTAGCCTCCATGAAACCTGCAACTCTTGGTTAGATTCTCGCCCCCTCCACATTCAAAAATTCATCTTCCCATTCAGGGAGAAGCTTGCTCTTGTATAGTAGGGAATGTGATGAAAATGTAGACTTGGGTGTTCTAAGAAGTTTGAAAAAGGTGAAATTTACTTCACTTCATTCTTATAATGAATAGTTATTATCTTGATTTATATCTAGGTCCATGTCAACTTTTTCACTTTTGATGGGATAGGTAATTATGCCAAATTAATTACCATTATATATAATGGGCCATGCCAACCTTTTCATATGAGGGGATAGGTAATTACCATGTACAATGGGGCTATGCCAACTTTTTCACATGATAAGGATACTTAATTATCATGTAAAACAGGGTAAAATTAATTATTAAACTAAAATGGCACACCTCACCATGATGATTCAACTAACTCGAGATCATTCTCTATAGTGAGTGGAAGCTCCTCTAATGCCCACTCCAAAGTAATTTCCCAATGCAAACTTTGGTTAGACTCCATATCATTTTACACCCTAATAGTGTCATGATGATGAGAGAATGATGATAGCATGCTAGTGTGGATATTTTCTAATTCCAATGTCACCATGATGTTATCTATGTTTCACATTTTTTTTACATGAGATGATAAGTCAAACGTGGATCTGGATCTAGATCAGGATATTCCTACTATGATGTTGACCATGATATTTGTTATGTTATTAAAATGGGGTTTCGTATGGATCATGTGTTTTTTTGGGAGTCCTTTTGTTGTAGTATTTTTGTGGAATATGTATTACGATACTCATTGGTCTATGTATATTGTACTAGAGGATATATCTGGGGAATTATAGTCTAGTGTTTGCTGTGGGGAGTAGTCAACTATCAAAGGTTGCAAAAGGCATATGATGCTGAAAATGTTTGTTATGAACAATTTATATTTAATATAAATATAAAGCGAAATTTTCTGTGGCAAAAAAAAAATAAAAAAAAATCTGGTGGCCGTGGATATGGGATGGCTGTGTACCATTAAATAATATCATGCTCCATTTAACGTGCCTATTAATGGAAAACCGTCAATTCTTTTCTATATAAAGTTGTGCTTCGTCCAAAATTGGTGACTGGTGCAGTGATTACAATTATATTTTTGTTATTTTATAAAATTACCATTACCAGAGAAGTTTGTACTAAACGCTACAGAGTACATTAACATGGACATTGTCTTGTAAATATCAATAAATAATAATAAAATTACCATTACCAAGATACTTACAACCAGACAAATTTGCACGAAAATAGAGCACGTTAACATGGATATTGTCTTGTAAATATCAATAAATAATATTAAAAATACCATTACCAGACAAGTTTGCACTAAACGCAACAGAGTACATTGACATGGACACATAATAATAAAATTACTTCTTCCAAGAAGTGCATCAAACAACACTCCAGGACATTAATATCAATAAATAATAATAAAATTACCATTACCTAGATATTGTATTGTATATATCAATAAATAATAATAAAATTACCATTATCAATATATTGTATTGTGCATCAAAGCGACACACCACACAAGGAGAGATTATCCACCATGTAGGAGCCCAACCGCATGGTGCATCTCATTTAGCCAGACAAGCAATATTCAATATTCAACATGTTGTGCAACATTGAATATTACTGCATATGGATTATAGATATTATTATGTAAATTTATTTCAAATCCGACAATATATAATCCACTTGCCACAACATTCAATGGTCTTAACAGGATGAATATTGGTCGCCATTTATCCATACCATGCATTTACACCTTTTTCAACCTTTTCCATTCACGCGGCTGCATTCTTCGTACTTCGAATTTCGCCCATTCACTGGTGGCTGCATCCTCTGATTTCGACGATCCATTTTCCATCCACCCATCTTCCGAACCCCATCTCCGACTTTCGCCGATTCACTGGCGGCTGCATCCTCTGATTCCAACGATCCATTTTCCATTCACCCATCTTCCGGACGCCATCTCCATTAGCACCACCTTCGCCCTTAGGGAATTTAAATTTTAAAATTTAAATGAGGGAATCAATATCGCCAAAGTTTGTGCTCCCTTCGTGCCCATTTCAAATTTCCTTTTGTTTCTTATGTGCCCATTTAAAAATTTCAAAGTTTGTTTTGCTTCCCATACTGGTGTTCTCATTCCTTTCATTGGTTAGATACTCGTATGATGGATAATATTTTCCCTGAACCTAATCTCTTTGTTTGAATAATGAGAAATCTATTAGATTTGAGAATCATGAAAGTATAACAAGTCTTCATCTCAGTGGATCAGTGACCACTGATGTCATGATTAGTTCGTTTTCAAACATGCCTTCACCAACTAGGGAGAAATCAACTTTGATTTTTGATTCCATGATCATATCTAACTGGTTGCAAAATGTTGATTTAGGAGAAATCCACAATGATGAATTCTTTGACTATTTGGATAATTCAATGAATTTACCAGCAAGTCTGGTTAATAGCAGCTTGTGGAGTTTGGCTTATTCTGTTTCTGATTTCATCCCCACTTCTTGCAACCTGAACATTAGATTGGAGTGTATCTTTAGTACTCACATTTGAAGATCACAACTTTGCCAATCTTGTGTCGTCCCTGGAAAGGTCAAGGGTTCAATGCTTGGAACAGGAGACTGGAACAAGATATTGATCCACCTTCTTACTGTTGATTTAGGTAAGACTCATGCATTAGAATAGGGTAATGATCCTCCCTCTTACTGTTAGAAAATCCGCGGTACTGATCCTCCTTCTTATTGGTGATAATGGACAAAGCATTAAAGTTTAAATGATGTAATCATATTCATTCGCAAATTAACAAATCAAATAAAATATAAACTAACTAACCTGACGCTGATTAGAAGTACTAAGATAGATTCGTCTTTCTATGTTTGTATAAGGTCCACTTAACCCGTGTCAAGTATAAATCTATGACAAAAGAAAGAATGATATTTCCTGAAGTAACTCAAGGAAATATTTTATATTTCATAACATATCTATGATAATAGAAAGACAAATAGATTTTCTCTCATGTGACTTTAAAATGTCCAAAGGATGAAAGCGAAATCAACTCCAACTCTCAGCAAATGGTGTTATCAACTACCCAACATTAGATGTAAACTCAAGCTGTATAGATAGACGATTAGTCACAAATATTAAAAGAAGCAAAATATAATGAACCATGTAAAGAATAAAACATGAAAAGATACATGCAGAACAATCTAAAGCTAGTTCAATACAATAAATTTTCATGTCTAGAAATTGTATGAGAAACAATAATAACATTACACAGTCTACAAAAGGATGAAAGCCAAAAAGTAAATTGTATCCCATATAGCTTCAGAATAATAAGTCCATCATAAGATCCAAGTGGAATTGCCCCTTGTTCCTGGGCAAGCACTACTATTTAAACTAAATTCATGGTTTGTTTCTCATATCATACAAGATAGAGACATATCTATTTTAATAAAATATTTACTAAAAAAATAACCAAAAAGATAGGTATGTTGTGACAGCTATCCAAAATAGTTACATCATCCAAATATTCTTGAAACAGTTTCTCAAAAACGAAATTACAAGTTTGTTGTATTCCCAACTATTAACTTGTTCCTTTAATCTTTGCACATTGATCTGTTGTACACCTCCTGAACCGTTTGTTGTCCCTGGGTGAAATCAGTTGGATGCTAGCTCTCAAATCTTCGTTTTCCTTTTCCAAAGCTAAATTACGAGCCATAACTTGATTTAATTGAGCCTGTAGATAAGGGATGTCCTGGAAAAAGAAAAAATAAAAATAATATTAAAATCTAGTTAACTAATTTAAGACAAACTACAAAATCTACTATTCTGTAGCATGTCGATTTTTTTTTTGATAAAATCAAACTCAATCAAAACAAGAAAATTACTAATCAAAAAATTGACTTTGAATTACCAGAAATCAATCATTTGAAACTGGAAATCCTTGCAAATCAGAATCGATGATAATATTAACCTTGGTAGATTTTTTAAACAATGATATTCTGAGACTTTTTTATCTTTTATTTTCATGAGAAGAATTTAATTATTTTTACTCATTAATTTCTGTTTCTCCTTCTTCAGATCACTATTTTGTTTTTGTACTTGGTTCGAACACATCTGGAGGCATAGAACAACCGAATGATATCTCTCAGCCCAGAACTAGCAGCCATCACAACTTCCAAGATCTAAATTTCTTTTACAATCCTGGTGATCATACTGGGGATTTATTTAATGGAAATGTATCTGATAATCGTTCTCTAGTTCATGGATCTTATGGCTTAGATAAGAGACTACAAATGCATATTTTTTCTGTTTGAAACAAACAATCTAAATATCTACCTGAGTTACCCTTTTCTTCTATGTGCAGATGGTAGATAGATGAGGGTCTCATTTTGATGAATGTATCCATTAAAATGAGGCCAAATACCTGAGAACTTGTCGGAATCTATGAGAAAAGGTGGGGGATTTGACACAAAAATGTATTGAACCTTTACCTCAACCACCACATAATTTCCGAGAAATTTCTCTTTGGGTAAAATATCTGAAATCTCTTTGTTTATGAAAAAACGGCCCATATGCACAGTAAATGACCCCATTCTGGAGATGGGTTTTTAACGATTTTGTCAAATTCATAACTGTTTGCTCAGAATTCATCCTGCAAAATCATGTCTTTGTTATACAATTACAGGTTTATAAAACCTCAAGGCCATTTGGTTATGATCTTACTATAGTGGCCATGAGCTTCATACCTAGGTTAAAAATTAGGGAAAAACAAACAAGGACATGAGTAACTTGACCTCTGAGAACATACATGACTCATGACACAACAAAGTCATTATAATCAAACTAGGGTAGATACGAACACCTCATTTCAGTAGTCAGAACTTAGAAGTTTGAGGAATAGAGTATGATGCGAACTAGACTGCCACTTAAATCATTGAAGAACTTCAAGGTTGCTTACATGTTGAAGGACAGAGGAGTGCAAAAATAAATGACCCATGTTTTCTTCAAGGATTGATATGAACCACAAAATTATGGTTGTGGGCGAAGACAGGGTTAGGGTAATCATATCTCAGTTCATGGGAAAGGATAAAAAAAGGTGAAATTGTTTTTTTTTAGAACAGAGTATCCTCTTTTCATTATGTTTGAGCAAGGCTTCTACAAATTGGTCATTGTGATTTGACATGGTTGTAATGATATAGACTTTGCATTTAATATAAACATAACATTCATATAGTTTAAAAGTTCCTTTCGAATGAAGATTTAGTTTAGGGAGAATGTAAGTTTTACCACAAATTATGGATCTTATTTAAATTCAATAATGAATAAGAGATAATGATTGTGAGAGGCTAAGAAGACTCCATTAAAGTGAAATGGAAAAAAAAATCCATCAAAGAAGACCTAAGGAGAATCCTTAATTTCATGCTTAACAATCATGAAATTAAATAAAAGATCATAGCATATTTCAAATGAAAAGCAAGGATCAATCCTTTATACAAAGTCAATCAAAAACATATTTACATAAAGAACTATCAATCTGATGAAAACACTTGCTAGGGAGTGAGTAAAAGATGATAGAATGTTTTTTTA